>JAOQML010000197.1:32164123-32180404 GCA_027568935.1 Erythroxylum urbanii | reverse complement strand
AATTTTCCGGGTCCGGAAACAGCTCCAGAAAATTCCAGAAAAATTCCTATAATTCCCTTTAATTAGGAAACTCACTAGAACCCTCTCCAATTCACTTTTACACTAACAGAGTCTATTCTTGGAAAATCACTGTTTATTTATACCAATACCGGGAATTTGTCATGAATGCATGTACCACTATTTTTATACACAATAATTCACATTTTCACAAATGCATGAGCATGTGGTATATCTGTCATAACTTCTCTCATTGGTCTTCTCATAGACCCGGTTCCCTGATCCGACCCGTTATGTGGGACCGGGATGTTACAATAAGCAACTTGGAAAATGGATAGGTTTATTATATCAATTCCTTTCTAAATGACAACATCACATTATCAACCTATTGGAATAGTTATGTAATCTTTGTATGCAACCTGGACAACATTTGAGGACTCATTTATTAACCTTCTTTAACATTATGATTAAACTCTTAGACTTGAGATATGCAAACTTCCTAAGTATATATGAGTTATAATGGACATTACATTGGATGTTGTTACTTATAAAACGAGAATTTTTGATGGTAATATGGAATGCTCATTATGAAGAAAGACATTTTCATGTGTTAATGCTTTTCTATATACAATATAGAATAAGCGAAGTGTTTAAGAGCATGTTTCACTTTGATTTACCATTAAATGTTCCTCGGAATATCAGAACCTTCTTTGTTATCTCACTATTTGCTTAATAACTTTCTGTCCATACTATATGCTAGTAAAATTAAGATTTTTTATGAAAAATGGGTGGACAAAGTAAGGAAAATACACAAAGAATCATATAGGTTAATTCTTGTGAATTGCACAAAATGGATAGACACAAAATTAGAGATAATATTCCCATTTTCACTAAAATTGTTATTTTAAATGCATCATGAAGAAGGCTACATCCAGTCCAAACTTGCAAGAAGGTTTAATAAAAGAGAAAGGGGAATTTAGAATTATAAACTCTTTGTTTTCTATTAGTTTTTCTATATGTTTATATTTGATTTGTTTTATATTATGAATAACTAAACATTTTTAGTGTCTAGTTCTGATGAACCTTATTATAGGATAACAATATCTCTTAATCTTTTATTTAAAGCAATTATTTAGATTGATTTATTGTGATTTAATTATGTGATTTATTCTTGTTTTAATATATCTAGAATATTAGTGCATGATTTGATTTCATATAATTGAGATTAAGAAGTCCTTTTGTATGAATAGATGTACCATAATTGAAAGGAGTTAATTGGAAACCTAGAGATAGGTTGACATAAATCCTCCGGATTAGAGTCAAACTTAATAGCAGAATTCATAAATCGATAATCGAATCATAGGAGTTTTAACTAGAAAGATTTCTATTTATCAACTGATAGATTAATTATTAGTAGTCTCGAGAGAGTTATTAACATAAGATAGGAATTTTTACAATCCGATAATCAATAAAATAATTGCATAATAAAACGTTAAATATTTAATGATTTGTAGGGAGATTCATCATATAGACTTTAATATTTGATATTGATTTTTCTAAGCAATTTCTTTTGTCTTCTGCATTCATTATTGTTTCCAATTTTAGTTTATTTGTTTAAGTTTTATTTTCTATTAAAAACCAAACATCCAATTCGTAGGCTAGATAATAAGAGAAGGGTAATTAATAATACTTACTATCTTCGTGGGATTGACCCGCAATTGCCTATGCTAGATACAACTACACTGTGCACTTACGGTTAAATTGGTATTGATATCTAAAATATATCAATCAAGTTTTTGGTGTCATTGTAGGGGACTATAATATTTGGAAAGCTTAGATTTTGTTAATCTACCATTATTTTAGTATTTATTTTATTTTATTTTAATTAAATTTTTGGCTTATTCATTCAATTATCTTTTGAACTTCTCTACGTTGGCTTTGACTTTTTGACTTATTTTTAGGAGATTGAGATTTAACATTATAGCCACAAACCACAATGGAAGGAAGGAGCCATCAGTATCCTTATAAGAGCTATGATGTGTCATCACAATATGTAACATCACCATATTGGAAAGAGTTGTTTCCTCACATATTTTTAGAAGTTCAACTGGTTTTCATGTCATTTTGTGATATTTTTGGGAGTAATCATTACAATCATGAATGTCAGGCACCAACTCATATGTGGGAACAACCAATCATGTACAACTAACCTCCAGGTGCATTATATGAGAATACGTATAATTCAGAGTGGAGTAAATCTTACACATATGAATGGAATGATATGCTCCAACTAAATATGTATAATAAGATCAATAATACAAAAGTATTATAGATAAACTAATAAAATACCTTGCCAAGTGTGTAGCTACTTGACGTGCATTTGGGTAGAGATTTTCTTCACCTAAATATGATACATTCAAGAAGGCGAGGAAGTAACTACTACTTTGGAACATAGGATGACCAATTTTGTTCAAGAATCAATCATGAGACATCACACAATAGAGGTCCGTATACATAATATGGTGACCTGGGTTAATCAACTGGTGAAGATATTATTTGATGAACTGCAAGGGAGTTTTTCCTAATACTACTAAAATAGATCATAAGATCATGGAATGACAATTACTTTTAGGAGTGGAAAAGGGCTTCTAGAAGAAGAAGAAAAAGGAAAAAGTATTATAAATAAAATAATAGAACTTTTTATTGAAAGTAAAGCTAGCTGACGTATGTTTGCAAAAATATTTTCTTCACCTGAATATTTTGAGCATAACACATAATATTATTTGGCTTATTAACGTAGCAGAGTGAATAATAGGCAAAGGTTAGCCTTATGAATGAAGTGGTGTTCCAAAAAGAGGAAGTAGAGGAGTGGGAAGAGATAGTTAAAGAAAAATATGAGCTAGAAACCTTTGTCCACGAAGAAGAAGAAGAAGAAGAAGAGTGGAAAAAGTTGGCTCAGGAAGAACAGACGAAGTAACCAAATAAGGAAACTATTGATAAGTCATTAACAGTCACTATGAATACGGATGGTTACCACTTACCCCAAGACAAACTACTTGAGCCAATTGACAATTTAGGGAGTTTCATCATTCCATATTTTATTAATAATTTGTCATTAAAATGCACTAATGGGTTCTATTAGAATTATTAATTTTATAAATTATTCTCTCGTTATTATCTTATAACATGTGGCTTACTCACAAGCTACAAAACCCCTATGTGGAGAAACGAGTGGAAGTAAGCCACTAATCTTAGGCCCAAAATAACGATAATGTGTAGGACATTGAGCTAACAATGTTAAACAAGTGCTACATAGGAAACAACCCAATAATTAGGATAGGTTTTATTTTAAATTTTATTTTATTTCTATTTATATATTTTGTATTTATTTTCTTTATTTTTATTTTTATTTTAAATCATTTTTATCCCTTTTTCTTTATATTTTGCAAGGATGTTAGTATTTAGTATCAGATGGATAATCCCAACATTAGAATTAGAAAATTTTTATTACTTAAGGAAGTACCAAACTCCACTTTCTCAATTATAATATATGCTTATATTATGAACATTAAGGACAATGTACAATTTTAAATGTGAGGAAGAGGATAATAATTTTCTTAAGTTTATTATAATCTTTGTTGAAATTTGTCAATAAATATTGTATTTCATTATTGATTATTGATTAGTATGCAAAAGGATGATAGTTGGGATAAAATTACTTTTATAAGCTATATTTTTAGTAATCATTGAAATAGTCAATTTGAATGATATTGCATATTATTTACACATATATAACCATTTTTTATATTATCTTTTGAGCTTAAGAGCATAATTTCAAAAATTTTAAGCTCTTCTATTCATTGATATGTGTTACCATCATAGTTGGAAAATTTTAAAACTTGCTTTTATTATTCATATTGAGATCATAATTTGTGAATTCGAGGCATTAAAGTGATAAAGACACTTAGATTCAATGATTGTTTGGCCTATTTCTTTGATAATTACCAATCTCATCTTTTAGGAATAATCAGGTTGAGCCTTAGCCTTTATCATTGATTATAACCTAAATTATTAACCTTTATCCTATTTTCTTTGAAGTCTTTCTATTTCTTTTAACCTTAAAGGTTATTCACATTACTTGAAAGTTTGAAACTTGAAAATTTGAAAGGTCCAATATCTCTTTAATTATGGTACATGATGAATGCTCAAAAAAAAAAAAGTGAACATAGAAAAGAAAAATATATAGTACTAATGGATTCATACCTTACCTAAGCCTTAGTATAACTTTATAAAGACCTTTTGATTTTTGTTTTTAGTTTACATATAAGTGATAAAGATGTGATAATATTGCAAGCTTATGGTAAGAATTATACTATCTAATCATTTAAGAGTTGATACATTTCAACCTAAATTCTTGAGTGCATTGAGATTATTGATGTAATTATTATTAATATTGACTTGTGAAGCTAGTTTTAGGATAACTTGATTATACTTCTATGTTAATTTGATCAATATGATTTAATGACTTAGACTATGGATGGACATGTTGGGATTAATAAAAGATGGATTTTATAAAGTTAATAATTTAGATTATGATTTGCTTGAGGATAAGTAAAAGCTTAAGTGTGGGGATGTTTGATAGATGCTAATTTGACTCTAATTATACACCTATATTTGATGTATTTTGCTTGATATTTTACAGTTTTGTTGTATATTTGGTACTTAATTTTCTCCAAGTCCATTTATAGGTGATAATTGCCTTTATAAACCAAAATGAGACCAATTTGGATGAAATTGTGGCATAAAATGAAGATTTGAAGCAAATTAGAGATACACGACCGTGTAATTCTCTGTGAACATGTAAATTCACAATTTTAGACATTTTTGGATCTACACGGTCACCTATACGGGCGTGTAATTGACCATTTATGTCTCAGTAACCTTAGTTTTTGCTATAAAAGGAAGTGAGTGGAGTCAAATTAGGGAGAACCTAATTTTACAACAGATTTAAGATTTGAATAGATGACCATTTTAATCCAGGGATGAGCAAAACATAAAGTTAACATCAAAAGAGATCCGATTGAAGGCTACATCCAATCCAAAATTTAAAGAAGATTCTATTGAAGAGAAAGGGGGATTTAGAATTATGAACTCTTTATTTTTGATTATTTTTTTTGCATGCTTATATTTGATTTCATTTTCTATTATAAGTAACTAAACATTTTTAGTGTCTAGGTGTGGTCCTCCCTAGTATAGGATAACCATATGTCTTAATATTTTATTCAATTCAATTATTTTGATTGATTTATTATGATTCAATTATGTGTTTTATTCTTGTTCTAATATATATGGAATATTGATGCATGATTTGATTTCATATAATTAAGATTGAGAAGTCATTTTGTATGAATAGATCTACTATAATTGAAAGGAGTTGATTGCAAAACTAGAGATAGGTTGACATAAATCTTCTAGATTAGGGTCAATCTTAATAGAGGAATCATAAATTAATAATGAAATCCTAGGGATTTTAACTAGAAAGATTTCTGTTAATCAACTGATGGATTAGTTGCTAGTAGTCTCAAGAGAGTTATTAACATAAGATAGGAATTTTCACGGTCTAATAATCAATAAAATAATTGCATAACAAAAGGTTAATTATTTAATAATTTTTAGGGAGATTCATCACCTAGACACTAATCTTTGATATTGATTTTTCTAAGTAATTTACTTTGTCTTCTAAGTTCCTTATTGTTTCCAATTTTAGTTTATTAGTTTAAGTTTTATTTTCTATTAGAAGCTAATAATCCAATTCGTAGGCTAGATAATAAGAGAAAGGTAATTAATAATACTTACTATTGGGATGGACTTGTACTTACCTGTGTTAGCTATGGTAGTGTCGTGTACTAGCTATTAAATCAATATTGATATCTAAAATATATTATTCAATTACTTTGGTAGTCTAACTATATAAATTCCTAATCAACATTATGGTTCTAATAAGGAATATAACGTCAAAGTGCCATCCTTTGTTCTTTTTTTTGTTCACAATGTACCATCTAATGATATAAATTTTGATATAGGAAGATATTTTAGTAGAAGAAGCAAAAGGAAAATAGGAAAATATTAAGCTTATAGAGAAATTGAACTTGGTTGTGTATATTCCCAATGACAATAATGATTATGATAACAGCAAATACCCAGTAAAGTTCATTCCTTCATAACCAAATATTTCTATCTATCTATGGTGTCCTATATAGGGTAGAGAAACACTGTGATAGTAAAAAAAGTACTTGATTGGAGTATTTTCCTAATAAGAGCTGTGAAGATGAAAAGGAATATATAAATATAAAGTATCTTCTTTAGGAAAACTTTTTTTTTCATTGCCCATTGTCTCTTCTATGAAGATTGATATATGCCATTAGACTTTTTTCACAATTCTTATAAAAATGTAATTGATTTTTTTGGATATAATTACTCAAGAATTATTGTAGAAGTGAAGTATTTTTCCTCTATACTGAAGCATTAATTGTTGGACATATTAGTAAAAGCAGCTGAATGTTTTAAACATTTTCCATATATTGTATTCTTCTTGATGGTCAAGTGAGGTTAGTTTTAGTAGTGATAATATAGTACTACCTAATAAACCTTATCCTTAGCAAGGTTCATTGTTTATAACATATGTAATAGTATCAAAATATATTCAAATAAACTGAAAAAACACAAACTCTACATCTTTCTTGTGGGATAAAATGTTATCTTCTTTTTTTTAGCAAGTTTGAAATCTAAATTATAATCTAACATTCATTATAATACATTGATTAAAGATAAATTAAAATCGTGGACACCATGTGAAATTAAAATAATATAAAAATTGAAAATATTAATCAATAATGTTTGTAATTGCAGTGCTCCAATTTTTTACACAAATTTTATTTCCTATCCATAGTGAACATGATATGGGAAGTCTTTCTATAATGGTAGGTACATACTTGTATTTTCATGTCACTTAATTTATGAAAGTCATCTTTTCACATTTTATCAATTTATGAATGTCACCATTTCGACTTTTGTCAATATAAGGAAATAGTGGCATGTCGAGAATTTTAAGAGGTTATATTGTAGGGGAAAAAAGATAAGAAGATAAATAAAACATAGAGGAAAACGTAATGGTTGCATCTCAAAATTTCTATGATATACCATTTAATCGATTGATAAAGAAAACCAAAAGTTCGTAAGTATAAGTCATGAATACGGTTCTATATACCTTGATTATTTTTAATCGATGTTTGGTTTTAGTTTTTGTCGTTCTACAAAATCTCATATATTAAAACATGAAAAATTTTGTTTATTTTACCTCTTCAATTAATTTATGTAAATAGCATTGGAAAGTTCGTTACTCTTCAATGCATATGGTTCTGCGTACTTTGAACTTCAAATATTTTATTGCTATTGTATCCTTTTTATTCTTCAAAAATATGATATATCATAATATTAAATATTATATTTATTTCATGTCTTCAGCTAGAAACTAAAAACAACCTAAAGAATGGATAGGCTTGTTGTACTAATCATGTTTAAACGATAGAAACACATTGTTAGCTTATTAGAATAGTTGTATGATCTTTATATGTAACCTAGATAATAGTTCTTATCTATCAACGTTCTATGAAATTATGATTGAACTTTGATAGTTGTAGATTATATTATGTTTTGCTAGATATTTAAGTGTGTTTTAAGTATTTCTTAGATGATTATCATGTGTATAGGCTTAGAATTATGATATTGTTAATTTTTGTATGTATTCTAAGTGTTTGTTTGGTTTAGAGCAATAATTGGATCTTAATTTTATGTTTCAAGAGGTGTTTGATGTATTTGTGAGTGTTGGAAATGAGGTAATTAAAGAATGAAGAAGATGTAGGAAGAATGAAGGTGTCAAGATCATGCATAATTGGTTACGGTCATGACAGAGATGAAAATCCAGGAGCATAAACGTGACTCTTATGTCATAATAGTGATATAGAGATTCCAGGCACGAGTTTTTCAATTGTTTTAGGATTTGGGGGAATTTTCGGAACCGAAAAATATGGGAAAACTCTAGTTACACCCTTAAGACCCTAATATACTATTTAAGAATGTGAAAAAAGCCGCAGCTATCGAATTAAAGAGGATCAAACATGGGAGATTAAGAAGAACATCCAGGAATTCTAACTTTGCAGATCAATTATCCAATAGAGCTTTTCTTCTTTTCCTTTAGTTCTCTCATTATTCTTGATGTGTAATATGAATTCAAAAATATTAAACATGTTCATAAAGTTTTAAATTTCATATTAGAATTTATTTTAGAATTAATTTGTGACTTTTGATTATTGTTGATTCAATACATATTGGATATTTTCAATAATTGATCATGCTTAAACTTGACAACAAATCGAGAGAGAGAGTTAAAAGTAATCAGAGTTAGCTTGTACAACAAGAGTTGGTAGCCTAATAGACCCTTAATTTTTAAGTTAACAATCATTTGAAGAGAGATCTTGTCTGAGAAATTAATTATCCAATAGATAACTTCACATCTAATTGAAAACGTTAGGAAAAGTTTTATGAATCGAGATATTGCAAATCTGGAATTTTCAAATTCAAGTAGGGTTAATTGATTAGATCTTGAGAGAGAGTAATCAATACCTTAGAAAATCTAGGATCCAATACATAATTGGATCAACAATAATTAAGGAAACAAAATAAGGAAAGAATAAGTCATAAGTATTCAATCTTAATCAAACATTAGTTTTGATTGGTAGCTTACTTGTTTGTTTGTTCATTTATTTCGTTAATTATTTTGTTTTAATTTATATTATTTATTTTTATTCAAATCAATTTCTAAATACCTTAGACAAAGTTAGGTTTGAATTGCTAACTCTTGCATAATCCTTGTGGGAATGATAACTTCTCATATTGCAAGATATAATTTGTATACTTGCGAGCATTAAGAGTTGTATTATTAGATACAAAACTTGCTCAACAAGTTTTTGGTGTTGTTGTTAGGGATTTTAGCATTAGTATGATTTGAATTCTTTTGATTTAAGGAATTGTTACCCTTTCTTGTGTGATTGAGGTACTTGTGGAGTCAAGTTTTATTTTATTTAAAACCCCTCAAAATACTGTAAGCGCATAGGTCATTGGTATAGTATGTGAGGTGTCGATCTCTCAAGGAGTTGTTAAACTAATATAATTATAAGTTATCTAAGGAATAAAGAATTATTAAAAGAAACCAAAACTACACAGAAAAATAAACACGTGAAGATGATTGATTGAAATTAAAAATGAAAAATTAACACACAAAGAGTCAAAATAAGCACCACTAAAATGGAAATCACACAAGAAAGATTAGTCGAATATGAGAAGGGGGATTTATCCTATCATCAAATGCTAACATGATTATTTTTTAGTTCATACGATATCGGTCATAGACTTTTGAAGGGTATATTACTCTCTCTCGAGTTATAATCATTAAATCCTAAATCATAACCCCTAATTAAATTATGAAATTTGAAATCTCTCAATTAACAAACCCATAATTCCAATCAGATCTTAAGCCCTCTAATAGACAATCGGGTCCTCATATAAGATCTCTCTTTGTATAAATTCCTAATTTGATTGATCCATTAGATTGTTTAACCCTCATTACCCAATCTAATTGTTTTGCTATCAGTTCACCCTCTCAATTTGTTACCAAAGCATGCAAATACAATAACTAATCACAACACCCAATGTATTAATAACAAAAGAAATCACATTAACATTGATTCAATAACAAATCCCTAAAGAAGTTTAGAACATCTTCATCAAACCCAAATCCATCAGTATCGAATCTATCTTATACATTCAAAAGAAATAACAATAAAGATGAAATGAAAAGTCACTTGGAAGGGTTAGAATAGATCGGAAAGATGGCAGCACTATAACCCCTTCTTCTCCTTCTTTCTTCTCCTCCTTGTCTCTTCTTCTTCCTCTCTCCTTGGATCTTTCTCAAAGTGGAGAGGATGGAGCTCCCTTTAGGATTCATTCTCTTTCTTTATATAATATTTGCCATTTTAGGTAAAACCTAGGGTTTTCCTGAGTCCAAAAATGTCCTAAATGTCCCTCAATAAGTTGCACTTGAGAGGCTATCTGCGCTGTCTGTCACATAGGCCATAATCGTGGTGAGCTTTTAGCTCTCTGTCACGATCATGGCATAGCCTTCATACTTCTGTCACGATCATGGGCCTAGGCTTTGGTTCGAGTTTCCTCCAAATCCCCTTTGTTCTTCGATATTTGATCAAGAATACCTCAAATACTCAAAATTTAAGCTCAATGGCATACTCTAACCCATAAAACACTTAAAACAAAATGCCTAACTAAATAACACAATCCTAACCTAAACATGCACTAATTATTCAATTTAACAACTAAACTCACTCTAAAATAGTAAAACGATATACAACCTACCACTATCAACATTCCCACACTTAAATGCTTGTCCTTAAGCAAAGACAAAAACAAAAACAAAAACACACCAAATGCAGTTAACAACAAAACACACACATATGCAATAATAGGTTAATGTCATTAAACTTCACGAAACAAATTTAACTACAAATATGATCCCTCAAGTTGTTTTAACTTGTTAACTTGTGAAATATGTGTCTAAGTATTTTGAACCAAATTTACAAACTATTTAAGATCTTACAGTCAACTAATTCACTCGTATCACTTACACACACACATTGATAATTATTCAATCAATCAAAATTGTAACTATTCTTAAGTAGCTTTTCAAGAAAATTCGAGCTATTCATTAAGATTGGTAGGATTTATTAACCAACGCACTATTTTTATTGCTTTTAATTGACATAAACTTAGTCTTTTGACTCGAAGGCAAAAATTTATGATGAATGTCCCTTGGTTACTCAACTAGGCCATGTTTTTATTAAACGACTTGGTTGGAATATAATTATAGCTTTTTGACGCAAAGCAAACATTTGCAATTAATGTCCCCTAGTTACTCAGCTACATCACATTCTTAACTGGCTACTAGCTCTATTTATAACCCGGTTTGTTCCAAAAAGGGCTAGCGAAATAGTTATTTATTAAACAAACACACATACTTTTTATTTTATTTTATTATTTTATTGCCTACCTCATTTCTTTAGCTAATCATTCGCATAAAAAGGTACTAACAATGCTACGTATTTGATTGACCTAAAATAATAAATGAATGTGGTAAATTTCTAGAGTGAACAAAACAACATCATATCCTAATTAACATGAATATTTAATTGAAACAACCTAGAACACTAATTTTACAAGCTAATAAATCTTCACAATCTAACAGACTATGTTCAAAGCTAAATCGATTCGATTAAGTTCTAGCCATTGACACATTTACACAAAGCATATAATGCATTCCTAAACAAACTAACATATAACATGCAAAATTTACATTCAAATAAAAACATATAATGCACACAACCCTGCCCACACTTTGACAACACATTGCCTCAATGTGGGAAGAACAAACAAACAATACATAAGGTGGGAATAAAAATAACGAAACAAGAGAAACATGAGAATAATTGAAAATAATAATAAAATAAAAGAAAAGGGTTAGAGTATAGAACCCGTCATGGTGATCGAGTTGGTGATAGTGTCGGAAGTGGTAATTGAACACCTTAAGCCTTAAAGTATATGTCAATATGTCGTATGTCCCGACTTTGACGTCTTTGTTCTCTAGCCATCTCCTTCAACACCTTGGCATTTTCCAAAATGGCTTTGTTAGTGTTTAAGACGACTTCTATGACCTCCTTCCATTCCATTTGCTCTTTTTCTTCTGACTCCTCACTGGTTGAGTCCTCCACTTGTTCTAGTGGTATCGAGCTTGAACTGGCTTGTCCAGCCCTGGTCTTGACATTAGATTTAGCGCTGATATCTCAAAGTTCCATATTATAGGACTTTAAGACTTCAACTCTTGTCAAGTGACAAATGTTGAGAAATTCACGATGGACAGTTGGTCCATTGCAATTGACACCATAGTATTCTGCAATGGCTATGACTAAGTACCCCATGCCCAAATTATTGCTTCTCTTTCTTAGAGAAATAATAATTGCATTAAAGATATAGGTGGAGGTACAAACTTGGACGCTGTGATCCATAAACCATAATAGAAAAAGTATTTTAGTTTCACACTTGTTAGTTTCGATTTTGTCAAAGACAGTTCGACAGATAAATTTGTGCAACAATAAGTGTTCAAAGCTTTTAATAATATTTTTGTAGGCATTTTTAAAATCAAAGCTCTCTAGCCTAGTCAGCTTTGTCTAATATTGGGCGGTATAAAAGTTATCGTGCTGATCGACTATGGTTGAATTAGGGAATCCACCGATTTCACACAAAATTTCATAGTCTAACCCATATGGTTGACCCTGTAACTGAAACCATAGGTCTGTAGGGTTGATTAGCTTAAATTGAAAGGAGGTAAAGAATTATAGGGTTAGTTCCTCGTAAACAGGATAATTGAACCACCTAAATTTTTCCCACTAAATTATTCCACCTAAAGCCTTAACCCGTTCTCTTAATCCAATTGTTTCTAACGTATCAAAATCTAAGTATTTAGGCACAATAATGTTATTTAAACTAAGGGTATATAGCGGTTTCCTTCTTCCTTCGAGAAGATCAGGAAAGGTGTGCTATAATTCACTATCTTGTTTCATTATACGTGACCTAATACTTGGATTTTTCCTTTTGGTTGGGTTTACTTAACCATTTGCTTGATGTGCATTTGCTTTGGATTGAGAGTTGTGAAGAGTTTGGAGAGAGTTGAAGGCTTCAAGATGGGTAGAGAGAAGTGAGAGGAGTTGACTTCTTAGGTTTTAGAGAGAGTGAGAAAGTGAAAGATGTAAGAAAAATGAGGGTGAGTGTAAATATATAGGGAAGGAAGGGTGAAAAGGGGTAAAATTGGAAGAAAAAACCAAAAATCATGATACCTATTTTATGTCGTGGCCTTACAAAAATTCCTACATACTTTTCGATTTCGCTTCTTTTCCTCATTTCATCCTAAAATCCTTCCATACCTTATCATTGCATTATCACCTCCTTATGTTTGCCTTCCACCACATCCCCATGCCAACTAATCCTTAATTCTCCTAAGATATTCGGCTGGACTCTAAACACATACAAAGAAAAATAGGATACAAAACTTACTTACTACAAAAGATGACATAACAAGATGATAAAAACCATGGGTTACCTCTCATGCAACGCTTCTTTTATCGTCGGTAGCTCGATGTAATTCTTTTTCTCATGGTCGTTTGAACGAGTCGTGTAATGGTAATGCGATCATAGGTCTCATGAATTGTAAATGAGCTACTAAACTGTGATATCCACCACCCTTTTTCTTAGTCTTCTTTTTCCACTTATTCCATCAAGATTATGGCTTTCCCAGGTGTATCCTTGTGATCATCACTATGTTCAACCTCTCCACAAGACTTAGTTCTCTTAATGATGTCTACAAAATTGTGAGAACTTCTTTTATCATTGGACACGTTAAAGGACTCCTTCTCATTTCCCACCCTTAGAGTTAACTTGCCTTCATCAACATCTATAATAGATCAAGCAGTGGCTAAAAATGGTTGTCCAAGGATAATTGGTATCGCTAAATCTCCCTCTATGTCTAAAATGACAAAGTCCATAAGAAAGGTATATTTTCCACCTTAACAGGAACATCCTTTATTATACCTCTCAGATGATGAATTGATTGATTAGCCATCTACACACTCATCATGGTCAGCGTTATTTCTCCTAGCTTCATCTTTTGGCATAAAGTATAAGGCATCATACTTATGCCAGCTCCTAAGTCTACAAAAGCCTTATCCATTTTGATATTACCTATGGTGTAAGGAATGTAAAAATCCTTTGGATCGTTTTGTTTCCATGGTAATGTTGTCATTTCATTAAAGTTCTCCGTGCTTTCTACTTCACTCACCAGCTTTTCCAGCTCCTTTTTACTGAATCACTCTTGTATGGATTCCATAAGAGTGAGTCATGTTTTTAGCTACTTTATTATCTTAAAGAATTCTTTCAACTCCTTTTTTTTTTGACTTCCGATGTGCTAAAATAGGGTATGGAATTGTAGGTCGATACTCCTTGATTTCTATCAGGTTATGTTCATTCAGTAGGAGATTTTTGTCAACTCTTTTCTTTTCCTTCTCCCTATCTTCTTCAACTTGGTCGAGCTTCCCCTCAAAGACCTAGGTGATAACCACGATCCTTTCCTTTGGGTTTGTTTCTGTGTTACTTAGAAGGCTGCCCATATTTTGTGCAGATAGTTCATTTACTAGCTGACCCATTTGGACTTACAAGTTGTGGATGGAGAACGTATGATTCTTTCTCACTTGTTGAAAATTTTCTTCCAATCTCTTATATACATCATCCATGTTTCCAATCTCATCCAAAAAATTTTCTAATTTGACATCCATGGAATTAGGTTTGTCCTGTTGAAAACCAGGTGGCCCTTGAGGTCGGAATTGACCTGCACCATTATTTGAGCACGAAAAGTGTAGATGGTTCTTCTACCTAGGATTGTATGTGTTCAAATAAGGATTGTTCTCTCCTCCATAACAACCAAATTATGCTCCTATATAATTAACTTACTCTGTTTCATTACTTTACATCAGGAAGCAGTCGATGGTATCATGATTATCCTGGCTGTATAACTCACATCTTTGTTGAATGGCCTTAATAAGGGCTGAAGAAGAAGCTTTTATGATGTTTAGATGTCAAGTCAAGTTTTTGATCTTAGCTTGCATTTATGTAATTAGGTCAATAACTAAAGCTCCTTTTTGCTTATGGAGGGTTGTGGGCTGTCTACTCCTATCATTCGTCCACAAATAGCTATTACTAGCCATTTCTTCGAACAATTCCTCTACTTCGTCAACAGTCTTTCGCATAAGCGATCCACCCAATGTTGCATTAATGATACTTCTCATAGGTGGATTGCCTCCATTATAAAAGGTTTGCAAAATAAATTCTTTTGGTAAGTTGTGGTGTGGACACCTCCTTTACAAATCCTTACTTCTCTCCCATGCCTTGTAAAGTGATTCTCTGTCACTCTGTTGGAAGTTTGTGATTTCTTTTATCATCTTCGTAGTTTTAGTGAGGGGAAAATACTTGTCTAGGAATGCACATGCCAATTACTCCCATATTGTGACATTTGAGGGACTGAGAGAGTGATACCAAGCTTTGACTCTATCCCTTAACGTAAAGGGGAAAAGCCTCATTCTAACCACGTCTTCTGACATCCTATGATATTGGAGGTATCACATATTTCGAGAAAGTTCATTATATGTACATTGGGATCCTTATTAATTTGTCTGTAGAATTGCATATTTGTTTGCAACATGTTTAATAGGTTTGGCTTAAAAAGGAGGTCTAGCAACACCTTGATTGGTTGTATTAAATCCCAGTTTCATGAAATCTATGAGGGTTTGAGGTTGGTTCCCTTAGGTTCCTCCTTGCTGAAACTCTTGATGAAATTCCTAAACCATCAGTTCTTCAATTTATTCTTTTTGGCTTTTGGCTCTTCAAATGGGTCGTTCCAGGCGAGTGATGTCAAGTGCTAGGGTTTCAACGATCCGACTTGAACTTTTAGTGACTTTTATGTTCATGTAAATGCACAGACACAAGAGTGATGAGAATGCCTTAGACTACAAGAACAAAACTAATCCTACTATTCCCTAGCAATGTCACCAAAAACTTGTTGAGGCAAGTTTTAATCTATTTAAAACCCTCAAAATACTACAAGTGCATAGGTTGTGGGTGCAGTATATGAGGTGTCAATCTCTCAAGGAGTTGTTGAACTAATTTAATTCTAAGTTATCTAAGGCCTAAAGAATTATTAAAAAGAAGCTAAAAACTTCACAAAAAATTAAACACGTGAAGATGATTTATTGGAATTAAAAATATACAATTAACACATAAAGAGTAAAAATGAGCACCACCAAGTTAACAATGGAAATCACACAAAGAAGATTAGCCGAATATGAGGACGGGGATTTATCTTATCATCAAATGCCATGATTACTTTTAAGTTAATACGGTATCAGTCCTAGACTTTCAAAGTGTGGATTGTAACATCCCGTCACCTATGAGAGGTTAGAATAGTAAATTTGAGGGATAAATGAGAGCTTAGAGATGCATTTTTATGTTCATGCATAATATGACATGCTTATAAAAGTAAATAGTGAACTTTTCTGC
>JAOQML010000197.1:32116741-32129057 GCA_027568935.1 Erythroxylum urbanii | reverse complement strand
AATTTCTGTTCCGTTCCGTCTCCAAATTTCCGTCTCGTTCCGTCCCTGTATATTGGAGACAGTAACCAAACAGACTGTAAAAGCACGTTGTGGGTTGCTTCTGCTTCATTGGAATATGGGAAAGTTATACTTGGATTGAAAAACTGGTTATTGTTCTATCAAAAAAAAAAAAAACTGGTTATTGCTTATCTGCAAGCAAAACCACATTAACAATGGTAAGGAGCCAACACACAAGTTTACTGCGTACGAGACTACTACTCTCCATACTTGTAATATCCATATAAACTCTGTTTTTGTGGAACTTGAATATGATAAGCTTTGTGGGTTTTTAATATCTATTGGCCTCATTTTCGTCAGCATGAAGAATGGATGGTAAATTGTCATTTTAACATATATATTTCTTTTTTTTAATATTTTTGGTGAAAATGTGATAAAAATAATGTTATTATGATTTTATGAGAAACTAAAAAAAATTACATAATGTATTAAATAATTTTTATAATTTTAAAATTACTAAAAATAAAGTTCAATAATGTATTGTGTCACGCGATCATTATCAAATTAAACTAATACTAATTTTAGTATGGTATTCACGATGTTAATTACTTTACGAGATTTCTTTTTTAGAAGTTATGGAATAATATACTGAAATTAGCCTCGTTTCTTTTCACGAATCAACGTGAAAGTATTAATGGTGAAAAAGGAAATCCATATCAGAAAGAGCATTAATGTCACATAAAGATCATAAATTTGGTCTTGCCCCATTTGGCTCTTTCGTGACGGTTCTGAAATGCCACAAGGACATCCAAAGTATGTCCGTTTAAGGCTATCCAAGCTCACCAAACTTCTGCACTTCAATTTGGTCTTTTTAGAGACAAAAGGAAAACTTAAAGCCAAATGAATAAGTTAGATGCCTGCAAAGAGAATAGTCTTCTACATCTGAGCAAGTTTCTACGCTAAATTCCATAATCCTATTGCTTAGAAATAAATCTGAGACTCTGATACAATTTAGAAGTGGTTTCTACTCTTAATGATCAATGCTGAAAAACGTCAAGCCAAGCGATACAAACTTATACTTGATGGAAGAATTTAATATGCAGGTTGTACGAAATGTTAGTGACACTTATTAGGACATCTTTATTTCATTCTTTTGCTTTTTATAATAAGTATGCTGTCCACTTGTTTCCCATTTTAAAAGCAAAGCATATCCAATCCACATCAATTCTAGTGTAGAATGTTGTCCATTTTACAAGCCTCTCCATGATTGATGATCAACAATTTGGAGAGATTGAACTTGATATTACCCGATTCTCGAGTGTGAAAGAATCAATCTGTAGTGCGCATCTAGCCACCTAAAGATGCGATTTTTAGTTATTTGTATATGCACCGGAATTTTCATACAGATGACGAGAAGATAGGTATTATTTAGATAAAGTTCATAACTAAGTAATCTCAGAAACTAGGAATTAGATCCCGATTAAGAATCATATTTAAGTAAAACTCAGGAATATAACTTTAATATAATTGATTCCGTCGAACACACTTAAATTTCAATGCTGTAGGAGCTGCCTAGGACGACCTCGTATTTGAGAGAATCATTTTGCAGCAATTCTACTATTTAACCAGAAAAGTAGACACTAGGTCTTCCTTGGACACATATGTGACTTAAATTTCAGCAAGAGTTGGTTTTTAGTTGAAGAGGCATTAAATTGCACAAATTCAAGTTGAAAACGACCTAGAATTCATGTCTTCAGTCGTTACATTTCTATTTAAAACAAATATTTTAGAGTTTTATTTTAAATAAATTTCATGTTTTAGATTTCTATTTCAAGTTACCTTTAGATAAGGTGTTATTTTTTATTTTAAATAGTTGTGAAGACATAAATTATTAACTTTCATTTTTTTAATTTTATCATTAAATTTGATATCTTTGAGATTTTTTCCAAATATTATATTAGATTTTGTGTGTTCTTTATTCTTTGATTAGAATAGGTAATTTACGCGATGCATCAAGTGGTATTAGAACTTCAAAATTTTAAGGCTTGTTCTTCTAACAATAATCAATAATGCAAACAACAAAATTTGTGAATTACCTAAAGTTTGGAGAGCAACAAAGAAAAGAGGAAGAAGTCAAATCCCAATATGGAATGGTAGTTAGCAGAGATAGGAGATCACTTGCAAGTATTGTTGTAAGGAGATAATAATAAGAGAATTAAGAATCATGTTAAATGGGAAGATAGCCCTAGCTATGTGACATCCTTAAATTTAAAATCTTGCACCATGGGATAATATGATAACAAATAAGAACAACTATGTTTCTCTTGCCTCTCTCTAACTTTTCTAGCATCTTAACCTTAGCGAAGCTCTTTAATCATGGGTCAGGATTAGGCTTCCTCAGTTCTAGAGTTGTTGTACACTTTCTTGTATGGTATCTTTTGTTTTCAATGCTCTTTTCATCATTTCTTAGACACACTAATAGGCGAAGCTAGCCTTTAGGTTCCAAGGCAACTTGGTTTTTTCTCTTATACTTTCATCTCTCGTGCTCCCTTTTCTTACTATTCCAGATAATGAATTTTCCTTTTTTTAGTTGTCTAACTTGACTTCTTCCTTTTTAGCAATGCCAAACTCTACAACTCAACTCATTTTAGACTCTTTTACTTTCCCCCCTTAGCTTGCTCCTCCTCCCCCAACCTTTCTTAAATGCCTACTCCAACAATGCCTATCACATTTAATCCCCTTGTGGCCCCAACCTTCCTTAAACACCCTCTCAGGTTCTACCTACTATTTCTAAACTACTTGTAGCCAATGTTGAACTTCAAGCTTCTAAGCAACAAGCAGTTAATCTAATACTTACTTAGAAAAGGGTGGTAGAAGAGAGCTCATAAAGTACTCTTCAATACCTACACCCCTTAAACTAGATGGTCAATAGATAGTTACCCCTAATATTAAAGTTTTATAGGAAAGAGCAAGGCCATGGATATCCACCCTTGTTGGCTTCTTTTGGGGTAAAAACTCCCTTTTCCTCATGGTCCAAAACTAGAGCTTTAGAATGTGGAAAAGGAAAGGACTTGGAGAAGTATTGTTAATCAAAGATAACCTCTTTCTTTAAGTTTAGCATTAAAGCATGAATTAAAGAAATCCTTAGGAAATGTCATTGGCACTTACAAAACATCCCTCTTTTACTTCAGCCTTGGAGACCTAGGATCACATTATAAGACATTAGGCAAGATAATATTACATTGTGGATTAATTTTTATGAACTTTCACTTGAGTGTTGGTCTACTAAATTAAAGGTTTAAACTCGATCGCAAGCTTTATAGGGAAAATGTGTGTATCGATAAGATGAAAACTTTAAGGAAAAGAGATGGCTTTGCTAGAATATGAGTGAATATGGAACTTCACAAGGAGCTATTAGATATCATTTCAACAATGAGATTAGGTGAGGGTATCACACTAGTTGAAGAATCCATTAGAATTACTTATTAATGGAAATCCTCACTCAAGGAATAAGGTTAATAATAGAGGGCTATTGGAAAAAAGATTCAAAATATTATAAGGAATTAATGGGGCTTGATAAAAATGAAAATTAGCCTAAGACAATATAGGAGATATAAAGTAGAAAGGAAACTGAGCAAGAAAACTCAAAGGAGAAGGAGAATAGGGAGGAACTTGAGAAAGAGACAGTGGAGAATAATGGTGAACTTGATATGGTAGAACACAAAGAATAACTAGCAATAGAGATATGAGTAAGTTTAAGTAATAATACTCTTACCTTACAACAAAATTTATTAAGAGAGGATAATCACAATTAAGTTCTTGACTAAGAGGCTTACACCCTAATTCTAGGCTGGGAGATTCAACTATAACATCCTCATAAGTCCTTAATAGCATGAAATGCTAGAGATACCAACTGCCTTAAAAAATAGCAAGCCTTAAAGGGGTTTCTTTAACCACCAAAAACTAGAATCTAATCATCTAAATCATCACTATGGTTAGAAAATTTTGGCTTTTGACTCCACCAAGGCAGAAGTGATAATGATTGATTCTAGTAATCAACACATTCACACTTTAATTAGATTCTTATAAGAGAAAATGACTATTATGACTACTTTTGTTTATGGGTCCAATTATGGATTCCAAAGGATGTTTCTTTAAGATAATCTTTAAAAACTATATTATAACATCAAGGATCATTGGGAGATCTTAGAGGATTTTAATTATGTAATATATACTTTAGAGGTAGAAGAGAATTCCAAAATAAGAATGGCTTCAAATGATTTAAAAGAGTGTGTTGATAACATAAGAGTCAATAACCTAAAGCTAAAGGGCATTTCTTAATATGTAGTAACAAATAAGAAACTACTTGGCATATTAGGAAGAAGCTAGATCGTGTATTAATGAACAAAGAATGGGCGTCAAATTCCTAAAAAGTATGGCTAAATTCCTTAATCTATTATTCTCTAACCATTCCCCTATTTTGGGGCATGACTTATTAATTACCAGGAAAGAATCTAGATTTTAGATTTAATAACTATTTGGTTGAGGATTATTCTTTTGCCTAAGTAATGGAAAGGGGGATGAATTATACCATTAAGTGGTATAGAACTTATATATATGTAAGGAAGTTATCTATGATTAAAGAGGAGATCATGAGACTTAAAAATATCATTAATAGATGCACTTTCCAAAAAGTCACGGAGACTAAAAGCAAACTTAAGCATACAAAAAGAAATACACAAGCATCCAGGAGATTAGGACTAGTTAAATAAAGAGAAAAAAAGCACTAAGGAGCAATGTTATAGCTGAAATACAATTTATTACTCCCTATTAAAATAAAGAACAAGATCAAAATGGTTGTTAGAAAGGGATATAAACACCAGACATTTCCACAATCTCATTTTAATAAGGACAAACAATAATAAGATATGCTCTATAATAAAAAGGGATAGATCCCATACTAACTCTCAGTAAGATCTTAAGGGGGAAGCTTTCTACTAGTTGAAAAAGTCAATAGGTATAACAACTAAGAGTAATTCAATTGTGAAAGCACTCAGATCCTTCATAAGTAATCATTTTTCAAATGAGGAGTTAGCAAGCTTAAATTGCCTATCTTTTCCCTAAAGATTGAATATGTAGTGTTTAAAATGAGCCCAGATAAAGCTTCTACGCTAGATGGATTAAATGAATATTTTTTAGAAAGCTTGGCCATAGATCAAAATCTTGGTAACAAAAGCAGTGATGGAACTTTTCATAAGTGGTAAGATGCTATTGGAGATAAATAAGACATTTTTCTACTTGATTCCTAAGGTTAACAATCCTAAGTGGTTAAGTGAATACAAACCAATTGTTTGTTGTAATCATATCTATCTAAAATTTTTCCAAAGAAATTGAAGAAAATGTTGTCACATCTAATGGTCCTTTTTTAGAAGGGAGACAAATAGGTGATAACGTGTTGCTTGCTCAAAAGCTTCTAGGGGTATGCAAAGAAAAAAGGCTTTAGAAATTATCTAATGAAGATAGACTTCAATAAGGCATATGACTCAATTAATAGGAAGTTTATTATTCAAATGCTAGAAGTATTTGGGTTCCTAGGTAGATTCAGAAGCTAGATAATGTTATATGTCACTACTATCTTATATTCCATTCGTAAGAATGAAGAACCAGCCTACCTTTTCATGGGAGATAGAGGACTTGAGTTAGGGGGATCCTATTTTCCCTTACCTATTTTACTGAGTATTTAAACATTAATGAGACTTGTTAACTTCAGTATAAAGAATGATTAGTTCTTTAGGTTCCATAAAAATTCCAAAAAACTTATCCTTTTATGCTTGACTTTTCCTAATGACCTATTAATGATGTGTAACGCAGATGATGGATCTATAAGCAAGCCCATAATATCATTACAATCCTTTAGGAGGCCGTTTAGATTGGAATTGAACAAAGAAAAGAGTTATATAGTTATCCCTATAAGTGCAGTATATATGACTTGTGGCTTTCAATCATATCTAGTTTATAAGTGAAAGAACTTCCTTTCAGACACCCAAGTTTCCCACTATCCTTTAGGAGACTCAATTATAAAGAAAGCATTCCTCTTATTGATAAGGTGCAAAAGAAGATCAACTTATGGCATAATAGAAATCTTTCTTATACAGGGAAGCTATAACTAATTAAGTTAGTCTTTACCTCTTTACATGTATATTAGGCTTCTCACTTTTTCCTTTTAAAGAGAATGATTATATCAATTGAGAAATTAATAAGGAAGTTCCTATGGACAGGTGGAAATAAAGAAAAGTTCAAAGCAAAGGCAAGATGGAGGGAAGTATGCAGTTTATTAGAAAAAAAAGGGCTTAGGGTTAGTCTTTGTTAGTCTCTCTAATAAAATCTAATTAGGGAAGAGATTATGGAGGTTGTTGAATGATAAGGAATCTCTATAAGTGAAGTCGATACTTACTTACGTATTAGAAGGGAGGAGTCTTTGGGAAATCAGGAGTAAACCAACATACTCCTACTTCTTTTTGCAAATTTTGAAATTGAAGGGAAAAATAGTAAAGAACATAAGAAGTATAATGGGAATAGCTAAACAACCTCTTTATACTACAATCACTACTGTTTGAATAGATCTCTACAAGGAAACCAAGTTTTTGAATCACTAATGACCAAGCTCCCTAAGAATGCTAAAGTGGCAGTATAGATAAGGCAGGGTCAATGGAACAATGTGTTAGTATAATCATTACATATGTTACTTACTATAATTAAGATTTAGAGAAGAATGAAAGATATATATATTTGGTTAGATAAGAGGTCAAGTAAATTATAACTATAAGGAATACATGACCTAGCTTCAATCCACTAGGATGCCTACAACAGATAAACAATTTTATAAGTATCTTCAGATCCTCCATGTACAAGTTGTATGAGGAGAGAAATGTTAGATTGTTTATGAAAATAATAGATCTGTTGAATAAATTAAAGAAGAGGTAGCTTATTAGGTGCAGGAATAAATGTTGACGAATCCTGAAGCTAAGACATACAGTGGACGATTGGCAACATCATGGAGATTTAACCTCGATACAAGCATAAAATATGAAGATTAGATGTCTGGGTTTCTAAATTCATATCCTCGAGGCTTGCAAGTAACTCTATCTGTATCCTATAAAATATGAATTCATAAATGCAGGCAAAAATAACAAGCAGAGTTTGACTGTTTAATTAATAGGAAACTACACTAACCATAGAAGGAAGAATGTCCAAACAATAATAGTGTAAGACTAAGCATCCTTATCGTCCAAGGAGTAACCTAACATATACCATTTAAGAACATCTTCTAGAACTAAACTATAAAATTGAGACGATTGAGGCCTTTTAAGTTATTGTACATGTAAAATATCTTACCTTGGTGTAGGTTTCTGAACATCCTTTGTAAATTTATAACATAACTATGGTATTCCACTACATTAATTAATTTTTTAACATTTTAAAAAAAGTTTTAGTAATAAAGGAGAACTTATTCATCAAATACATGGTAGAGAAGAATATGAGTACAAAATAAAGGTAGATATCTCATCCTTTAATGGTTATTTAGATACAAAGGCATTTTAGATTGGATAGCAAAGGTAGAATGCTTTTTTTTAACTATATTAAGGTTCTTGAGGAGATAAAAGTTAAGTTAATGGCTTGTAAATTAAAAAGTGGAGCATTAGTATAGTAAGATCAATTGAAGGAGAATATAAGAGAGAGAGAGAGTTAAAATATTGTTTCTTTATGGAGGAGGATAAAATAATTACTCAGGGGGAGACTTCTAATGATAGATTATGAACAATATATCTTGATAATTACCAATAATACAATCAAAGGAATAGGTGTGTTCATGAATATACTATAGAGTATTTAAGGTTGGGAACCTATAGTTAATTATTGGAAACCCAATCCTAACATATTCCAAGGTACCTAATAGGATTAAAGAAAAGGATAAGGGATAAAATTAATATCTAAATGATGCTAACAGTTCAAGATGCTAGAAATTTGGATATGAAAGCAAAATCTATGTTTAATGAGATTTTAAGGGAGTTTAGGTAGTATAGAAATGAAAAGGCTTCTATTGAGAAAGGAAAATAGATGGTGAATACAACCCTTATATGGTGGCGGTCGAAAAAGTAATACTAATAAGAAATGTTCAATTAAGGCTATCTCCAATGGCCCCAAAATCTACCAATCATTAAGCCAAGTCTACCATTCCTAAGTGTTGTAGATGCAACAAACTAGGCCATAAATCTAATGATCGCCCAAAGAAGAAAGTGATAAATATATTGGAACAATAAGAAGATGATGATAAGAAAGAAATATATACACCTAAAGGAGATGAATGGGAGAAATAAGAGGAAAAGGATGATGGTGCTTTTGTAAGAGTGAATAGAAGGTTGATAATATCCTACAAGGAGCAAGATGATTTGCAAAGATATATATTTTTTTGAACATGATTTATGAAACAAGGAAGCTTATGTAAGTTGATTATTTCAAGAGATAGTCAAGAAAATATTATAAGTAAAAAAATAGTGAAGAAATTGAAGTTGAAAATCGAACCACATCCTAAACCTTATAACATTGGATGAATTAAGAAGGTTAGAGAAATCTTTGTCAATGAATGTTATAAGGTACCATTATTAATTGGTAAATATTGTGATTTTATTGATATGGATGCATACCAAATACTTTTAGGTAGACCATGACAATATGATGCTGATGTAATGCATTTGGTTAGAAAAATATTTACCAATTTATGAAAGATAGGTGAAATATACCTTAGTACCTATAAGTGAAAAAAGCATGTGAAACCCAACAGGGAAGGTAAAAGGCCTTTATTGCAAGTAGAAAATAATAAAAAAGAATTAAAAATGAGATAAAAGAAATAAGAAAGATGCATTTATTGATTTTAAAAAAGGGACGAGGTGAGAGAAAATAAGAAAATAAAATTTCTTTAAAAATCCAACTTATTTTAAAGTAGTTCGGGAATGTGGTTCATGATGATTTACCTAATGAATTCCCTCTTATGCATGGGATCTGATAGTTGTGATTTGCATTATATTTTAGGGTTCAATTTGTTAGATGTTTAGTGTTATTTTGAGTGTTTAGTGTGTATTTATGTTTTAATTATGTTAGTTTATATGTTTAAGTGTTTTTATGGGTTAGTATGAGTCTCTGAGCTTAACTGCTATATTTTTTAGGTACTTTGATATGTTTATTAGTATTTCAACTAAACGATAAAGAACGGAGAAGTTTCGAAGAGTTTCGGGCCAAAATACGGCCCATGCCATGATCGTGACAGAAAGAAGCGAGCTAATAGGACCCAGGCCACGATCGTGCCATTTTGGTCATGATCGTGATAGAGAGCTCTAAACCAGGCCACAATCGTACACTTTAGGCCATGATCATGACAGAGAGGGTTAGGCGCTGGCCAAAGGCAGGCGTCAGGTAGACATGAAAACAACTGAAAATGTCAAGTTTTGCGGGACTTTTTAGATCGTTTCGACTCCAAATTAACCCTAGAGTTTCTAAGATATAAATAGAACATTAAAAGATAGAGAAAGCAATCTTTGAAGCCTTTTTTCATCAGTCAAATCCGAAACCCTAGAGAGCATATCGAGAGATTTGAGGAAGGAGACGAAGGAAGAGAGATTCGGAGAAGAAGCTTGATGCGAAGTACTTCCTAGAACAGGTAGTTTCCCACCGTTGCTACCTCCACTAGTCCATTCCGATAGTATTTTTCGTCTTTATTTCAACTTTATTGATGTATAGAATTGGGATAATCGTTGAAAATAGTTGTTGTTGAATGTCAATTTTTGTCTAAACTCACCTTCGAAGTTTTGATCTTTGAGATTAATGAAGTTTGATTTATTGTGTTTTCATTGAGTTATTTGTGATTCAATATCTGTGATTAATAATTCGGTAATAAACTGAGTGGGTGAACCGAGTGAATATCATCAAATTGAGCTAACAAGAATTAGGTAGTTTGATGGATAAGAATTGAATCAAATTGGTGAAATCATATAATGAGAGATCGAGCATAGATTTTCGGTAGGTTATTAAATAGATTTAGAACTAATTTAGGTTTTAGGTAAATTGGAAATCGAGATATTACAATTTCATAATTTAAAGTAGGGATTATAAATTAGGGTTAAAGATTATAACTAGAGATAGAGTAATCCACTCTAGGACCGACTAGACCCAGTAATTCGATAATTGCAAAATCAATTAGATTTTATTAAATTTGGATTAAAACTCCCTTTCTCTCAATTGTAGTTTCTAGGTTGATTCTGGATTTGGTTGTGCAAAATTGCTATTTTGTTTATATTTTATGAGTTCAATTCTTGATATTGATTGTTTGATTGGTCAATTTCTGCTTTAGTTGTTTATTTTGATTTATTGCAAAATTTAGTCAAGTATTAGATTTTAAGATTATATTAACTCTCCTTATGAGAACGATACCTTAGGTACTACAAGAACGACCCATATGCTTGCAGAAATATTGAGGTTATAAATATTAAAACTTAGCATATATAACCTAGCGATCAGTATCCAATACCTATTGGTCATGTTCCTGAGACTAGTTTACCTAACTTACATCACTACTGTATTAAAAAAAATAAACATTAAAGGGGAAGGTGGAATGATTAATTAAAAAGTATCATATTAGGGAGAGCATGAGTCCATGTGTAGTTTTTGCTATACTTACACTAAAGAAAGATGGTAATTGGAGTATGTGTGTTGATAATAGTATAGTCAAGGAAATTACTATTGGGTTCAAGTTTCCTATCCCAAGGTGATATGTTAGATCAATTGAGTGGCGTAGATATTTTTTTTCCTAAAATTGACCTTAGAAGCAGTTATTACCAAATAAGTATAAAGTCTAGGATAAATAGAAAACTGCATTCAAATAAGGGGTGGATGATATGAATAGTTTTTTATGTCATTTGAGTTAACTGATGTACTCAGTACTTTTATACGCTTTATGAACCAAGTGCTACGATCTTTCATAAGTAAATTTATTATAGTTTATTTTAATGATATCCTTATATATAGCAAATCTTTTGATGAGCATAATCAGCATCTTAGAAGAATGTTTGAGACATTAAGTGATAATAAATTGTATGCTAATTTGATAATTTGCATATTTATGATTGAAAATTTGTCATTTCTTAGATACATTGTGGAAAAAAATGGTATTATAATGGATAAAGATAAAACAAAATCTATTAGGCAATGAACTACTCCTAAGAATATTAGGAATGTGAGAAGTTTTCATAGGCTAGCAACATTCTATAGAAGGTTTGTTAAAAACTTTAATAACATTGTAGCTCCTATAACTGAGTACTAAAAGAAAGGTAAATTTAAAAAGGAGAATCAAGAATAAAGTTTTGCGCTTATTAAAAAACACTATTTATCGATCTTATTTTAGCTTACATAATGTTGAAAAATTATTTGATGTGGAGTGTATTGCTAGTGGAGTTGGAATTAAAGTTGTTTTATCTCAAAGAAAGAGGTCAATAGCTTACTTTAGAGAAAACTTGAGTGATTTCGAATAAAAATGGGCTGCCTATGATAAAGAATTCTATGTTATTGTGAGGATGATAAAAATATGGGAACATTATTTAACCGGGAAGGAATTTCCTCTTTACATCGATCAGGAAGCCTTAAAACATTTAAGAAACCAAAAACAATTGAGAACTAAAATGCATGCTAGATGGCTAGTCTTTGTTGATAAATTTTCTTATAAACTTACCTATAAGGCAAAAAGAAGTAGTGTGGTACTTGATGTGTTAAATAGATAGGTGACTATGATTAAGACCTTAAGTGTAGACATTGATGAGTTTGATCATTTTAAAAAATTATATGTGGATGATGTTGACTTCAAGGATTTATGGCAAAAATATTTAGTTAAGAAATCACGTGAGGATTATTATGTTCAATAAGAGTACTTTATGAAGGGTAATCAACTTTACCTTCTATGTATTTTAGTAAAGAAGAAGGTGATTAGAGATTTGCATAGTGGAAGATTAACTAGTTATCTTGGTAAGGATAAAACTCTTGAAAAGGTTTATAAGATGTATTTTGACCTAATTGAGAAAAAGATGTGGTTTCTATTGTTTTAAGGTAACAAGTTTGTCAAACTTACAAGGAATATGCTTTTAATGCTATTTTACGTATGCCATTGCCTGTTTTTAATAATGTTCGGGAGTATCTTTCTTGTAACATCCCGTTTCCAGAGAACGGGTCGGACCAGAGAAACGGGTCCAGGTGTGGTAAATTACCACACCTCATG
>JAOQML010000197.1:32100204-32116641 GCA_027568935.1 Erythroxylum urbanii | reverse complement strand
CCACCCTCGCGGGGCACGGATCCGGGTATCACTATCGATATCGGGTTCGGGTTCAGCGGGAGTTGGGGTGTTACATTTCTATAGACTTTGTATTAGGATAGCCAAGAATACAAAGAGAATATATTTTATTTTTGATGTGGTTGGCATGTTTTAAAGATGGCACATTTTCTACTTTAAAAGAAGATGATAGTTGCTACTTTAGTTGCAAAATTTTCTTTAAAGAAGTGGTGAGATTCTATTGTGTTGCAGAATCTATTACATTCAATCATGATACCAAGTTCTTGAGTCATTTTTTGAGAACTTTAAGGAGTATGTTTTGTTCTTCTCTTAAAATATAGTAGCATTACTCACCCACAAACTGAAAGAAAAATATCAGTGATAAATAAAACAATAGGTAATTTGGTGAGATTCATACGTCATAACAAGCTAAAGAATTATGATTTTCTTATTATGCAAATCGAATTTACCTATAACAATGTTTTCCATCATTTCATTGGTTGTTCTTCAATTTTTGTGGTTTATATTAAGGCACCTAATCATGCTCTTGATCTTGTTAAGTTGCCCAAAAGTTTTAAGTTCAATAAGAGTCTAAAAAGTTAACAAAAAAGGTTAAAGAAGTTCAAGTAGAGGTGGAAGAGAAGTTTGAAAAAGTCAATATAAAGTATAAGACTCATGTTGACTAGCATAGAAGAACTCAAGTATTTGAATTTGTAAATAAGGTTATGACATTTTTTAGCGATAAAAGAATTGTTGGAGGACATTATAAATTGAAGGTAAGGAAATATAAATTATTCAAAATCACAAGAAAGATCAACAGCAATGTTTAAGTCGTTTAATTGCTTTTATGGATGAGTAACATCAATCCTACATTCAATATTGCTAATATTTCAATTTATTTTTTTAACTGTAAGCTTGAATATTCTGATCATAATTTGAAGTCAAGTTCTTTATAAGTAGAGGTTCCTAATATAGTATCAAAATATAAAAATTAATGTTGAAAATGACCAAGAATTAATACTCAGGGTTGTCATAGTTTTATTTCAAATAAACCTTGTATTTTAGAATTTTATTTCAAATAAATTTCATATTTTAGAGTTTTATTTTTGAATAAACTTCATGTTAAGATGTTCTTTTTCATTATAAATAACTTTTGGATAGCAGAATTTATTTTTATTATTTTACTAATAATTTTTTTCTTTTTTAACATTTTCTTCAAATATTGAATTAGACTTGATATATTTTCTATTCTTGAATAGGGATGTCAATGAGTCAAGTCGGGCTCGGAACTCCCTCGATCAGGGCCAGCTGGGCCTCAGTCACAGCGGGCCGTGTGCCGACCCGTGGCACGGGTGGGCCAGGATGGGCTGGCCTGTGGCCCGGCCCACCTACGGGCCGTCCAGTCCGTCTATATTTTTTAATTAAAAAATACAAAACGATGTCGTTTTGAACAAAACGGTACCGTTTTGTCCAAAATAAGACTATGATCAGCCCGTAACCTGCCCATGACCTGCCAAATCTAGGCCAAAAATAGACTGAATCAGGCCGGAATTACCATCCCTATTCTTGAACCAGAATACATTGTTGCTATGTCGCTAATAAAATTAGAGAGAAGTATGTACAGTACAAGCAGAAGTCAAGCCAACAACTGTAAGCAACTGCAAATCTTTAATGACCAAACCTGCAGCATTCAGTGATTACATATTTCACCAAACGACAGAGAGGGATGGAGCTATCAATCGCTTAAAATTAAAAAGCAAAATGGGCACCAGCGATTTATTTTTTTGTACTCTATTACTTTCCTAGGAAAAAAGTCGATCCACTACTTCATGTCGAATGGCCACCGGAACTCACTGAAGAGAAAGCTTGCTAGATCACTCCACAAAAAACTAGTTGCTTTCTTTAGTTAGCATATGAGACGCCTGTTAGTGACTTTTGCAATCACCCTCTCCTCAGTGGTTCCCATTTCCAATTAGAAAACTGCAACCAATCCGAATTGTGACCTAGACGCAATTTGATTCCGTCACGTTTGTATAAAGTAGAGGTGGGGGCAAGGTCTTTCGTTTTAAAGAATTGCCCTTCTGATGAGACCGCCACAGCGTCTTTGGCTTAGAGTCGGGTCAAATAAGTTTCTCCTTCAAATTACAATACAGAACGGTAGCTTCATCAAGTTCTGGCTTAGATAGCTAGTGGAATCAGAGGTGTACCTCGTTATGTGTCTAAATGATGGGCAATTAGTGGCGAATTTTAGTCAGAAGCAGAAATGGAAAGCTTGAGAAATGCAAGCTAATTGGCCATTGCCAAGGGCCAGTGATGATGTATAAGCTTTCCAATCAATAATTGCTGTAGATTTTATGATTTGGTTGAAATCAGCAAAATTACAGAAATCTATCTGTGAATGTGATGAATTCATCATTGCTTTAGCAAAAATAATGAGAATGTCAATTCAAAGAATCTCCCACTAATCTAATCTCTATCCTTCTTCTCTTGTTTCCTCCCAATTGGACTCCTCTGCCTAGGAATGAGCGCCAATAGTACAAAAACGTTTTCAGCTGTTTTAGCCCAACGACCCCTTTGCTTACTACATTTTCCGCGCACTTTTATTGGGCCGATTTCTGACGTTTTTGGTACATGAATATCAATTTATACGACTATTTTAGCTTTTTCTTAACACAAATATTTAAAACAAACTAACATTTATCAATATTTCAATCCCTAGCACCCAATTCAGTTTTTAACAAGTGACGAGTTAAATTAGTCAATATTGTGGAAATCGATACACTGTGATATTAATCAATGACACATATGAAATTTATCTTTAAATTTTTCTAACATATGCATCTTGATTATCATGTTTAACTATTACTTTTGATTCTAATAATAAACCTCTACAATAAAAGATAATTCATTTATTAAATTTAAACTAGATATTCCTTGTTATATGAAGAAGTATTATATTTTTTATATCTTGCACAGTATTATGAATACGGTACCAGTATCAATATTATATTTGGTTCTAGTACGGTATAACACTAATATCAGTCATTATTAGATATCGCTTTGAGTAATTTTTCAAAATTACAAAATAAATCCTAAATTTTTTAAAATTACAAAATAATCCCTTAATATATAAATAAATTTAAAATATACAACAATTTATATCTTAATTACATTATTCCTTTAACAATCGACAATGCACATTACAAAAATGACTTTATTATAAAAAATAAAAAAGAAAAACATTATTTAAGCGTTTATAATTTCATCTCATGTTAAATAATGAATATACTCTCGTAATTCATAAATCAAGGTAAATCTTATAAAGTTTTTAATTTAATTATGAAAAGTAAATTTACTTTATAATTAATATAATTATAAAAATAAAATTCCCTAATGTTTATTATTAATTTCCATATAATAATAACGAAATTAATAATGGAAATGATTAATTATTCATTTATTAATAAAAAAGAGAGACTTGTTTCACTAAACATTTACAATTGGTCAATATGACACTTAATATTTAGCTATTCAAATTTAATATTTCAATTTCAATTTTGAAGCCCTAAAGTATAAACAAAAACACTTGCAAAGTCTATATGTATTTTATTTCTGCATTACCAATAGTGATATTAAATCACTCATTACAATAACATTTCAATTTCCATAATCAAAACAATTTGACCTATAACGTTCAAACAATATTCACATTTGAAGAGAGATGAAGCCTAACTAACTTAAAAACCAGAACGATATTCAACCTTTAAACGTTGCAGAGTGAGGCGATGGAGGATGAGTGAAGATAACAAAAAGAGGACCCATTAGCACAATGAGTAGTCGAAAACAAACCGTCGACATAAGAAGGAGCAACAAACCTTTAGACAAAAAATGAGCAGCAACGCATCAATAAAGGACCCATTGGTAGACAACACAGGGAACTTGGAAGAGAGACTCGTGTGATGGCTAGCATGTCTAAAAGCTAAGCTACAATCAATCTTTGTTTATTTTTGATCTCTTATGAAAATATATTTTATAACCCACTTGACTGGTATATAGGTTGGAAACCTATAATGCAGCTCCCTGAAGACTTATCATTAAAATATTCTATGAGCCTAGGAGTTATAGCGAGAAGAGCCTTTCTCAATTCATATAGTCTAACAATGCCACGTACCTTAGGTTTCTGTTATCCTCGTGTGCCCTTAGGCCTAAGGTTGCCTGGATGGTATTAGAGCCATGAGTGTTATTAACTGTAATTACATTATTCTTGATGAAGGTGAGTAAAGAGATCCTTCCATATGCTACGACTAACTCTTTACCTAGTGACCTTGTTCGTCTTTCTTCAACTCTTTCAATAGTAAAACCTTCCTTCCAATATTAAATGTACTCTTTCCAATAAAATAGAAAATCTGCTAGAAATTTCTCATCTCCCATAGGAAAGTTGTATCTATGATACTTCTTTAACCCTGTCAAGTTCGTACAATATATATTCTCGTAATCATTCTTAGACCAGAAGTATTAGAACCATCCTTACTAAAAATCAACTAAAGGTAAAAGAGATCATTCGAAGCTTTTGTTTAGAACAATGTGACTTAAAGGCAACAACAATAGAACAATATGTCAAATTGGAGATTTTAAAAGACTCATCTCTCTTTGGAGAGAATAGAATCGTACTAATCTCTATGTTGGAGTTATTCGACTTGTTCTTACTCTTCATAGAAGAAAAGAATTTCTAGCCATTGCTAGGATATCTCTTCTTGACACTAACTAGACGGCTTAACAAAATTCGTTGATTGGTACTTTGTTAACAACTCATAAAAATGGAAGTGTCATACTCACTATAGCCCCTGTTTCAATATCAGGTTGGATGATCCACCTTATCTGAAAGACTTCAATTCTAAATCCATATCACTGGAGTATAATAAGAGCCTACAATAATTATGGCTACTTTGCATCACTTAATGATATATCATTTATAGAACTATGCTATAGATCTTAACTTTCCAAATTTAACTTTGATTCTCTATATATGGTAGCAAATAGAGCTCACGATTAGACTACCATCATCCAAATTCTAAAACATTTATCACCAATATAACTAGAAAATTTGATGCCAATAGAATGGATCACTAACTTTTAGAAGTTGTTCCATACTCGTCATAGGCATTCTTTCCACACAACTGCTCCTCTTATTCTTAGTACACTAAGTGACGGATCTATTAAATCCATCTACACCAGGCCCAATGAAGACCAACCTGGGTCCTCTGGCACATCTATATTCATTTTAATGCTTCAATCGATGTTATCACATAAGAAGGCAAAGATGTACCTTTAATTCATTATATTAAACCTAATAGACAGCCTGTGTACCTCATCCATCATTAAGGAAATTTCACATGCGATGCAGATCCATCCATGTGTAAACCAGATTGTGAAATATGTCTGACACTAAACTATGATGACACAAATAATGAAGATGATGCCTATGTTTGAAAATGAGGGAAAAAATTCCAAAAAAAGGAAGGCAATAACCGAAAGAAATCCATCGTTGTCAACCTTCTAAAGAACTTCATCCTAAGCATGATGATAATGATCCAGATTCAAAACCTTAGGTTAAGCTTAAAAACCTATGACCCATACTTAAGACTTTTTATGAGATACTCAAAGCTATTAGAAAGGAACATCTGTTCTTTAAAGAACCAATTCCCAATAGACCTCTACTTGTTATTTCTCTTATTCCCATTACTACTTCAGCACCAATTCCTTCTATGATGATCATACCATGTAAGGATGAATTTCCTTTCCTAGAGAGATGCACAAATGATACAAATAGGGTTATCACCAACCCTTATATTAGTTCTATAAGAATCACCTCTCTTGATCCCTTTGTATCTAATCATATAAATGAAGTACTCAATCGGCGCACAAATAATTTTGTGGCCTAAAACAAAGTTCTTCGCTAAATTAATACCAAGCTTGATAGGCTTAACCAACAAACTCAGGCTACTTAAAAATAGGTAGAAACAGTCTCAAGATCTAAAAACTATAATCATCTTTGAAAGATCAGATGACAAAACTTGATTATAATATCAGAAGATATATTGAAGCATATTATTTTAGACCTGATTTCATAAAAAAAGAATAAAAACTTTGAAGAGTAAAAGAAGCAACTTAAAATATATAATCAAACTTGCAAATAGAACAATTTAAGACTATTTATGGGACTTATCCTACAACTTTTTCAGTAATCTAGCCTATCTATTCATCCCCATCTTATCCTAAAGTTGTTGATTACGAAAAAAAATGTTTCAATAAACTATCCTTTAATTAGTAAGCATATTCATCCAACCACCAAACAGAAATGTACTAAACCTACAAAGCTCAATACTAAAAGAACTCATGATCCCTCAGTCTCTTATACTAAACCTGTTGATCCATAGACAAAACCTTTGCAAATTGAAACTCCACCTTCATCACCACCTAAAACTTTCTCCATCCATTGGAAAAGATAAAGTTGTTCAATAAAAATTCATTGTAATTTTTGCACTAGTGTCTATTTTAGAAGAATCTAAAGAACAATCATTTGAAGAGTCTGAAATTTCTAAACATTCTTCAGAAGACTCAAAGCAGTTTGTAGATTTATCTGAATTAGCTCAAATCGTGATGACTATGCCTAAAACATCTCAACCAACTGAAGTCAAACCAAATATTAGTGAAGTTGAATTTACAAGGACTAAACCATTCAAACCCTCACCACCACTAGCACAAGTACCCCCAACTAGTCCCCACGTTTACTTTTGATGATCTTTCACCCAAAAAAATGAAGAGAAGGATAGCACATCGTAACGTTAGTCAAAATAAAATAAATAGACTACTACTATGGCAGTGGTGAGTCTAGGTCGATCCCACAGAGAGTGTGTGAAAAGTTGTTAAAATGAAATTAATCGGTGTTTAGGAAAAAGGGGGGTTTGGATTTTGGAATAAGAAAATAAAATAAAACTAACTTAATGAAAACAAATTAAATAAAACATACGAAAAATGATAAAAGTGGGGAATTCGATAGGGATCCGATTCTTTGTTTCAATCTCAGCCTACACCATAATCAAACATATTTATGGATTTATTGTTCTTAACCTCTCATAGCAACTATTAATTGTAGGTCAATAATTAAACCGAGTTTTCCTTTAGGTTTTGTTTAATCAAGATATGATAATTAATTAAACCTAACCACTGAATAACCTAGGATACGATCTCTAAATTTAGTTAGGCAGTAGCATTACGAATTAGGAAAATCGATTAATCAAGGCAACAATCACATGCAATGCGTCATTTAACTTAGGTCATATTATCCCTAATGATTACGATTCATTAGTCGCTACACATGAATTTCAACATAATAATTATGGATTATATCGAAACCCCCTTCAGCTCTCTTCACTGCGCCTCCCTTTCTTAAAAGCTCTCTTCTGTTCTATTTCCCTAGCTACTGTTCTTGTGATGTGAAAAATTAACTTCTTGGGTTATGCTACTATACACATTTTTAAAATCCTTGCAAAAATCTATTTTAAACGCAGACGCTGCATCTGTGCTTCCCATCTACTAAGCTACCGATTCGTGTTGCTGCTTCCCATCTGCGCTGCGTCATTTTGGTCATGGATTGCTTCCCTCGAGCTGCCTTCATCTGCTTTTAGTGCTGTCATTTTGTCTTATTTAATTCCCAACTATTAGTTAACATAATTGCATGCATAATCCATATAGATCACGTTATTTACTTTTTTTTCTTCTTTTAATTTTCTTCTTGTTTTTTAATTTCTTCTTCTTGCTCCATGAAGACAAGTAAAAATTAATCTTCAAAAATGGCCTAAATATCACGATTTTGACTCACTTTAACTTCTTTGCTTTCGAATTATGCCTAAAATCACATATAAGTCAAAGTGAGTATCTTAAGTAATTTCATGTCAATAATCACTAAGTGTTATGGAATAATTTTATAATCAATTAAGCACCTATCAACTTTACCCACACTTAGTTTTTGGCCATCCTTGTGTAAAACATTAAAATTAAGCTCAAAGACCCAAAAATATTGACTCATTTCCCATATGTTCCAAGAATACATAATTATAAACAAAGATGAATGACTTTCAAAAATCATAGCAAGAATTTAACATTCCAAGCTTTTACTTACGATCAATCAACATTCAGCATCTTCAAAAACTAAGCAATCTAATGGTAGACTTGGAAAATGTGTTTAACTAAAATATATCCACAGGTACACTCAACACCATTCATGATCATGTTATTCCACAACTATGCATATCATTTCATTTCTCCACCACTACTGTTCACTTGCAAAATCATAGATTAAAGAACTTTTCAAGGTTGTAATATGGGCGAAGGTAAGGTGAGATTTATTTGGGTCAAGTAGCATGAAAGCCATTAAGCTAGTGAAACAAAGCAATACTCATCAAAAACTGGGTACCGTTAGCTATGACAAATGCAACATTTATATTTCACAACCCCATTCAACTCTCACACACAAACCATATGAAGCATATACCGATCCGAAGAAATCACTCATACAATTTATGCCAATAATAAATTGAAATCACAAGAGTGAACCTTCCAAGCCAACATCTACCTTATATTCAACATACTCAAATAACACATTCAATATAACTCTAGGAAGATGCATTAACCATAAACAAATTTTCAACACATATGCAATTCCTCATTGATACATTTATTTAAACTTTTTTTTCAAATTTTTTTCTTTCTTTCTTTTCCTTTCTTTTCTTTTTTTAACATTAAAAGAAACTACATTAACATGGGAATTTCAATGATAAGACATAATAGAACATCCAAACATTAACCAACCCACACATATGTACACCCTCACACTTAGAATTTTGTATATCCACAAGCTCAACAATCTCAAATGTTCTACTAGCTTTATGGATTAGGTAGGACATTTGGTTAAGTATAAAGAATGTAATATGGTTGATACAAAAAGAAAGGCTAATAAGACGCAAAGGGGCTTATCAAAAAGAAAAATCATATAATAGCTAGGCTATTTGGATAATGTCGTTTATGAAATAAAGAATGACTAATCATTTCTATGTTAGTGTATGTGATAAAAATATGTCTCGAATAGAAATTCAAGGCAAAATCAGGATGTACATGTCATAAAGGTCACACATTATCAAAAGACAATGAGACTGATATGAATGTGTCAGTCAAATAAGGCTCAAAATCTCACCAGATTTGTCTACCACTAGTCACTACTCTTCTAAAGAAAATGTATATCGACCAATCACAAGTGTAAAAATACATGATAAAGTTGCTATGAAAGTCTCTAGTCAATTCACACTCTAATCATGACTATATAGTCCTAAGAGTAATAGAAAATGAGAAAACGTTTGTTTTGTTTGTTTTATCCTTTCTTTCATTTTGATTGAAAACTTAAAACAAGCAAGAAATAAACCAACAAAGAAAATAAATGCATAAAAAAAGAAATGCAAAAATGTAAAGAAAAGAAATTTACTTCCCTTGGGTTGCCTCCCGAGAAGCACCTTTCTTTAGAGTTGTTGGCTAGACTCCTTCTTCTGCTCACGTGACAAATTTGTGATCTTTAGGTATTACAGTTAGTGCCACTTCCATGCGGGGTTATTCTAGATAGGGCCTTAGTTGATCATCATCCCCATTCAGGTCTTCCCTATCCTCAAATTCTTAATCTCGACTGAGTTTATACACTCTGGAAAGATCTCAAATGCCTATTCTCCCTTTTTCTTCCTCATTTAATTCCTCCAATCTGCTATGTAAAGGTGAAGAGTAATTCTCAACAATAAAATGGAACTGAGTACTTACCTCCGAGCTAAAAGATATGTCTTTTTCTGCCTCGAGGTCCTCCTTTACTTCTTCCACACAAGCAATTACTTGAGTACTCATCTCAAGATTCTCAAGTTACTCATCACTTTGTAAGGTTTTTGCACTAATGTCCATTAGGAACTCCTCTGGTTGATATGGCTGCTCCTCTTCCATTTATGATTCTAAGTAGTCGATCCTCACTGCCATCTCACCTGTTTGGCTTGATAAGTTCTAGTTTCTAGACATTATATGCCTTATTTCCTATTGGAACTATTAGGTATTCTATTGAAGTTGTTGTATACTCTCTTAAAGCTGCTGCATATCCGGTTGAAAATGAAGATTGTTAGCAATCACAACATTCATCAATTCTTCTAGAGATGTACCTGAGTTTTGACAAGAAGCTTCTGGTCCACAAGGGAATTGCTATGTGTCCTGCAAACGATCATAGAAGTAATTCTGATGGTTATCCCATCCAAAACCAAAGTTAGGTTGATCAGTCCAACCTTGGTTATAGGATTGAGAATAAGAGTTAAAGTAAAAATTACTTCCATCCATTATTTTTTTAATTTTTTTTCACAAACACGAAACAGAAAAATGAAAGGATCCAGAAATAAATAAAAAATAATTAAAAACAAATATGAAAAAACACCAATTAAATACAAACAAAAACTAAAACACCGCTCTTCCAGACAACGGCGCCAAAATCGACAACACGTCATAACGCTAGTGTAGCAACCCACTCTCATACGGTATATTCCTAAACATAACGATGGTATTAGAGAACATACTCTACGAGGGTGGCACGCTAGGACAATTAGTCAACTCATTGTAAATTTTTCACGTATCACACGCATTTAAAAAAAACTCATAATCATTTCGACCCATTTTATTCATAAACATCACTAATCATAATTGTTATTACACTCACTGATCCATCTCATTTACAAAAATTTCCAATAAAAAAATTCATTATATTTCAGAATTCATTTATACAATAAACAACACTTGCGGAATACAATGTTTAATTCAAAAATGACTGAAGGCATATGCAAATGCAAACTGATCCTGATCTCTATCTCTTATTCGATTGCAGTGGCTGTACTCAAATTTGTTTAACTGGGTATCTCCTTTGAGTTTGAAAGATAACGTTGCAATTTTGGTGAGTTTTGTGAACTCAGTGAGCGGACCATCCTCAATGGCGCACTTATTTCACATAACACAAATAGTTCACAGATAATTCACATCATCACATAAGACACATCACTTTACTATTCCAATACAAACTTCCATTAACTTTGTATCATTTTCTAGACCCCCTTATCCATTATCCTAAATCTATTAATCTAACTACTTATACATCTTTGGGTCCATACCTAGGTGACTTTTCCCTTCTAGAACCCATTTCACCAATTGCTATATATTGATCTTTTGTTGACCAATTTGCTTATATAAGATTCAATATTATGCAAGTGAATTGCCATGTCTATCTAGCTTTGAGCCCAAAAAAATTTTGAATTTAGAGAAAGCTCTACAGCTTAAAAGTTCAAAACAAAGTCTAAACTTCCTACTCCCAAATTTCCTAGTTATTTCCAAAATGCTCAAGATCCCTGGCCTCCAGCTTGGACTGACACCAAAATAGCCCATTTTATTAAAGCATTGGAAAAAATGGAAGATGATATGTCTGCTTCTGATGAAGATAATGGTAGACCTTGATCTTTTTCTACACCTCCCTATTAAAAGATTCCCTCTTATCTTTTAAAAATGTCATTGCGACCCAATGTTTCCAATAATTCTTAATTTTATTATTCAATTTTTTATTTTAGTTTAATTATTGTATTATGTGGAAATCTTTTTCTGAAAGTTGTTTGGTTTATTTCTCTTTGCTTAGTCTATAAAAGCAAGGTTTCTATTTAGCTGCAGATCATCGAGAATTTAGTAAAAATACAGTGTGCTTTATATTTTATGACTTATATCTAGGTTCTCTCAATCTTGAAAGCTTAATTCTTGAATAAAATAAACAATAGTTATATAGAAAGACAAGTATCCTTTACACTTGCCTATTTATGAGGATCATGTGTATCAGAAAGTTCTAGACTATAGATCTTGTTTAAGGTTTAAGTTATACGGGCAAAGATTGGTCAGTTTAGATTTTTAAAAGGTAAGTCTCAAGAGTTATTGCCTTAAAATAAAAGAAGGGCTTGTGTCTCAACTAACATATTTGAAATATATGCTACAGTCAATCTTTGATCTTTTATGGAAATCTATTATATAAACCACTTGACCAGTATATACACTCGAAACCCATTATTCAATTCCCCTGAGGCTTATCGGTGAAATATTATATGAGCCTAAGAGTCATAGCAAGAAGAACCTTTCTTAATTCATGTGGTCTAATAATTCCATATACCTTAGGTTTCTATTATCCCCGTGTGCCCTTTAACCAAAGGTTGCCTATATGAGCCTAAGAGTCATAGCAAGAAGAGCTTTTCTTAATTCATGGGGTCTAACAATGCCATATACCTTAGGTTTCTATTATCCTTGTGCCCTTAAACCAAAGGTTGCCTGGATGGCATCAGAGCCATTAATGTTATTGACATGTTGTTTTGCTATTATCACCTTTAAGCCACATTCTTCTAAATGAGAACTATGGATGATCTCTTTTACCTTCAAACGATTTGTCGTAAGGATGGCTTGAATACTTTTGGTCTAAGAATGATTACGAGAATATATACTATATAGATTTAATAGGGGAAAAGAAGCATAATAGATATGACGTTCCTCTAGGAGATTAGTAATTTCTACTAGATTTTGTTTTTATTGGAAAGAGTACATTTAATATTGGAAGAAAGATTTGCTATTGAAATAGTTAAAGAAGATGAACAAGGTCACTAGGTAAAGATCTACGAGCCTATGAGTCATAACAAGAAGAGATTTTCTCGATTCATGTGGTCTAACAATGTCACATACCTTAGGTTTTTGTTATCCATATGTGCCCTCTAACTAGAGGTTGCCTAAATGGTATCAGAGCCATGAGTGTTATTGACTGTAATTACATTATTCTTGATGAAAGTGAGTAAGGAGATCTTTCTATATGCCATGAGTGATTCTTTACCTAATGACCTTGTATATGCCTTTGTAAGCTTTTATAACTGTGTAAATTCATAATTGAGAGGTTTTTAGAGATACACAGTCACTTACGCGGTTATATAAGTGTTTGTGTATGCTCTAGAAAACCTAGTTTTTGCTATAAAAGGATATTATGAAGGCTACAAAAAGATTGCAAACTTGAGAGTTGTGAGAGACACCATAAGAGGAAAGAAAAACACAAAAGAGGCTGCATAACATAAGGAAGAAGATCAAAAAGTGGAAACATCAATATCAACTCTAGCTTTCTAGATTTTCTAAATCAAGCCTTCAAGTTGATTTCATTATATTCTCCTTTTCTATTTCATTACCTTATATGCATAATCTGAATAGTTGTGTTTTTAACATAATTACGGATTGCTAAATCTATATTAGTGTGTTATTCTTAAATTTTTTGTATAACTCTTACCTTGTTAAATTCAATATATTATTATTGTATGATTTTTTTGTGATCATACTTGGTTTGAATCGAGAGATTGAATCAAGTTATTTGTATTAAGTTGCACAACGAGACTTGGGACCTTAATAGACTTACAAAAATAAGAGTAATAAGTAATTAAAGAGAGATCTTAATTGTGAGTTAATTATCCTTAGGATTGCTTTAAATCTAACTGAATAGTTAGGAGCAGTTTTAAGAAATCGAGAGATTACAACTCCACTTTTATCTATTTTAATTCTGATTACTTGATTAGATCTGGAGAGACAGTAATTAAAACCTATGGATATCTAGGTTCAAGCATAGTTGAATTCATAAGGTAAAGGGAAAACAAAACAAGAATAGAATAATCACTAAGTTTCCATTATTAAGTAACTTCAATTTTATTGTTATCTTTTAGTTATTCAATCATCAGGTTTTATTAGTTTACTTTAATTTTTAGTTAATTAAATATTTTGTTACCATAAACAAAGTGTAATTCAAATTGTTAGGTGATTATATTCAATCCTCATAGGATTGATATCAATTTTATTACAATATACAACTCATATACTTATAATATAGTATAAAACTAGCAAACAAAAGCATGATGGTTAGGTGTATATGGGATTTGGTGCTCAGATTAGATGGAAGCTATTTAAGGGCATATATAAGGATTCCATTGCAGGCATTTTAGAGTATATGGAACTTACGGGCATGCCAATTTAATTTTGCACTGGTAGGGTTTAAAATAAGATTTTAAAAAGGTAGTGGCAAAATGTGATATATGCCAAGGGAACTAGTGGAGCATGTGTGTACTCCTGGTTTACTTTAGCCACTTTTGATCCCTAAATTGTTTTGGAAGGAAATAAGTATGGATTTTGTTGAGGGATTACCAAAGTTAGATAGGAAGGATGTCATTATGGTGGTAGTTTATAGATTTACAAATTATGCTCACTTCATTACTTTGTCTCACCCATTCACAGCTTATTAAGTCACTCAGGTATTTGCGAACCATATTTATAAGTTATATGGTTTACCTCACAGTATTCTAAGTGATAGGGACAAAATTTTCATTAGCAGGTTATAATATGAACTTTTCAAGGCAATTGAAGTCAAACTTAAACTTAGTACAACTTGCCACCTATAAACAAATGATCAAACTGAAAAATTCAACCAATGTATTGAATGATACTTATAATTCATGACTAGAGCAAAGCCAAGGAAATGGGCAGCATGGCTGCCTTTAGCATAATGGTGGTATAATAACAAATACGACTCTTCCATTGACACTATACCGTACCAGGTATTATATAAGTTTCTACCACCCTAATATGGGTTTAATGTTGCATGCCAATCCTAAAATGAAGTTGTCTCATAATTCATCAAGGATAAAGGATCGACTCTACAGTTTCTTAAGGAAAAGTTAAGAAGGACTCAAGAAAGGATGAAACACTATCATGAAAAAGGACGAATAAAGAGAGAATTCTGAGTTGGAGATCAAGTTTATTTGAAGTTGTCACCTAATAAACAAGTATCAATTGCTCAAAGACCTAACCAAAAGCTAGTATCAAAATACTATGGACCCTATGGAGTGTTAGTAAAGTTAAGTCAAGCTATGTATCACCTAGAGCTGCCAGAAGGGTCTAGCCTTCACCTATTCTTTCATGTTTCTTATTTAAAGAAACTGGTGAGTCCAAATATTATTACCACATCTAAGTTACCTATTATAGATAAGGATAGGGAGATTAGACTTAAACTAGTGGCCCTTGGAAAAAGGACAAGAAATCAGAGACTAAGGTATTAGTCATTTAGTCCTTATTAGACCTGTCAGAGGCTTTATGGGAAGATTATGCTATCCTTAGGTATAGGTTCCTTAATTTTGGACCTTGAGGATAAGGACCGAATTAAAAAGAGGGTGATGTAACATATTGCGTACCACATCATACATACATCATCACGTACATTAGATTTACATCATATGCATAACCATTTGGCGTTAACAGAAGTGGGAAAATTATTTACAAATCACAAGATCAACAATAACAATAATCACAAAATCAACAATAACAATAACTATAGTAGAAATCTCACGAAAGTATGAAGTTTAGAAAGATCTAATAATATATAACCTTAACCCTAACTAGTAAAGAGGCTATTTTCAAATAATCTACATGAAAAAAAGTTAACCATAAGATCAAGAAACATAAATCAAAAAATGGGCTAAAAGATGTGCACTATTAGTGGTAGATGTGGTGAATGTTAGCTAAAGAATCGCTTATTTTATGGAACGTATTATATTAAGGATGTTCATATAAAAGCATGTAATTACATATTAAAAACCATATAGTGAAATCAAGAAACCTATATACATATTTCCCCTTCTTTATTTCCACATATTTTCTCTTCCTTTTTTGCTCACCTTTTTTTTGTTCTTTCCCCTTCGAAAATGTTGTCGTTTTTCACCGTCATTAGAATCCATCTCAATCATTCTTCCATCTAGCCTACACAAATTTCCCATCATAATAACCATACCATACACACCACTTTTGCTATTGCCTGAAAATCATATATTTTTCACCATTTCATCTATTTCTATGCCATGCAAGCCATATTGGAAGCATCACTGCTACTACTTCCACTAGTTGTATGGTAAGAATCTTCATCAGAAACAAGAAGACAGGAGAATTACCATGAAATTTTAAAAGTCACTGAGGATTAGCCCAAGTCAATAGAAGTGGAAGAACAAATTGATAGATCTACTCTAAAAACAAGTTTATAAATTTAGTTACATTATGAATTTAAAAAATTTAATAATGCTTAGTTTAAGATTTTATTAAACTATAAATTTACAATAATTAAGATTGCTTAGTTCACTCATAAATAAAAATAATTTTCTAACTAAATTGAAATTATTGAGTTCATGAACCTAATAATAATCAGAAACTTGTTTTTAATAAAATTAAAATTTATTATTTAATTTGATTAACTCAAAATAATTATAAATAAGTTTCTAATTA
>JAOQML010000197.1:32069449-32091970 GCA_027568935.1 Erythroxylum urbanii | reverse complement strand
ATAACCCCACAAGATCATGTTCTTTCAATTTTAACTAACACCATATACTTTCTAATTTAATCTCAATTTCTCCTTTTTATACCATCAATCTAAAAAAAAATTTTTTTTACCCCTGAAGACATTATAATTAATACCTAACCACAACAATTTAATCAAATTAAACCTCAAAATAGACTAGTCACATGCTTACAAGTAAGAAGAGAATCGGGGTCCAACACTGTTTCTTTCTTCCTATAGAAATTTTATGTTTTAATTATGACTACAATGTCAGAGAGTATTGTTACCGAACTTAATAAGGTGAAATTAAATGTCAATAATTATGAAATTTAAAGCATGAAAATCCAATATGTATTGGAAGTGCAAGAGGTTGTAGAACCATTAAATATAATCATGGACATTCCTCAGGAAGGCAATATGACCCAACGCAAAAGGGATTGTGATGCTTATCAAATATGGAGAAAGAAAAACCCATTGGCTCATATTACGTAATATAATAGCTGATTTTGACAATATGAAACTGCTAAAGACATATGGTCCACTTTAGTTGCATATTTTGGAGGCATCTCAATGACCAAAATAAGGTCACTCACTATGAAGTTTGACACATAAGAAACCATCAGATCATGCAATCCAAAAGCATTTGAGGTATATGTCAAACATGATATGTGAGTTACATAATGTTGGTTATGAATTATAAGATGAGTAACAAGTATAAGCCATAATCCATTCATTACATTATAGTTTGGAGCATATGAAGATACATTTAACCCATTAAAAGTAGCAAGAAAATGGAAGTTGTTACAAGGCATCTTATAGTAGAAGAAAAATGTCTTGAACCATCAAAGACATCTTTGAAGGTATATGCATTTAGGTCTAGCTCACATGGAGTTATAAACAAGAAGTGTAAGCATCATGGTTGATCCAAATGAAAAAAAAGGTAAGATAAATACCTAATATAATCAAGAATTAAAGAACATAAAAGGAACCGATATAAAAAAGGAAAACATCCTTTCAAAAAGTAGAACCTAAAAAGAGTCAAATACTTTAATTATGTCAATAGGTTACTCCACTCGTGATTGTATCTTATTATACAAACATTTGTTCTATTAATATCTTTTATTATATTTTTCTAAATAAGTCATATCCTTTGTGGATTACAAATTCAGGAGTAACAAACTATACAGTGAAGGATAAGAATGCCTTCATAAAATTCTAAAAAAAACTCTTATGGAACACAATGGATTTATTTAGGAGACAACTCAAGAGTTATTGTAAAAGATTGGAATTTGCAAATTAAACATATGTGGTGGTCAACCCCTAATCTTACATAAAATGATGTTTACTTTAAAGATTTGATAGAATCTTGTTTTTTTTGTTAATATTAATTAGTCCTGGTTTTGATGTAAATTTCTATAGTGGTGGTATGGATTTATATCTAGGAAACAATTATTATGATCATGAATTTATGTTGTATAGTTTTATTATTCTACATATTGTTTATTTAGATAATAATATAAGTTATTCCTTGTTTACATTATCTAGTAATTTCATTGACAATGCAATTTTGTAGCATGCTAGATTATGTCATATTGGTCAAAATTGAATAAGTCAAATAGCTAAAGAAGGCATCGTAGGTAATTTACATCAAGTAGATTTACCTATTTATGAATATTGTCTAGCTGAATTTATTTTCTTACTCAATAATGGTGTTATATCATCAAAGTAAGAAACAATTATATGTTTCCTTATCTATAATAGAAGTTAAATTTATAGTATATTCAACAATAGTACAAGAAGCTATATGGCTTAAATGATTCTTGGTCAAGCCTAATATAGTAATAATTAATTATGACGGTCCAATAGCAATCACTTATACTAAGGACCTTAAGTTTCATTGTAAAACTAAGAATATAGATACTAAATACAATTATATGAAAGATATAGTTACAGTTGGAGAAGTGTGTATGAAATATATATCCATATCAGATATGGTGGCAGATTTAATGATAAAACTAATTTCTCAAGATCCATACATTGGGTATGTGAAGTCACCAAAATTGCATAGATATTAAAATGTAATTGATTAACATTTCTCCATGTATGCTTATTCAATGTATTGTCATAATTAAATACATATATAAGTTGACATCAGTACTTGATTATGAAATATGTTTACTTTATGTGACATATGTTACTTATGAATTAAAAAGTATGTTAGATAAATAAAAGAACGACCCTCTCGTATGAGCAATCACCTCTAGTATTTATAATGATTGGAAATAAGGCAAGTTTTAGGTTTATTATCAAAGTGATAATTAAGATCAAAAGTAAGAAACTTAAACCACAAATGTTGAACTAGACGATAAGTCAAAAAAATTCGTTTGGGGTGATCATATGGTCATCTTACACTATAAGAAAATAAGACAATCTGTGACGTTTTATTGATAAAACGTCGCAGATTGTGAAGACAATTTTTTACGACATTTTATAAAAATGTCACAGATTTGTAACACTTTTTGCAACGTTTTATCAATAAAATGTCGTGAAATAGAAACCGCGACATTTTGTTGAATAAAACGTTGCAAAGGACGTTTGCCTTTTGTTTAATTAAAACATTTTGGTCTTCTCGCGCATTGCTTCTCTGGTTTCTTCTCTCTGCCTTCTTCCCACGTAAAATTGGTTTCTTCTTTCTGCACTTTCGTTTAATTATTTTTTTGTTTCATATCTTATCTTCTACTTGTGCTTGCCTTGACTACCCTGACTTCAATGCTCCTCACTAAACACAGCGGCGTCATTCGGTTTACCGATCTCGTCTCGCAATCTCTAACACATTAGAGACGGAGTTTTGAGCTTCAGCTTCGAGTCTACTTAAGGACAACCCGATTCTTTTTGGTGTGAGCAGAATGATGTGCGGTGCGTGCGTCTCACACTTTAAGTCTCTGTTTTCCTCCAATTCGCGAGTCGACTTGGTTGTTGTCAACATGTTAACAGAGACTGCTGCGATTAAGCTCAAACCTGAGGCTATCGAGAGCGAGAGCTTCGAGAGCATTGCGGAGTCTCTGGCTAGGAGAATGAGTGATTACGGATTTAAAGCGAAGAGGAGGGTTTCCAAGATGGGAGTTGCTGAAAATGTGAACAAATGGCGGGAAATGGTGAAAAAGTAAGAGGAGTTGCTAGTAAAGAGTAGGAATTGGTTGGTTTTACGTGGACTTTGGTGGCGTTGTGCTATGGGACGCATGCTTCCCACTTCTTGCACTCTTTTGGCATTTATGTTGGTCATGGTATAACCAACCTCAATTTAGTTAACCAATTGTGTTCTGTAACTTTTGGTTCTTAAGTTGGTTGTATGTGATTTTCGTATAGGGTCGGTATTGGAGGTTTTGCATAACTAGTATTTGAAGGCTGGGTTAGCTTTGGGAGCTTTGCTGGGACCAAGAAGAGGTTGGTCTTTTGTTTCAGATTTCTTAGGCTTGGATTATATGTAATGAGCAGACCTTAAAAATATACACTTCCTTTTCATTTTTGTTTATAAAAGAAATATCTAGTCTGTTGGACTAAAAGTTACGAATCTTTTGTAGAGTTGCTTGTCGATGGTCTAAGGGCATTCATGAAGCGTTCTCCCAATATAAGCTCTCTCGTAGGATTTGGTTCCACTGCAACATTTCTCATTAATGCGGTAGGGGCCTTGCCTATTGTCATTATCATATTCAGATTTTATTCATGTTGCACCCTATCCCATTTTGGTTAATTTTTCCTTTTTATTTAAGAAAAGAAAATCTTCTGTCTTGTAGGTTGCCCTTCTTAACCCTGATTTGGAATGGGATGCATCGTTTTTTATGAGCCGGTGAGTTGCTTACCTTATTGTTTTGCATTCCTATTAGAAGTCATAAGCTTACTTGTAGGGTAACCTAAGCATGGATTATTTTCTAGATATCTGGAGATTTTGCAATTTTCTTTACCCATTTAATCTGTTACCAGGTGTAATTTTTAGCTATCGTAGTGTTTTAAACCAACAGATATAAGTCTTATTGAGGCAAATTTGTTTTTAGTTTGCAGGTGATGCTTCTTAGGTTTGTACTTTTAGGTCATTCTCTTGAAGAAAAAGTGAGGGTCAAGGCATCTAGTGAAATGAATAAACTTCTTGTAAGTTGAAATCTGTTTTGCAGTTGTGATTCCCAATTTCATACATGTAATGGTTACCTACTACAAATTTGAGTGGTTTCAGTTCAAATATTTGGTTGCAGTGGTTTATGCTAGATTTTCTTTTAATATCTGTATTATCACTAATTAAAATAAACTTATTTGATATCTCTGAGCTGCGAGTTTTGCAGTCCCTCACTCATCTGATATCTCTAGGAGTCTCAGGTGGAACAATAAATTGGTCTGTATATATATATATATAAATATTTTGGTTGCTTGATTTAAGGAGAGGCAATTGCTAATTTATTTCAGGATGGTCCTTTAAGGATTAAGGTCTCTTCTACTGGCTCAAAGTCCACAATATCCAGAATTGTGCGCATGGTCAGTATGTTTCTTTGTTCTTTCCTCTCCCACACTTTATTTTTTTTCCTTTATTGCTTTTGTCATAGCATGAGCATCAGTTGAATCAAAGATAGAGAATAGACAAGTTCATTCTGCTTTTTCCTCATTTCAGACCTTGTAAAGATTGAAGCTTTACAAACTTAAATTTCTATGTTTTTACAAAATCTGTGAGTGCTCATCCTATTCCTTTTAAGTTTGACGCCTTCAAGTGAAATCAATCATTGGAGAAGCCTTTTCACATGTTAAGGCTTTTATGTGAAATTTCAAGGTTAAGGATGCTCAAAGCTGTGAAGCACCCATACAAAGCTTGCAGATTCTATAGCTGGGCCATTTGTTTGCAATGTGATGACTATATCAACCACAACTTTTGCTTTTTGATATGCCTTATTACTTTGCCTTTTGTCTTTTCCTTGTGTCAAATTGGAGGCAATCTAGTCTACGGCTTTCCTTTTTACTCATCCGTCAAACCCCCTGCACTATTCTTCTTATTGGTTTAGTTACATGAATCATTGTATTTATTATACTGTACTTCAAGTTTGTTATCTATATTTGGGTTTTAATGTGATTTTGACATGTCACTGATTAAAGCAATCATCGATTTTTCCCACATCAATGGTTTGTGATTTTCATCTTTGTTGATTCATATCTTTTATAATCTTGCTCTTGATGTGTTGCACATTCTCATTCAGGTACTATATTGGCTCACATGTTTTTCTTGATGTCTTGCTTAATGAAATTGCCAGACCAGACGGTGATTCATTACTGTTGAGTTTAATGTGATTTTGACATAAACGATCTAGGGTTGGGATTTCTAATCAGAGACACGATGTCGAACTCTAAGAAAATCATCCTTAAGTCGTCGGACGGAGAGACCTTCGATGACGAGCATCAGTAGCACTTGTTCTTCAAGTGTCCTGTTTGGAAAAAGAGAGACAAGAAGCATTGGAGCTTCTTTTGCTCAATGTGGTGGACTCAGACCAGTTGAGAACATGCAAATGTTTCCACCTGCGACTAAGCTTAGTGGTTAACATATTGGAAGGCAAAGAGCTAGAGTTTTACATGAAGAAGATCCAGAGGAAGAAGGGCAAGGGAATTGGTGCTGCCTAAGTTTTATATATCAGACTTTTGTTTCCACCTTATATTCCTTACTTTTGGAACATTTTGAGTAAGTAAGACACGTCGGTCCAAATAGTGCTATGGTTAAACTTTTGGTTAGAATACTTATATTTATCGATGGTATTTGTTCAATTAAATGAATACACTCAAGTCATTGTATAGTTTTGTATGGTGATTTCTATATCGTTGCATGGGTTTATGTTATATCCCTTTGAGGTGAACCGCTTGATCTAACAAAATGCTTGGCACTTGAGTTTTCTTAGTTTCACTGTATGCCTTTGGAGTTGCTAAACAGTTTTCCAACTAATGATTGCTTAGGTCTACTGATTAAACAAATAAGAGTAAAAAAATTATATTTTAAAAAATAATTATTAAAATTAAAAATTATTAAGTTAAAATGATTTTCAAAAAAATGGAAAAAATAATAATTAAAAATAATACAAATAATAATAAAAACTTCGCGAAAGACATTCTGTGACGTTTCCAAAAATGTCGCAGAATGTGACTTTCTGTGACATTTCAAAAAACGTCACAAAAAGACCAATCTTTTAGTGGCGTTTTTTAAACATCGCAGAATGTTCGTGTTTTCTATGACATTTTATAAAAAAATGTCGCAGAAAGCTTTTGCCTACACCAAATTCCGAGATGTTTTTTGTGACATTTTTTAAAACGTTGCAAATTGTATTTTATGACATTTTTTGACTTTTTTCAAACGTCACAAATTGTGTTTTTTTCTTGTAGTGTTATTTATCTTAAGTTGCCAGATGATAGTTTAAAAAGATGATTTAAGAGTAGACTTGTGAACTGAAGTTAAACAATAAGTATGTTTGAACCAACAATTGTGCATTCATAAAAGAAATACACTCCATATTAATAGGAGTTATATTATAGCACATAATTCTTACCATATGTGTAAAAATGATTATGAGAAGGGATTAATGTAAGTCATAAGATCTTAACTTACATTGTGAGAGACCCTAAAGGTAAATATGTAATATCCTGTTTTTCCATACTGAGGGTTAGGACATAGGATCCTAGACCACAGTACATGAGAGATAGTATTGAGTAAATATATGAGGTTCATTGCATTCACTTGCATAATGTTCACATACACACATGAATTATGATATTGTACTCGTTGCAAAGATCATTTATGCACTCAATTGACATATTCTGGGGTATGAATAATTTAAATTGGTTATGATACGAATTGTGAATTATTATGTCTTAAATTTTAGTTTGATGGTTATAATTATTAATTTGGAATTTATTTGTAACAATTGGTAGATTTATGAATTTATGTGTAATTTTGGACTAGGAAAAATGTCAAATAGCAAGACAAATTGACTCATGGTAATAGCAACAAGTGACAAATGGTAGGAGGAATAAATGGCACATGGCATTAGGATTAATTGACAAGTGACTTAGAAAATTGAGTGACAAATGGGCTGGAGATTGGGAGACAAATAGACTAAGCAATTAAGTGATTTTTTTAGCATCATAAAAAGAAAATATGTGGCAAGTGTCATGAAACTCTCATTTGAAAGACCATCTCTTCATACTTTTTTCTACATGCTCTCCTCTCTTCTTCTTCTTGTCTCCATTCATGATCTTCACAACCCACACTTACAATGTGAGTTTTGTTAATATTCAACAATAGCCACTCCAAGATCTTTGTTATCTCATCTTGTTACTAAAAATTAGCCTTTTTCACCTTAAATGTTTGAGGATTATGTAAGCTTGGAAGCTAGGGTTATGAGATGATTTGAAGAAGCTTGAGTTAAAAAAGTAAGTTAAATATTGTTCTTTATTGCCTGATTTATAACAACATATGTGATGATAGTTTGAGATAGATTGATGGTGATAATAGAGTTGAAAGTGTGGTGAAATGTTGATAATGAAATGTATAGGTTTGTGTTATGTATTTTTTATATAAATGATGAACAATAGTTTGTGTATTGTTATATGGATGTTTTTGAGATGGAATTGAGGTGAGAATGAATAGGAAATGAAGTAGAAATGATGAACTATGAATAAAATGTGTTGGATGTATTATGAAAGAGTTAAAATCTAGAAAAATATGAAGGAAAAGACTAGGAAATTCATGAATTACACATCCCACAATTGTGGGAAGACCTCTACAATCATGGGAAGTGCATTTAAGGTGAAAAACTTTCAGATGAATCATCTCCATGATCGTGGGAATTGCATGGGAAGTGAAATGTTGTCTTTTAAGTGATTATTGAATCAACTAATGATAAGTTACTTTCCTATGGTGTATTTAGACTTGAATGAGGCTTGAAATGAACCTAGTTTGAGGTTAAATAAGTTAATAAAGTGTTTGATATGTTTAGGTTGTAATTGAGGTTTTAACTTAAGAATGGATTGTTAGATATCAAGTATCTAAATCTGGAAAATTATGAGTGTTATAGAAATGAATGTGTTCTTATGATTGTAAATGTGATCCAAAAGAATGAGTAAGGTGTATTAGGTATGAATGAATGTGAAATTGGCTATTGTGTGATTATATAATGTTAGAAAAAAGGATTTGTGAATGTATGATTAATGATATTAGAATAATCAAGTATATTTTAGGTATAAACCTAAGTGAAAACTAGACATATCCAAATGATAATGTTTGAATGATCATGACTTGAACTTAAGGATACATACCCAGGAAAGTTAAATTAAGCATGCATTGAACATAACACATATACATATGTGTATGATTGAATACTTATATGAATGACTAACATAATAATGTGTATAAATGTGTGTATTGCCTGATTTAGATGCTTAACACGAATGCCAGCTTCCAGACATTGCCGGTTCATCGAGGCAATAGCCAATCTAGAGCTTACTGTGAGTCAACCTAGATGTTACTCACTAGGATAGATTTGTATCTGCTTAATTTCAGCTATTGAACTGTTATTATTGTGAATGTGATAATTCTAGACATTTATGGTCTGAGGAGTTTGATAATTAAGTTTGCATTGGAAGTGTTTCATAAGTGAATGTGAATCTAAAAGAAATAAGTGTACTCAATGAAACGCTGAATGCCGGACTTAGATCTGATGAAAATGTGTAAATGACTATGTGAAATAAATAAAAGTTGTTGATTGTATATAATGTGAATCGATGCATGTCATTACATTGAAATGAATGATCAGATAAAAGAGTTGTGACTGGAGTGACCAGTGAAAAGAGCTTAAAGCTCAAAAATGCGCATAAAGAGCCACAGGCTCAGTATATAAAATGAGTTCGGTATCCATAATAGATACGGGACAGTTATGAATGAGCCCGGTATCTACAACGAATACGAAACAGTAAAAAGGTGCTCAGTCATAACAAAGTAACAATAAAAATGGAGTCACATGTGCATTTGCATATACAAATTGATATGTACTATATGAATAATTGAAATGTATTAATTAGACTGTTCTGAAATGGAAATGTGAAATGTGTACATAAATTGTACTTGTCGAAGTATGATGACTATGATGACATGTGACATGATATGCAATATTTGATTATACGTTTTGTCTGTAAATTGAAATGTAAATTGTCTTTATGATTTGATATGAGTGAGCACATTGAGGATGGTTTACTCACTGAATTCGCAAAACTTATCAAAATTGCATTGTTGATTTTCAGGGTCAGAAGAGATCAAGTTAAACTTTTTGGAGTATAGCTACTGCATTTGGACATGAGTTAGTGGTCGGGATCAGTTGTATCTACACATGTCTTCAGTTCTTTTTGTATCAAGAATTGTATTTTTAAACCATTTTATAATGTATATGTGAATTCTGAAATGTAATGGCATTTATGACTGGGTATGTTTGTAAATGAAATGAGCCAGAATGAATATTGGTTTGCTTACGATGTGTTTGATGCTTCAAAAAAAATTCTACAATGAGTTGATTTGATCGTCTTAACATGCCACTTTCATAGAATGTTCTTAAATGTCCTTGGGATGTTCGGACAAGTGCTTTGTGATGGTGGTGTATTGCAAAATAAGTCTTATAGTTTAATATTTAATAATTAAATTTAAAGTTTGCTAGTTTAAAATGTTAATAGAAGATCATGCGCGATATGATCTTATGGAACATTTTAGGAAAGGAAATTAAGTTTAATTCAAGAGAATTTAGAACAAAAGGTAGGTTATTTTGATTGATAAGTTGCATATCAAAAAAATGTAAGAATTCAAGAAGTGTCCACCAACTCGTAATAAGAGAATAGAATATATTTATGATACGATGAAATAAATGAGATTAAAGTGTAAAATAAGACCTAGGGTATAACATACTAAAATATACTCAAGGATTGATTCATTAACTGAAATGTCATATATTTCTAGCAGATATATGACAATAAGCTCTCATTGTATGGTAGCCGCACAAGTTATTGGATAAATATGAGAACTACAGAATTTTAATAGACTAAACTCATCATATGTGAGTGGATGATAATCATAATGTACAACCATAGATTGATTATTATTATCACGTTATTAGTTATTTATGTTCCAATTGCTAAAGGGAAATTATAGTTTTGAATTAAACTACATAAGGTTTTAGTTTAATTCAAAATGAACAAGTTATCAAAATCAAATAACATTCAAATTGGATAAAGGAAGAATAAGAGAATTTTTTTTTCTCTTTATACAAAAAGTCTTTAACATGTGAAAGTAGATTAACATGCATAAGTGATATTAATAGTGATGCATTTCCATTCCTAAATATTATGTTTAAATTTTCTTATAGAAATAACCTTGTTTCTGTGCAAGTTGTTTTCCTTCATGTTTACACCCCTTACTTATTTTGCTAAGAGAATTCCTTTTATTATACCTTTTACATCCCGACTGCAAAATCCATATTGGTGAAGTTCGTAAGTTAAGCGTTAAATAAAACTATACTTGTCCTCAATTACCATTTGTTGTCATCAATGTTGTCAATGACTTCACTAGATCTCTGATTATAATTATAATCATTTATTCAACTGACCAAACCCGTAGCAAAACTAATTGCCAAGATGGGTTTGGTAGTGCAAAAACATACTCTAATCATAGCTCTGATTTATCTTAGACCATTAAATAAATAACTCCAACATATTTGATATTTAGTTCCTTGCAAAATAGGATAGGCCGACATTAGACACTTTTAATAATCTTGGAAGCAGATCTGACTTATTTATAAGGATTTGTTAGTTTATAAACATCTACTCCAAAAAGACTGGAGGAATACATGATTAGTGTCTAAATAATAGCTTGGTTAGTTCCAAGGTATGTGACACTCGCATATTATTCTTGCTTCAAGCACAAAATACAGAGAAATCTAAACTGGTCTCTCTCTATATATAGGCGCATTATCCTGTAATCTTATATCTCATACTATATAAAACAGATCCGCTTTCCGAATCCTTGTTTTTCTAGTGATGTCTCTGTAGTGACAACTATAATCAATTAGCTTCTCCAATATTTCATACATTCGGTTTTGTTTATAAGTTCATCAAACTCATAACGAATCCACTTCAGGCTAGAATCAAGAATAAGTAAACTGTACAAAATGAAATAAAATAAATGTGATTGGTCACTTCAATGTCAAAATATATAAGTTGTTGTCTCTCTCTCTAATTACTCTCATAATCAGTTGCTATTTCGTTTACTAACAATTTCTCATTATGAAATTGCTACGAATAATATTATTCCAACAGTAATTTTGACCTATAATAATATTATCTATGTTCAATTTAATTCTTTATTTCACCCAATAGTAACTATATTTTACATTAGAAAATATATAATGTGATGATTAGGTTAAATTACTAATCTCATATAGTTTACTGTGTTCTTACACACTAATTATTTTGGGTGAAAATTTTGAGAGTAAGGTAGGGTATTCAACTCCTTCCACAGAAACATACAAACGTATAAAAGAAGTTTCTGTTGAGGACAATTTTTAAGGAGATCCACAAAAAGGCTATAGCATATGTATATGTTGAATTATAGAATGCACGGATCTTCTTTTAGAACCTAGACTTTGTATATGTTGTTAGTTAAAAAAAAAATTTATATCACCATATAGTTATAGATTTTTATTGAGAAGTTGAAGAAAAGATTATAGAGCAAGAATTAAAATTTGAGTCCACGAAATGTAGTTGGGAGACGGATGACATTAATAGAGAGATTAGGTTTAAACTATTTTAAGGAGATATAAAATTTGAACCTTTCTGAAAAACGAAAACAAACTTCTTAGTGATGATCAACTATAGCTTTTGGGCGATTGGCAAAACAATTTTATCTTAGCAACTATATGCCATTATGTTGGAGAGATCCAAATTCTCAATCCTTCTAAAATCAACTAATGCATGGTTCTTTTGTTTAACGTGGAACTCCATCGATATAAGTTGCTCTTTTATAGCATATATCCTGTGCTACAAAATCAGAATAAGGAGACTAAGAAGATACCATAGAACACATAAAGATGAAAAGAAAACTAATTAATGAAACAAAGATGTTGCAATTTAGTTGTTTAATATCTTTCCCTTTTTTCTGATATTCACTTACTTATATAGAGTATATATGATCTAATAATTATTAACTATCAATTAAACTTCAGTGGTCTTAATATTTCTATCAATATATGGAAACGATTTGTCCAAAATTGTCTCTTCTCGAATCTACGACTAAAACATGTAGGACTAGACTAGAATTATAGACAAATAAAATTTTAAAAAATTGTCAAATGTGAAATCCTAATTAGATTAATTAACATTGGATCAAGCATGTGGAGAAATGACAAACAAGATTGGTCATTGTTAACCATCGGTCATGTGAACGCCTCATTTGTCGTTTGCTTAGTCTTTAATGCAAGTCTTTATCAATGTTAAAACGGTAAATAATCTGCAATTAAGTAGGTAACCCACATGTGCAAGGACCTTCTTGGATGGGGTAACCAAATGGGAAACAACGTCCTGGAACTCGGAGGAGAGGGACTTATAAGAAAGCAGAAACGTGCACACGAGAATCCAGATTCGAGGCAATAGGTGCCTTTCACATGGGACTGAATTGTTTAATCGATATGGAATTAATTAAGATATGATTCTTTATCAGAGTAGATGGTAACGGGGTTGATTAGTTTAAGGAAATGGACATATTTTTTTAAATATTAGTTGAACAAGAAAAAAAAAGTGTTCACTAGAATTAAAGCCTGTGATAGTTTCTCAACTTTTTCATCATTTTCTGCTAATCCGTTCTTTCTCAAGGTAAGAGTCTACCTTTCTTGGAAACCCCATGTCAGTAAAATTAACTGCATTATCTGTGAAAGGGCTTGTTTGGATATAGTAGACCATAAATTATTAACTCCCAACTCTTCCCCACACTCACAACCTTCTCTTTTATAGGTTTTATCCTGAAAAAGAGTCAGGCCAAGAGCACAGGAATGAATTAATAAGAAAATATTATCATATTAATGCCCTAAATACATATATTTGCGTATCTATTTACCCAAGAATAAGTACTCATTTGTTACATGTCCTCTCCCCATTATTAAGGTCACCAAATTAATTTGAGGAGTCAATAATTACTTATGAGTTGATGAATTTCCTCGGTGAACATACATAAGAAGAACCATTTTCCTAAGAGTCTGAGAACTCGTCATTGTTGTTGTTGGGACCACTTTGATGCATGAAACAGAGGCCCTTTGGAGAAAAGAACATGCTTTTTCTTATGAGCTTAAATAGGCTCGCTCTTGGGAAGTTCAACTGGCCATCAAAAGCCATCATGTTTACCGGTTCAAAAGCCGGACCACGGAATTCTAATCTTGGTGGCAATTTTTTAGGCTCTTGATTTCAAACCGAGTCATAAATCTCAAAGGATGGTCCTTCTCTCAACAAACTGAACTCACGAAATCGTTCTTAGGTTATGTTTATGAATTCGGTCGATTATTAATCTCAATTCTGTTGTTAATATTTATATAAATTTCAGATTTTAATTTCACCTCGTTTAAAATTTCAGACATATTTATTTAAGAATTTTAATTATTAGTTTAAAATTCAAGATTTCGGTTTTACACAACTACTATAAACATAATATAATTAGCTATGAATTAATTAACTGAAATTGAAATTGTATTTCAATTCGATTTCTATTTAGAATCAAATGAGAACTTTAGTTTCTTTATATAAATACACACTTTACCTTACCCTTATGTCTTTTCTTACATTGGAAATTGTAAAGAAATTCTGGAACATGTTCTTTTACATTGACGTTCATGGCTGTTTATTTAGATTAGCATCAATTAAATCCAGCCAATAATGACAACAATCTATAGCTCAAAATTCCTTAAATAATACAACTAAACATGCCAAAAGTCGCTCCAAAAGATGAAATACCTAATAATTTTATAGCCAGAAAACCTCTACTCCGCATGGTGGGAAATCCCTCGAGTTTCGTATATACTCCTAACCGAAAGGGTGACACTTGAGACAAGAAGAGTAGCTGCCCTTTAGTTTCCTCATTTCTCTTATCAATTCCTTGATCATTTTATTTCAAACCACTTAACCAAGGGCATATTTGATGACATACATAATTACCTACTTAAACAACAGGTGGTGACTCATGAGGGTAATGGTTGGTTTTGGATTTAGTTACCGTTTGTTTGTTTCCCAACATGCATATATATATAAGGCCGGCTGGACCTAGCGAGAAGGACAAAAGCAGTGGCATTGTGGTCTATACAGGATTCGTTGACATTCAATTTCAGGGACCTTTTGATTCACTTTTTCTGTGCACAAACCATGTAAAGCAGATATATGGTGACTAAGTTATTTAAACTTAGACTCCTAGTCAGAGAGTGGGAAATTAAACAGTTCTTCTGAACAGTCTTCATTAAGGAACTCATGAAAAGGTTCCCAATTACAAGATGAAAGGTGAAAAAGTCATGAATCCCCGTTGTACCTATATACTATGGATTTTTTTAAAAAGCAAATAGACAAGTCCTTTATTATATATCATTGTCCTTAAATTTGTGTTAATGTCAACAGCTATGCGATGACTTTGATTATATTATTATCCATGCCCGTTATCGATCCAAGATTATGTGATCATGACAAGATATGAGCCGGGAACCAAACTAATCGAGGAAAGATTGAAATTTTAAGGACCAGGAAAAGCATGATTGGAGACATGGAATCCTATACGTATGGGTTGTACGATAACCAATCAAGTTAGGTTTCCTACTGAAACTTTTGAGATCGACGTATATGGATAAAACGGCAGCGGATTTTAAAGAGTTCGAGGGTCAATGATGCATTCAAAATTTTGGCTGCATTTCCCGCACCGATTATTTTACTCATTGGCATGGTATAAAGGTTAGATGTATGCCTTGGGGCTTTTAAACATAGTTGCAAAGTATTGTTATCTCAAAGAAACAGCTTTGATGTTCCACCTTTTTGAATTGGACAGAAATATTAATAGATTAATTTGACAAAGTTATCACAATACTAAAAATGTGTCCCTGAAAAATAAGTAAAGTTTTGACATTTGAGTTTTCTCTAATGTAACAAAAGGTCATCTCAATCGGAAAGTACTGAGACACATAATAAAACAGTAACGCTTTTTCTTTTTTCCGTCAAAAGGCTATATATAGTGATTGTTTAATGACCTAATAATTTTAAAGTACTTGAAGCCCTTTCCTTATAATCATAGTGATTGTGTGGAAAGATCACAATATGCTTTGATATTTCATGTGTTTTGGAGGCCATCTTTCTATAGTGAATAATTCCTAGCTAACAGCTTGAACAAATCTGTGAACACACAGCATCTGACTAGAAGATATAAACTAATCTTGGAACATGTTACGAAAAGATAGCAAGTAGTTAACTCGAAACTGTATCAAACTCTAATGACACTCATAAGTTATAACCGCAAGAATAATGGGAATAAAATGATTGTTAGAAGGACTTTAATTATTCTCTTTCAGAATTTCAGGTTATGATTTCTAAAAATATTGGTGATGTGAGATTTAGTAAAAGATGAAGTTATTCTTAATGGACAATCCAATGTCACTACCATATACACATACATATAGTCTAGCGAAGATAGCTAGGTACGTGATTCGATGAAGATGATACGACCTCATACATAACCTACGACATACTTTGTCTTGACAGTGCATTGAAGTTGACTAGCTCATCATGTTAATTAGGAACTGACGTAAATTGCTTTCATCTCCAAAAATAATCTCACGAACTAAGAGTCGAGTTTCAAGAAAACAAATAGTAGCCAGGAACGGAACACTATTGAAGATGTTGTCTCCCCGATAATAAAGAAATGTAAAACCTAATTGTAAATATATGACAACACCAACTTGACAAAAAATTACGACACATACATGAGAGTTGTTAAGCCATCGTGAATCGTGATTGCCACAGCTTGAAGAAGATATGATCGAGAAAGGAAGGAACTAGCTAATCTCCGACCACCCTGATGGTGAGAAAGACAAAAAATGACTGGTGGGCCATATCATGACCTTGAGCTGAAATCAAAATAGAGAAGAAGCCGACAAAGAGCATCTTTTGAGGCTTAAGAAATGAGAACGTAGGGTATGCTTGTTAGTTTCTTGACAATTTGATCTAATGGTTAAATTAATTTAGAGAGTAAGAAAGGTAATGTCTTTTCATACAGAGGTTAATATTTTAAGATTTCATACAGAGGTTTTATATCTTATTGACAAAAGAATATACTGAAATTTTATTATAGATGAAGTTTTTCTGATATCATGACAACCACCGTATATGAATCCAAATGTGTTTACATGATTTACATTCAAAATTCTAAGTAGTACTATTTGGGGACTTCACAAAATAGCAGCTTTCGTCTCGATTGCGATTATTATTAAAACTATAATTTGTAAGAGAATACTAAAATAGTAAGAGAAAGGCAAAGGCAGCAGTATCTGCGGCGCCGGTGTAGTGAATAGTGTCAGCGTCACCAACGCGTCTTTAGTTCCTGATCTCTCGGGTTCCCCAAGGCCAACAGCCTCTCCCTCTCCATCCTCTTTCTCTCTTTCATCTGAATAAGTTTTGTGTTTGGTTAAGAATGAAGAAGAGTGACGATGATGATGATCTGTACTGTCATTATTATGCTTATGCGCTCAAACCCCCCCGGTTGCATCCTCCACCTACCCCACTTACTTACACCCTGTCTGTTCTCATCTTTCATTGTTATTGGTCCATTGGTCAATGCTCTATTACGATGTTGCGCTTGCCAAACTCCAACAGCAAAGATGTAACCCATATCCCTCGCGACAGATAAATGAAAAACAATATTTTACAAGTTATTTTCTTTTATTCTACTTTTAAACTCTTCCGGTTTTTATTTATTTGGTTGATAAGGACATTTTGTGACCGTTGGTTGGAAAAGAAATAAGTCAACGTGGAGACTTTCTCCTGGAAATATTTGTCAGTTGCTACAACGAAACAATTAGTTGGTATGAAAGGAAAAAAGCACAACATTCAAAATATAATATTTATTGATTTGATAAGCCTTTGGTTTAAATCGTAAGACTCAGATGAACAATTTATCTTTAAAAAAAAAAAGATATGGAGTTCAAAATCATATAACTTCATAAATTCAACCTTAATTTGTTTTAGGTGAATTTGTTACCATAAAGACATAAATGTGGAAGCCATGCAACTAAACAAGTACTGGAAAAACGTGGTTTAAAAGTCATTTTCTGCATTGGTTTGATGTATAACGTTCTCAATGGAACTAGAAGACACAGAATAAGGAGTAGAAAATTAAACCTCATATATGTCCTTGACAAGTTAAGGTGAAGATGTATATAGTGTTGAATGGACCCAGAAGGTGCGAGGGAATTGACACGTCTCTATTTATCTGAAAAATTAAAAGAATACGCATTCGAGTCTGTATAGAAAAAGACACTGGAATTTCAGTACTTAGTGGTGCCCGTGGGGACTAGGAGAACTGAAGCCTCTCTCTCACATACACAAACAAACGCATTGATGGAAGGGAAAGAAAGGAAAAAAGTTGGATGAGGCAAAGGAGAGATGAACAACCTTAATGCATTTATAATAATAATAATACTAATATAAATGCTGGAGATAGAACGTGGAGTGGTGAGAGGGGACAAGAGAGAGAGAGATGGATGGGGAGGGGGGGACCCATCCACCGCCAATAAGACCTCAGATTCTTACCTAAACCAATCCCATCCATCAATTAATCTGATGATCTAACTATTTGGTTAAAACCCCAAACTCACAACACAACCTATACACGCTGCACCAGAAGGCCTCACTCACAAAAAACACGAAACTTACCCTAAAACCTTCACATCCCATCCCATGTTTCTATCCCTTTCGCTCCTAAACTCTCACCAACAAAACCCAGAGAAAAGACACAAATTCTACATTTTACCTAAGCGGTGTTTAATTGTTTTGTGAGTGTAAAGATGGTGAATTTAGCTCATTCTTTGGTGGCTGACACCCTATTTCCACTCATCTTCTCTTTTCTGGTGAGGTCTAGCTAAATTATATCCTAAACACCAAAGGATAAGAAAGAAAGAAGAAAGCTCTTATTAGTATCTTCTTCTTCTTCTTCTTGTACTTTTATTTCCTTTCCTTTCTCTTTCTCTTAATCACCTTTCCTTAATTGTCCTTCGAATTTCTTAGTTTCTCTTTAGTCTTGCCCCTTGGTTTCCTGCTTGTTCATGTCAAGAGACTCAAGAGTGAAATATTGTTTCTTGGCTTATATTTGTAATACGAGAACAAAGGCATTAAGTCAAAAGAAGAAAAGAGAAAAAGAACAAACAGAGTTGAGCGAGAGAGAAGAAAACTTGTAGAACATGGATCCAGTAACGGCTCATGGCCATTCACTGCCACCTCCTTTTCACACCCGAGATTTCCAGTTACACTATCATCATCAACAACAGCAACAGCAGCAGCAGCATCAATTTCACCAACAACAGAGCTCAGAAGACGAGCAAAGTGGAAGTAGCAGTGGCCAGAACAAGCCTCAGAAACGCGAACGCGACGAAAACGACAATACTGAGGGAAAAGAGCTAATCCCCACAGGCCCTGGTGGAGAAATCATCAGAAGACCAAGAGGTAGGCCTGCTGGATCCAAGAATAAACCTAAGCCCCCAATCATTATCACCAGAGACAGTGCCAATGCTCTTCGAACCCACCTAATGGAGGTTGCTGATGGTTGTGACATTGTTGAGAGTGTTGCCACATTCGCTAGGAGGAGGCAGAGGGGGGTTTGCATTATGAGTGGAACTGGAACTGTAACAAATGTAACTCTCAGGCAACCTGCTTCTCCAGGTGCAATTGTGAACTTACATGGCAGATTCGAGATATTGTCACTCGCCGGATCGTTTCTGCCACCGCCAGCACCCCCTGCAGCTACAGGATTGACCATATACTTAGCTGGAGGACAAGGGCAAGTGGTGGGCGGCAGTGTTGTGGGAACACTTACCGCTTCCGGTCCGGTTGTAATTATGGCAGCTTCTTTCAGTAATGCTGCTTATGAGAGGCTCCCACTAGAGGAGGAGGATCAGCAAATGTCTATGCAAGGTGGTGCAATAGGCTCGCCGGGTACGTTGGGTCAGCAACAACAACAGCAACAGCAGCAACAACAGGTCTTGTCAGAGCATAATGCGCCAATGTTTCATGGATTGCCTCCCAATCTCCTCAATTCTATTCAGTTACCAGCTGAGGCTTATTGGGCTACTGGTCGACCTCCTTACTAACTAAGAGATTGATTCGAGGTTATGTTAGTTACTTCAGCTTCCGGTCATCTCACCTTCTTCAGCTTGTACCCAAAGAGGTGACAAGACTTTGTAGCTAGAGATCGGTGTTGATTGAGTATTTTCAGGCTTGTGTTTCTCTTTCCTCTTGTTGTTATTTGTTTCGATGTGATAAAGATGATGATTAGCTTTATATGCCTGATTATTGATTGAATGACTGCAAAAATTTTAAGGATCCTCCTCTCCTGCACGTGTGAGATTTCATGTTACTGAGTGCTCCAAATTGGTCTAAATTCAACAACAACAACAACAAGAAGCACAGACAATAGGAGTGAACTCTTTCTCGTCAAATCTGATTTTTTTTGCAGCTTTCGAAACTCCATGACTGTCCATACTCGTCTATAACTTAATTCTTTTCTTCCCAGAAATTCATGTTATTTTCTTCCCTTATGAGGGGAAGAACTCCCTTCTCCCCATGTCAAAAAACAAACTGTTATGTTCCTTTGCCAATCCGAAGTACATTCTTAGACAGTTGATGCATTTCTTCCTGAAATACTACCTTAAATCTCTTTTTATGAAACACATTGACTTCCATAAGTACTAGAACTAGCCACCTAAAGGGCGAAAAATAACGTAATGCTTGAAGTAATTACTGCATCATGATAACTATAATAAAATTGAGTAGGTTCTTTTTGCTGTTGAGAGTATTGAGAAGCTGATGATAAGGTCAAACGAAGTTGACAGCTAAAAGCTGGCCAAAGGTAAACCTTATAATACTATAGTTCCGAGGTGAGGCAAGGAGGCGTTAAGCACTTTTAGGAGGAGCAAAGCGGTATGGGCCTTGCATTTTCTATTTCTTTCCATTTATAAATATATTTTCTTTATTTATCAAGGATTTAGTTGCTAGATACACAGCTAGGGCTTTAAATATATATATATATACATGTGAATTTATTGAGTATAATGGAGACACGAAAATATTTGGGTACTGCTTTACACGTGCACTGCTCTGAACTAGCTCCTTTTCGAGGCAAACCATAACACTTGCAGCAAAAAGCTAGCCACTTGCATAGAAACTCTCCCTCTCTCTCTCCCTCTCTCTCTCCCTCTCTCTCTCTCTCTCTCTCTCTCTCTCGTGGATTCAAAGAATAGGCGATTGGGCAGTTAGCTGTTCAAAGTTTCAAAGATGAAGTGAGGACTTGCTCACATTCTCTGCACTGAAACTATCCCATGTCTTATATTAATTGCCTTTAGGTTTGCTTTATTCTAAAAGCTTGTACAGTAGCTGTATACACTTAAGTACTTCACTCTGGAGATACTCATCCTACATGCACTTTTGCTTTCCTATCTCTTGCATTATTGTTAGGTTTCTCAGCTCCTTTCTCTTCTCTTTTTTTCGTTCTTGATCAACTCTTTTTTACGGCTAACCTTGACTTGCTGTTCTAAGTTCAATTTTCACTCGTTTAGATAGGTCTGTACCAACTCCATTGTTAGCAACTTCGACAATTTTAATTTTTGTAGTGATGAACATAGTTTGCAGAAACGTAAGGCACTTGATCTTATTCTTCTTCCTTCAAAATTGCATGATTTCTTGAGTTTGAGTGTTTGTGAAACCAGGAGTACAGAATTTCGACTTAGATAAGTTTTGTAAATCACGTTTTTCAACTTCGACTTTTATTTCATGAACTCGTTGAAGTTTCTTTTTCATACAATTCCTTTTCCTGGACATTCATGAGAAATTCTTCTACCTTTTTACCATCCAAATGAATGACCAATTTACGTCCATTAATTTCCAAAATATTGTTGGTTCCTTTTGCTAAGATTTTTAATGGGGTTCCAGGCAATTGCTGCTACTGATTCGTCTTCAATCTTTTGATTCTTCTTCTACGCGTACAAATAGCCAACTTTATCCTATCCCATCTCTATCTATTTTTTTTATTTTCTCACGGGGAAACATCTTTCTAGTCGGTGATTACAGGAATATCAATCCGTAGTTCTGCAACCTAATGGATGAAGCCAGTCATCTTTTATGCAAAAATAGCTGTAGTTTAACCATTTTGGCAATGCATCCAGATTGATCATTTCACACCATAGTCCTTATAGGATAATAAATAATTTAGTGGAAATAGTTTTAAAATAGCAGGGAGAACTATGCGTAATATTACATCTTAATTACTGGTGCATAATTGCTACACATCCTTAACGATGCTTCTTGTAATCTAGTAGCTCTGTATAGATGTAAGAGAGGAATGCTGACAAACACTTAGGTCTCCCTTTGTTTCATGATCCAAACCAAGTTCGTACAAACGTATGTTTGGTCCACAATCCACATTAGACAAACGTTTTGAAATATAAATTAAAGAGGCAAAAAGTAAATGTTGCCCGTAGGTTTTGACTGCAAACAACAGATGAAGTACTAAGTGGACACCGCAATGTCAGGAAATGTGACAAATATCTAATTACCAACCACTACAACTTCTTACTAATTAATTAAATGAAGTTAGTGAAAGAAGTGTTAGTTAAAATAAAATAAAATCTAATTTAAAATATATATTACATAAATAATAATTTTTAAGATAGCAAATCTTTATTTACAAGATTAATTAAGATCAATTTAAAAAATTAAAATTTAGTTAATGATTAGAATAATTTAAACATTTTAAAATTTGTTAACCTTAAAATGTTACCCTATAATTTTTTTTTGAAAAAGTGTTACCCTATAATATAATATTAATGTTATACATTTATTAAATTCTAAAAGTATAAGTACAATGTTGTCCATAATTAATGCATATACGTATATCTATTATATATATGTGATATAAATTAGTGTATAAAGTTTTTAATTTTTAATGAATTTTAATTATTGTGAATTTCCTCATTCACTACATGTCAAATTCAATAAAACTAACTCTAAATTTAAAGAAATAATTCATTAATTATAATTTTTAAGATAATAAATATTTGTTTATAAACAAATTTGAAATTCTAGATTATTAAACTCACATTATTATGAAATTTTCACACATATATATTAATTTACAATATAATACTGAAGTTATACATTAATAATTCCAAATGCATAAATAAAGCATTT
>JAOQML010000197.1:32036906-32053246 GCA_027568935.1 Erythroxylum urbanii | reverse complement strand
ACAAATTTTTATTTTTTAATATTTTTAACAAACCAACTACTGTCAATAAAATTGATAATCATTCTTTTGTTCTAACCAACCATCATAATTATAATGATTAATTCATTCTCATTCTTTACTATATTCATTCTCATTTCTATTACCATTAGCCAATTTAAACTAAGTGTCCCCTTATTTTATTAGTTAATGGCAATGCTAATTATCTGCATCTTTATAAAGTGATAAAAAGTTTTCAATTTCTTCTTGATAATTATACTAAAAGTAAAATTATTTTCCAATTCGGCCAATAATCAGATCAACGAATGTCCACTTTGAATGTTATAAGAAATGATGAGACGAATAAATGTCCACTTGAAATGCTATAAAAAATGATGAGAATATGTGATATTGCAGAGGGGTGAATTTACTTGTTTTTTAACTATTAACGATTAAAAACATACAAATTTAACTTTAACATCTTCACTAAAGTATCAAATATATTTTAAAGTTTTAAATCCGTTTAAAATGAATTTTAATGCTTGCAAGATATTTCAATTAAACTTAAAATATATGAAAATTTAGACAATTAATTTTTATCTGTTATATATCACATACTTACTGATGTGACACAAATTTATTATTTTTATTGAACATACGAATCCCTCTTTACCATATATATGTATCACCTGACAAAGCAAGATTCACTTATTTGATTAAACTTAAATTAATGTTAATATTATTTTCTTTAGTTTTTTTTTTAATTTTTAATAAATATATTAAATATAATTTAAGTTAAATAATGTGATTTAATTTACTAAACTATTTTAAAATTTAAAAACTCATTATCCTAAATTTTCAAATTGATTACCTCCTCCACCATCGTCATCATCATTGTTCCCCTCCCCCCTCCCTCCTCCGTTGACGATGTTGTCCTTCGCCTCTTCCTCTCTTTCCTTCTTCATTACTTCATTTCATCTGGCTACTAATTCTTAAGTTGAGTTAAGTACAAGACATCATCTCAAAGTTATGTGTGGAATTGATAGTTTGTTCTTGAATGAGCACAGATCACTGATGGGTGTAATAGAAAAATTGTGGACAAAAAGTGGCCAAAGGAAATCAATGTCTGAGAGCTTATTCTTAGATAACTAGAGAAGGCTATTGTTGCCGCAATAATAAGTGGTGCTAATGGCACCACTACCTTTACCAACCATAATAACAATAGTAATAGAAGAGGTAGGGGAGGACGAGTGACCCACTGAATCTATTTGCAAGCATACATAATTAATTGCAATAAATATCAATCTCATAGGAATAATATCACTATGTTTATTAATTTTAATTTAAAAATAAAATTGAATAAAGAAAAAGATTATGAAAGACAATTAATTTACTAAACTAATTAAAACAATGCAAATAAGCTAGTAAGAAAGGAAAATCCATAAAGCATATATTAAGGCTTCGTGGATCACTTATATAAGATTCTAATTATTAGATGAGATTGACTATCTAGGTAAAAATAACAGTTAAACCAATATGTATGTGCTCTCTCCCAAGGCACACATGTATATCCAAGTAAGAAAATACCACCTCTTGATATGTAAATTAACCTAATTAAATTAATTAGGTGTTTTTAACCTAGTTGGTTATCACAATAGTCTAAGATACATTCATTTTCTAATGCTAAAATTTATTTTGCTAATGAATTCACCTCTAGATCCTTCACATAAATCTTAAGATTAATTCTATGATGGCCAGTCACAAACTCACAATAAGAACAAAAGAAATAAATTCAAGCAACAAATAATCAAATCATGCATTGATAATTGAAATATCCATTATAGTCCTAATTAGGCTTTCGAGTTACTAAATATAACAAAAACAAAACCAAAATAAGTCAATCTCAATATAAGAGAAAAGAATTGAAGAAAATAGTTAGATAAGTTGTCACAATCTCCTCCGATCTTGTTTCAAATCCTCCTTCGATTGTAATAAAGAATAAAAATATGAAAAAAAAAGCAAGGTGGCTATTGAACACCTTCCAAAAGTCCCCTAAGTTAAACCTAATAAAAATATTTATAGTTAGGGTTACAAAAATAAAATTCTAAAATACTTGAAAATTATACATGAGAACCAACATCGAACCAACATTAACATTAACTTTGGTTTTGATCTAAAACTTTTATACATCCTAGAGTAATATGTAACAAGTGTTTGACATCAAGTTATAATTGATGCTGGTTTTATTATATGATTTTCTATGTAAAAGCATGATGAGTTCAATATTGGTCCATATACCACTCTAATGTTAGTCTTCTTTTTTTAGTTTGAGTTAAGGGTATTGGATTCTTTGGATGTCTTACTTGTTGCTAATGCGGTGGCACTCATGGTGATACCATAAATCTGGGTTATCTTTGTAACTTGAAATTCGAGATTCATTTCTCTGCCTATAAATTTGGGTGAATTCTACTTAGTGATTTTCCCTTTAGATTTCTACCTTATATTGGATCCTAGGAATTCACTAGACGCAACTCATGAAATTGGTATTATTTTTGGGAACAAAAAGCCCTATTCCTAAATTTGATGCTGACACTAAATGATCTTCCATAATTTTCAACTTCTTTTTGACGTTTAACAATAGTTGTAAATTGAATTAGTGGCATTAGCAGTTGCCATTAGTGGGAACAAGTCTTCATTTATCAGAATAGTCTAGTAATATTTAGTGAACATGAGAATTCCTTATTGATATGATCTTGGATCATATTCTCAAATCTCTAATATGAATTTGTTGAGTGGCTCCAAGTATTGTAATATTTGCAATAGTCTATACCTCTAATTTCCTCTTTTGTAGGAATTCTATGCTCTAGGGTAAGGTGATAAATTTTTCTTGTAATAAATAATAAAAAATTCCTTTGTTTTGGAGGTTTTAAAGGTACACTAAACTTAGTTCAACAAAGCTTGCATTTTTTTAAATTTCAAAACTTTACACTTCAAAAATGGGCAAACGTAAGTTCCAAGGATGTTGACTTTAGTTACTGTTGAATTGTAAACATTTTGTAGCATCAGTGCCTAACTAATTTCTTCTATAGTTCAATGTGCAACCCTCTTTAAGATAATTTCACATATTTAGTTTCAGGAAGCGTGATCCATCATCAACTTCTTATTTTCTTAAAATGACTAATAAACATATCAGTATTCTCACCATTCTTCTAAGTGACCCTTAATAACTTAACTATACTAACTTCGAGCTCAATCCTAAAAAAAAGAGTATGAAAAAATATTTTCATTTTAACCCAAACAAAAATAAAATCCCTAACAAAGCATACCACAAAAAAGCAATTCTTAATAATGAATTCGGAAATGGCCTGAGCTTAAGGTAGTTAAAGCTTTTTATAATTGGCTACTTTCGTATATTGTATGTTGAATCTAGTTATGTGCTTAATGGTGGATTGTCCATCTTCAATAGAAAACAAGTTGATTTCGGGAATTCTATAGACATGATGATAAGGATTCTCCTGATCAATCTATTATGGATAAGGCATGAAAAATTTTAGACAGCTAAGCTGTCTTAAACCAAGCCCGTAGAATTCCCAAACTGCTTCTATATCAACCTATAATCTCATTTTTAGTGGGTGAATAATGAGTGTTGCAGTTTACAACTTCAATGTTACCTCCAAAACTATATTGTAGTCCATTGTAGTTTACAACTGCAATGTTACCTCCTAAACTATATTGTAGTCCATTAGCTTTAGCCCCCACCAAATCTTTATCTACCAAGAATTTGAGGCATGATTGCATGTTAGCCATTACAATGATTAACACAAGAAGGTTCCATAAGAATATCCTCTCTCTTGTGTGGAGGGACGTACCTTTCATCAATGGAGGAAGTAGGTGGAAGGTGGCCACATTCTCTGACTTCCATTATATTACTCAAATATTTTCTTTGCTAAAGTGGGCAAAGTCTACCTAACAAATTTTATTAGAGAGATAGGTAATTTGTCGATCTTCTTTGTCAATATTTAGATTATGTTAGCCATGGAGGCCACGTTAGACTTCAACTCTAGAACTTCATTTATACAAACAACATTCTTTTGTAGTAGCAATTTTAGGATCTCACTTGCAAGGAAGTTAGATAAAAGCGACGTTGTCTTCTCAAAATTTTCTACCGTCTAGGATATAGTTTTCATTTCCTACAACTGTCAGGACCTCTTCCTCCAAAAGAGATTTATTTTCTATTTTGTGTTCTTCGCATCGTAATCTCACTGGGTGTACCAAATTGTTTGGTATTAATCTAGAATTCGAACGTCATAAGGAAAAAAAATTCCCAAAATTTATACCTTACCTTTATCGATGATATCAATAGGCTTCGAAAAACTTAGAAAGTAGAGTTCTAAGCTACCAAAATGCTATAAAATGAAAAACAATAACAAAATGTGTTCAAAATATTTTACTAATCTCTCTGGAGAGTAATTTTTATTATACTAGGATTATACTGGTCTAGGAATTGTGTTGTCTCCTCCATTCTCATGATGCTAGTGAATTTATAATCTTCTCATCCTTAAACAGTTTTTTATTATAACTACCCACTTATTTACATTTTAGCTAATTACTTGTTACTATTTCTTGAACTTTTAGGTTCTAAACTATTTCTTCAAATAACTTCATAACTTCTTATTAACTAGCTTTTACCTTCTAACTCACTCAGTTACCTATCTTCTACATTTTTTCAACTTTCACGAAATAACTACTAGCTATTATTTTTCGAAGCACATACCGATTATATATTAAATATCTAAAATTCTTGAATCTTAAAATTTTCAATTGTTTCTCATGTGCACAAATTCTTTGGCTAAATAACTCCCAAGATTTAAACCCTTTATTATTTTCAAAATTTTGCACCTTTTTTAAACTTTGATCAGTTTCTTAAAAAAATTACAATTTGATATTTTACAATAAATTTTTATATTTTATTAAATGAACCAAAGTATTAATTTTATAACTCAAAAACTAAAATAAATATTGCATTTATAAGTATGAGAAAAATAGATACACAAAACACGTGTGTCGTGCTTGAACCTGCTATCTGGTAAGGGGATAGAATAGAAAACTTGTAGAATCCAGTATTTCCAAACTAGTCAAGTTATACGTGAATCAAGACTTAATAATGTAACACCAAAATTCTGTGTCTAGACCTATAAAATCGAGTAAACTGAGACTTAACGCCAAATGTATCAATACACAGAAATGGAAGATTAAATAGTTTCAAGTGAACTGTCCCTGACATACACACATATGTATGTGTATGTATATATATATATATATATATATATATATACATACACACATAAAGGCCTTCCATAATATAATGTAACATAAGCCCTTATATGTAAATGAAGCAAAGTTCTTTTGTGAACTTTTTTTGTTGGGAACCTTAAAAAGCAAAAAGGAAAAAGAAAAAGAAAAAAAGAGTGAAGATTTGGTTATGTGAGTGCAAAACCATAAGGTAGAAGTCTTCAAAGCATCAAGGGATGGGGAATTCTTAACTCTGTGATGCTATTGCAACATTAAATACCTATATCTTTGCACCACTCTCCTAGTTGCAAGAGATGCTACCTCACTTGCACTCAATGTACCAGTAGTCATAATTGCGGCAAATTCTTGAGTAATCTCCTCTTGCATCTTGTTCCGTGCATTCCTAAAAGGGTCTCCAATAACACCATTAAAAATTAGTTAATTTAAATTATAGAAAGGATTTTCACTTCTGTAGTTTTGACAGCAGATGGCACTGAGTTCCCAGATGTCTTTGACCCATCTGACTTAGGATCTTCATATTTCACTTCATTATTGTCCGAGAATTTCTTAACAACAACAGTTGTTGTCGTGGGTGAAGGTTGAACCACAGAAGGTGGTCTAAATTGTTGAACTTGTGGGAAACTTTCAACTCTTAGTGTACTATCTAGATTCTGTATTATGGGCACTATTGATAGTGGTAGTTTACATTATGTTTTTGTAAGCGCTTTAGTGTGTTTTTAGGTATTGATTAGATGAATTATGCATGTTTAGGTTTAGAATTATGTCAATGTGACCATATGTTGCTATTTTTGAGTGTTATGTAGTTTAGAGCATGATATTGGACTTTAATTTTGTGTGCTTGAGCTATTTTGATGTGTTTGTTACCGTATGAAATCAGATGAAGAAGATTAAAGGAAGTTGGAGAAAGCATGGACAAAAAGCCAATGTCATGATCGTGATATTTTTATCACGGTCGTGACAGAAGACATCATCCCAGGGTCATGATCATGACAGGTGCTCGCCAGACATAGGGATCTCCTTCTGTTCACATTTTTAGAGGTCTTTTTGGACTTTTTAGCCTAGGTAAAACCTCGTTTTTACCGTAAATGGCCTAGGAACTATATAAGATCATAAACTCACCCTAATCAAGAGAGCCTCTATTTGTCGCTTTGGGAAAGAAGACAAGGAAGAGAGAAGGAGTTGCAACCATTCTAAGTTATTTCTACATTCCTCTTGTTATTTATTTAATCTAATGTATGCTTTGGACATGGGTATGTTGAATATATTGTTAAGGATGTTCTAACTTTATTATAGATTGATTCTTAAATCATTTTGTGACCTATTGCTTTTGATGTTAATGAAATTGTTTAAGTGTTATGATGTTTATGGTTTTTGCATACTTCGATAACAAATTGAGAGATTAAATCGATAGTAACATGGTTAGGTTAGGTAATGAGAATTAACAACCTAATAGATCACATAAACATCAAATCGGTAATTATACGAAGAGAGATTTTGTGTGAGGACCTGATTGTCTATTAGATTGCTTAAGAACTTATTGGAGACATAGGTTGTTTTTGTTAATTAAGAAATCGTAAAATTGAAATTTCGAATTCAATTAAGGGTTATTAACTAGGGTTTAATGATTAGATATTGAGAAAGAATAATCAACCTTTCAGAATTCTATGACCAATACTAATGAAATCAAAAGTGATTATGGTAGTAAAATGATGATAGAATTAATCTCATCTTCTCCTAATTGTTTGACCTTGTTTTGTTGTGATATCTCAATTCATAAGTGGTTGGTGCTCTATTTTGATCTATTTGTGTTAATTTCATAATTTCAAATTCAATCAATCTATATTCAATTGTTTAATTTTTTGTTTAGTTTTATTTTCATTTTTATCACATTTCTAGACCTTAGACAAAGTTAGGATTCAATTAGTTTATCTAATTCCTCGTGGGACCTACACCTTAACTACTACGCCTATAATTCGTGCACTTATAGAACAACGAGGGTTTTATATAAGTAAAACTTGCTAAACAAGTTTTTGACACCGCTCTCGGAAAGTTAGTTTTGGATGTTCTAAGGTTGTTTGCCTTTTTTGTGTCCGTGTTACTGCATGAACACCAGAGTTACTTGGGGTTCAAGTAGGATCACCAAAATGTTAACACTTGATATCACCTGATTGGAATGAGCAATTCAAAGAGCAGATGCCAAGCAGAAGAAATGAAAGAAACAATGGCGAAAGAATTTAATCAAGAATTTAATTGTCAAGTCAATTATAGAGACCAGAAGCGAACGTTGATGGATTTCATGAGACTACGATTCGACACTATAAACTAAGGCATCACTCGATCATCGATACAAGCAACCTTATTTGAGATTACACTAACACTGTTAAACATGATGCAGACCAACGTGTAATTTTACGGGTTAACTTACAAGGATCCTAACCTCCATTTGGTTAATTTTTGAGAACTATGTGATACCTTTCAATATCAAAGAGTGTCGAAAGATGCTATTAGGATGATGCTCTTTTCCTTCACTCTTAGGGATAGAATCAAGGCATTGTATCACTTATTAAACCTAGCAAACATCAAGACTTGGAAGCAATTGGCACGTGTATTTTTAGATAAGTACTTCCCTCTCACCAAGACGACAAAGTTGATAAAGGAAATTACAAATTTCCAACAAAGTGGTGGGGAGTCACTTTATGAAGCATGGGAATGGTATAAGACATCAAGACTTGGGAGCAATTGGCACGTGTATTTTTAGATAAGTACTTCCCTCTCACCAAGACCACAAAGTTGATAAAGGAAATTACAAATTTCCAACAAAGTGATGGGGAGTCACTTTATGAAGCATGGGAACCGTATAAGGAACTATTAAAGATGTGCCCTCACTATAATCTACCCAAAGAATTCTTTTATAAACCTTTTACAATGGAGTTACTGCACCCACAAGGGGCTCCATTCATACAGCATCTGGAGGATCTCTAATGAGAAAGACAATTAAGGAAGTGGAGGAATTATTAGAAGAAATGGCAAGTAATAGTTGTCTTTGGTCGATGGATAGAAGTAGACAACAAACAATCTTCCACGAACAGAAGGGATCCATTGTTATTGACTTAATAACAAAAATGGAAGCCAAAATTGATAGTTTAACACAACAACTTAACAACATGAAAGCCTCCTCTTTAGTTTTTGTTAAACCAATTCAGCAAAGATGTGAATTATGTGGACAAGATAACTATGATACCATCGACTGCTTCTTAATGCCAACAAATGAAATGGAACAACTCAACTATATGGGAACCTAATTTGGTCGAGGAGGGGGGAACAATCCTTACTCTAACACGTATAATCCTGGGTGGAAGAACCACCCAAAATTTTCTTGGTCAAACAATGCAGGAGGTCAATTCCTACCTCAAGTGCCACCAAGATTTCAATAGGAGAAACCAAACTCTATAGACGCTAAGTTAGACAAAACCTTGGACAAGCTCAAAAGCATGGATGACACTTGTAAGAGGTTGGAAGGAAGATTAGAACAAGCAACAAAGAACCATACCTCTTCCATCCATAACTTATAAGTTTAAATGAGCCAATTAGTAAATGCATTGTCTGCATGAAGTGTGGGGAGCCTCTCAAGCAACATTGAAACAATCCCAATGGAGCAATTAAATACAATCACACTTTGAAGTGGGAAGGAACTAGAACAACCTGTAGAGACAAAAGTTGCACCCCACCCTATAGAGAAAAACCAAGAAAAGAAGGATATGGACATGAGCAAATACCCTCATTACATACCCCTCTGCCATATCCACCTAAGATCTCATATCCTTAACGATTACAAAAGAACAAATTAGATGCACAATTTGTGAAGTTCATAGAGAAATTGAAGACTTTGCAAATAAATCCTTCTTTTATAGAGGCATTGGAACACATGCCCAAATATGTAAAAAATTTTAAGGACATATTATCAAAGAAGCACACTTAAGAAGAAAATCAAATAGTAACGTTAATTAGTAGTTGTAGTTCCATAGTTACTAGCCATATGCCTTCCAAGTTGAAGGATTTAGACAGTTTCATAATACCCTATGCAGTTAGTGAATTTGAATTCATAAAGTGCTTATGTGATTTAGGAGCAAACATCATTCTTATATCATTGTTGATATTCAAAAAATTAGGCTCGATGAGGTCAAGCCAACCTTGATGCTAATTCAGTTGACTGATTAATCAATCAAGAAATTGTTTGGAGTGGTGGAAGACGTGTTAATGCAAGTGAACAAGTTCATTATCCATGTGGACTTCGTTGTTCTTAATTTTGAAGAGGACAATAACTATCCATTAATTCTTGGACGACTTTTCATGAACACAGGAAAAGCATTGATTGATGTTCATAAAGGTAAATTGACACTTCAGATTGGTGAAGATCAAGTGGAGTTCAATATGAACAAAGCCTTTACATTATGGAAGAAAGTATTAAAGAGCAAAAAGAGAGCTGTGTTGAAGAGGTCAAATCAGTAGAAGTTGAGATAGATAATGAAACTAAAAAGGCGAACGAAGTTGAGTCTAAGGAAGATGTTGATATGGAGGAGCCGAATGTTCAGACTCGTCAAGAAATATTAGTACAAACCGAAGCACCCATACCACCCTCTACAAAGAAACCACTAACTCTAGAGCTTAAACCTTTGCCCACACATCTCAGATATACCTTTCTAAGTGAAGGTCAAACTCTATCCATTTCCAATCAATTGGATGGGGAACAAGAGAGTAGGGTGGCAGAAATTGTTAAAAAGGGGATTAAGGCTATAGGATGGAAAATATTTGACATTCGAGGTATAAGCCCAAATGTTTTTATGTATAGGATAAACCTTGAAGAAAGGAGCAGAGTGGTGAGGGAAAGTCAACATAGGTTGAACCTTCACATGAAAGAAGTGGTCAGGAAGGAAGTAGTGAAGCTCTTAGACGTGGGTATCATATACCCCATATCTGATAGTGAATGGGTCAGCCTAATATAATGTGTGCCGACGAAGGGTGGAATGATCATTATAGAGAGTGAAAGTGGGGAGTTGATTTCGACAAGAACAATATAGATTATCGAAAACTTAACAAGGTGACTAAAAAGGATCACTTTCCTCTCCTATTCATAGATCAGATGATTGAGAGAGTGGTTGGTCACTCATTATAGTGCTTCCTAGATGGTTATTCGGGATAAAACAAGATATTCATCTATCCCAAAGACTTAGAAAAGACCACTTTTACATGTCCTTATGGTATATTTGCATATAAATGAATGGTTTTTAAGTTTGCATATATACGAATGCTTTTTAGGTTATGCAATGCTCTAGCTACATTTTAGATATGTATGATGTCTATCTTTGCAGATATGATCAAGGACATAATGGAAGTTTTTATGGATGATTTTTCAATATTTAGAGACTCTTTTGAGTAGTGCCTAACTAATTTGGACAGAGTACTCCAAAGATGTGAAGAATCACATTTGGTGTTAAATTGGGAGAAGTGCCACTTTATGGTGCGTAAGGGGATATTTCTAGGGCACAAGATTTCACATAAAGGAATTGAAGTGGATAGATCAAAAATGGAGGTCATAGAGAAGCTCCCACCTCTCATCAATATCAAAGGTGTGCGAGCGTTCCTGAGTCATGCTAGGTTTTACCGTCATTTTATTAAGGATTTCTCGCAAATCGCAAGATCATTGACAAACTTATTAGTCAAAGAAGTTCTTTTCCATTTTGATGATGATTGTTTTTCTGCATTTAATCAATTCAAGGAGGCACTCACATAAGCCATAATCTTAACATCACCCAATTAGACACTCCTATTTGAGGTCATGTGCAACTCTAGCAACCAAGTTGTAGGTTATATGTTAGGTCAAAGAAAGGACAAGAAGTTGCATACGATATATTACATAAGTAAGACACTTATAGGACCTCAACTGAATTACACCTCCACGAAAAAGGAGTTACTTGCAATGGTGTATGCATGCAACAAGTCTCGATCATACCTTTTGGGTTTTAAGGTGATCATATTTACCAATCACACTGCGCTAAAATATCCTTTTGTTAAGAAGGACACAAAGCCAAGCCTCATTCGATGGTTGCTACTTTTACAAGAGTTTGACATTAAAGTGCAAGATAAGAAGGGAGTAGAGAATGTGGTTGTAGAACAAGGGAGCAGAGAATTTGGTTGTAGATCATTTATCACGTATGAAAGGAGGGGAATTCGAGCAAAGTGATGACATTAATGAAAATTTTCTTGATGAAAATCTGATGTTACTCAACAGTATAATGACACCATGGTTTACTAATATAGTTAATTTTATTGCCAGTGGTAAGCTCTCTTCTAATTTTTCGTATCAATAAAGGAAGTGATTCTTGCAAAAGTATACCCGATATCTATGGAATGAACTAATCTTACATTGGATGTGTACTGATGGACTGATAAGATAGTGTGTTTTAGAGGAGGAGATGTCGGACATATTGATGCAGTGTCATGAAGCTTTGTATACTGAACATTATGGCACAAACAAGACGGCAACTTAACTACTAGAATGTGGATTCCATTGGCCACATCTGTTTATGCATTCGTGGCGCAACGTGATAGATGTCATCTCGAAAAGAGATGAGATGCCCTTATCCAACATCTTGGAAGTCGAAGTATTTGATGTGTAGGGCATCAACTTCATGGGTCCTTTCCATCATCCAATGAGAAAACATACATTTTGGTAGGCATAGACTATGTATCAAGATAGGCTGAAGTTGTGGCAACTCTAACAAATGATGGAAAGGTTGCTCAAAAATTCATTAAATGGTTATTCAACCAATTTGGAGTGCTAAAGGCAATTATAAGGATGGAGGAGCACACTGTTGTAACAAATCTTTTTATGCTCTCATGAAAAGATACAGAGTCCACTATCATGTTGTCACTCCTTATCACCTACAAACAAGTGGACAAATGGAAGTCATGAACCAGGAGTTAAAACGCATTTTAGATAAGACGATGAATAGTTTAAGTAAGGATTGAGCATTAAAGTTGGATGATGCCCTATAGGCTTATCAGACCACTTTCAAAACTTCGATCAGAACGATTCCCTTTAGGCTCGTATATTGTAAAGCTTGTCATTTTCTAGAACTAGAGCATCAAGCATATTGGGCAATGAAAATTTGAAATTTTGATTGGAAGCAAATGGGTGAGAAACGACTTTTACAACTAAATGAACTCGATGAGTTTCGTCACAATCTGTATAAAAAAGCCAAAATCTATAACGAAAAGGTGAAGAGGTGGCCTGGTTCTAATCTGAAGAAAAAGGGGTTTAAGTTAAGAGATGCATTTTTGCTTTTCAATTTGAGCTTGAAGCTATTTCCAGGAAAACTTAAATTGCGATGGAGTAGACTTTTACGGTCACCTGAGTATTCACTTATAGAGCCCTTGAATTGGAAAATTTGAATAAAGAAACCTTTAAGGTAAAAGGGTAATGTTGCAAACCGTATCTCAGAGGAGTGGTCTCTGAGGAAAGGGAAGTAAATTTTTTCCTTACAGATAATTAAAACGTGTTTCCAATTATGAATGTCAAGCTAATGACTATAACTTAACGTGTTCAGTAGCTAGTTTTCTTTTGAATTCTAGAATTAGTTTTTTTCCTCTTTTTATCAAAATGGATGGGAATGGTGTGGATGGAAAGACGATGAAGTGTTGATGAAAATGTAAGCTAGGGAAGAAATTCCGAGGTGAAGCGAAGAAACAAAATCAAAAATAGGAAAGAGCATAAAAATTTACACTGTCACAATTTTGACTCCCTAGTCATGATCGTGACACAGTGTTGGAAGCTACAGTCACGATTGTGACTTGGTATTAGAAGCTACTATCACAATCGTGACCCATAGTGGAAGCTACTGTCACGATCGTGACATATATAGTCACAATCGTGACCTATGATAGGGCAAAGATGGAACACGTGACTCTCAGGTTTCTTTCCCATTTTTCCCTCCTTTCTCCCCCTAACCTATGTATGCACCCTTACCCTAATTTTTCTTACCCATAACACTCTCTGCACTCTCTCTAGAACCAAAACTCTTTAACTCTCTAACTTCTCTCTACATCCAGCCTCAAATTTCTTTTTGTCTTTTAATTCTCCAATCATAAAGTACTTACTCCAAATAGGCCCAAGGATTAAGCAGAAGGTAAAGCGAGCACAATCGAAAGCCCATGTGAAAGTATTGGGGCATGGTTAATGAAATCGAGCGGAAGATTATAAAGCATCGTTTTCAATTTAATCAGAGGAGGAAGGTACTCGTTTTTAAACTCTTCATGATAAAAATGTAGTTGTTATGAAATATTTAGACTTTGATATCATAGAAACTCTTAAACTATGAGAGAAGGTTGATAATTTATGTCGACAAATTTAATGGGAAAATTTCATGAACTTTAACTTTTTTTCCATAAGGAATGAAGCCTTAAATTCTTCACATCTCTTTAATTTGAGCAAAGTAGCCATAAGGAATTTTGGTTTCGGTTGTGAGGTCGACCGTATGTGTTAAACTATGAAATCATATGTGAAATTGGTGGATTCCCAAAATCGACCATTATGGACCAACATAATGATTTCTGTGCTAAACAGTATTGGACACAATTGATGGGGTTGGACAACTGTGATCCTAAAAATGCATACAACAATATCATTTGTAGTCCTGAATACTTGTTACTACATAAATTTATATGCTAAACCATTTTCGATAAAAGTGAAAGCAATAAGTGTTCGGTCAAAGAGTTATTTCTTTTGTGGTACATGGATCATAGAATTCAAGTTTGCACAACCACTCATATTTTACACCATTATTGCTACTCTAAAAAAAAGAAGCAATATGATTCGTTTCGTCTTTTGGTTTTACCCTTGGAGGTCGAATCAAAAATTGAATTCCAAGGATTGCAAGATAGAATGGAACCTTGGGTCATCTCACTTAATTGAAACCTAATGCAATGGATCTAAGCTAGCCTAAAGGTCATGAAATGCAACTAAATTGGTTAGGAAGGGGATTTTGGTTCTTTTGAGAACTAACAAAATTAAACTAAGTGAAAGGGAAGTGTGTAAAAAAATATTTTTTGGATTTTTAGGAATAAGAAATCAAAGGTTAAAACAATGATCAAATATGATAAAATCCTCTTGAAAAATGATCTTTGTCTATCATAGTTCAAAATAAATCTTTGTGGGAGTAAAAATCACTAAGTTTCTAAATGATAAACCTTAAATAATTCTTTAAGTCTAAGGTTTTAATCAACGAACTCCATTTCTTAAAACCTTGTTGAATGTATCTTAGTGAGTGCCAAGGGTAAGTTAATGTAAATGGTCAATTGGGTGATCAAATATCATCTGAATATCAAACACAACTAGGTAGATAAAAGAGAATTAATAAAATCACAAAATGACATATATGAGACTTCATATATTCAAGCTCCAAGTTCTACATCAATAAACCCAATAACACAATACATTGTTCAGTACTTGATTAAACTATAATCAAGAAAATCTAACTACAAAGCATAAATCCTAACTAAGGGGTTCACAACAATGTAGTTAAATATGAATAAACTACTCCCCTTTGAAGCCCATTGAACTCAAGCCATTGCTACATTTTCAAGAGGAAATGGTGATTAGCCAAGCATTGCTTCAGGAGAACTCACAATCGGAAACCCATTAAGAGCATCCATGGCAGCAGCCGCAGATAATGAATGTGGCGATAGAAAAATGGAAAGAAGTGATTAATGATAGTCAAGTGGAGAGGAAGAGCCATAAGTATGTGTATCCTCTGTAAGCTTGTTAAAAATTGTGTTTTTCTCCTTGTTCTTCTGTCTGTTCTTCTATGTCGGCTATAACCTAATTTGGTAGGTTTTTAAACAAAGGATGCTGGGTCGGGTCGCACAGTGGGTGATTTTTCCGAAATTGGTCCAAGTTTTTGAAGGTTCGCCGCGGTGAACTTTTGCCAAAAGGTTTTGCTATGTTGCTGGTTCCTTCACTGTGGCGAAAGAATTAATCTTCGTCGCGGCAAACGTTTCCCGAAAGTTCAACCTGGATTCTGTGTGTTTTGCCGTGGCGAACTTCCTGTTGCGCCTCATTCTCTCATTGACTTCACTTCAGCATTCTTTCATTCCACATCTTCTTCTTGACTTCCTTTTCCTTGAGTCTCCTACAATAAGAAAAATGGTAGTTTGCATTATCAATTGTTCTCAGAAAATTAATTAGTGCAATGACTACTGATTTGTAACAATTTTTACCTTCAAACTACATAAAATAAAATCACACACTCAAGAATCAATTTAAGCACAAAAGCTAGAGATAAGAGTCAAAAAGTGTAGCAAAAGTCATGAAAATGTTACCAATTTATGTAATAAACTTGGGCTCAATCAAATTCCCCCACACTTAAACCTTTGTACTCCTGGACAAAGTTTATAAGAGTCAAAGAGACACAAGTGCAAAAGAAAATTTTCGACCATGCTTAAAATAAACGTAGGAAATTAGCAAAAATCACTTTCTTAGAAATCAATCTAAGCAGACTGAAAGAATGCTAAGAAAATAAACACTATAAGAAATTAATCCGAGAGATTGAGCAAAAGAGATTTCTCTCAAGATAAGGTGTTTGCTCTCATCTCACTTGTTTTGGGATAATTTCGCTCTAAAAATCTGCTTAGTCCATTCTCTACTATAAGCTTGTAATAGTTCTACCTCTCCATTATAAGAAATACGATTTCAAAAATCAAGAGGACTTTTCAAGGTTGTGATGCATGAAAGGCTAGATGAAAAGGATGGAATAGACGAAAGAAGAAATAAGTATGAACGCATGCACCACAATTATGAAATAGATGTCAATAGTAAGACAATATTTACATAAATAAAAACTTTTTTTTTTGAAAATGTTCTTTTAAGAACATATATATATATATTTTATATGGCGTTAAGTATTTTCTTCTAATTATTTCAAGAAATTGGTTTAAAAAAAGCCTAAAAAACAATATATATATATAATTATCATAAGGTTATTACTGGAAAATAT
>JAOQML010000197.1:32013925-32036806 GCA_027568935.1 Erythroxylum urbanii | reverse complement strand
TCAAAGCATAACACTCACATTACATCATAACTTGACATATCAAAAATGCAATGCACAACATAATGGCTCGAGAGTTCTGTGGAACGAAACGAGTCCAATTTCTCAGGATCTCGTGGCTATAAGCGCGCAGCCGGGAGAAGGCTATAGGTCATCGTGCACGAGACTAACGAAACTGATTCCTCTCTTGCCCACATAACAAGTTTTTCAATGCTTATTTATTTCATAATATATTCATGCTTTCATGTTTCTTAAATTTTCTGTTTTTCATTCACACACAAGTAACAGAATTCTCACAAAGCAACATGATATACATTCACAGAATATCTTTCCACATTCACAAAGAATAAACAAACATATTCATCATACCCACATAAATTTTAGCTCATCATCACAAAACTATAAACATATTACCCACCTATTTAACTTGATATTTTTCAAAATCAAGCTTGCTCTTCTCTTTGCTCTTGAAGTCGATATTCTTGATTCCCTAAGAACAATCATATTTCATTTAATCATCACACATGCATGAAGCTTTCCTTAAACCTAGCTATCCATGAATAAACTTAAGCTTAATCTATTCTTGATTCTATCTAACTAGAAAAACTAAGATCTAGATAAGGTTTATAAAAATCTAAAGAAAACATCAATCTCTTATTCTTCTTCTTTCTTTCTTCATCTTCATTATATAAAAACCCAGTTTCTCCACTTCCCTCTTCTATCAAAACTAAAGAGTAATAAGGTTTGCCTAACAAGAAAACTCAGCTGAAAGTCTTCCTTCTATCCTTTTTCCTTGCTCTTTTCTTCTTCTTTCTCCTTGCTTCGACTTCTCCTTCTCTCTTTCTAGGTTATTCCACGACTCTCTCCTTATTTTCTTCCTTAACACACACGACTCCTCTCTTCTTTGTCTTATTAACTTAAGACAACCTTTTAGTTTTTACCAATTTACCCTTCCTTATTCAATGAAATTCCTACTAACTCCTCTACTTTATTGTAATGTTTTTTTCTTTTTAATTCATACCACCATATAAAATTCATAATATACCATATTAAACTACAAAAATTTCTAATTCATAAATTCTAATTTATTTTCATGCTTGCTAATTTAATAAAATAAAAAAATAAAAATCCTAAAAACGAGATCCAACAAATAGTCCATATTTTTTAAAGAAGATTTAAAACTTGAGAGATCTTTGTATCAAAATTTAAAAGAGCTGGAGTAGTATGTTAATAAGTTGCAATATGTTAAGGAATCAATTATATAAAATGTGTTAAAGTGAGAAAATGCTCTCTCCTCTCTCTATCACTCTTCTAGTTGGTTCACCCTGTCCCTTCCACATCTGGAAACTTGCCCTTGATTTTCCTCATCTTTCCCTTTGTTCCATTGATAAGTTTTTACTATTAATGAAATGGAACCTCCATCGAACTAGTTACTCACCTTTACAAACTCCTCGCCTAAATCTACAACTATTCCTCCTAATGTAGATGACTTCCCTCCACTCCCTAACTCAAAGACCAACAACCTTATCCTTAAACCAAGCATGGAGAGTAGTAATCCTATCTTTGGAAATTAACATGGAGCATAGTTGTAGCTAACCCTGAAGTATTTGGAAAGCTTTCATCTATAACAATCAAGAGGTTCCTATTGGACCTCCATTGAATGTCCTATTAAAAGGTGCGAGGAAGTGGATGACCTCAGTTTTTGGATAATTTCTTAAGAAGAGAATGATCTTTCCTTTGGAACTTAAATAGGCACACTCCAATTAGAAGATTGAAGGATTGGAGAATTTCATAGTAAGTGAGGATGACCTCTTCATCTTCAAATTATCCACTGAGAAATAGATCCATAGAATCATTGATTCTAAACCTTAGCACATTTAAGGCTACTCTATTTTCATTAAGAAATTGGTACCAAGAATGTCACTTGATGGGAGCTTACTGAAAACTATCCCAATTAAGGCCAACCTTTCCTTTAGAGTATTGGACCTTTAAAGGACTCAGTCATACAACAATTAAGGTAGGAAAATATATTAGCCCAGATGAAAACATAACCAAGCTAAATAGGACTGGCTTTGTTCATATATGTATATAAATTGATCCTAATAGAGTTTTCCTTAAACCTATTAAAATATTGAAGTTGAATAAACATAATGCTTTGGTAGAAGATTACATCAAAGTCACATATATGTGGAATCCTTCAATAAAGGAAACTAAAGGGTCTTGTACTGCAAAGTAAAAATTCCTTATGATAATGAGAGGATGGCCTCTTCCAACCCTCAAACTAATTATGAGAGAATAACCTCTTCTAACCACCAAACTAACTCTTAGCCATAAACTTTGCAATTTAAGGAAAGAGGCAATGTTACCCCTCAATAACATGCCTCCTTAGTTAATGCTAGTGCCCCAAAACTAAAATGGAAAGAATGTAAAAGGAAAAGAGATCTTCCCATAAGAATCCCCCAGACTTCAAACCAGGTTAACCCTATTATGACTCTCTCAGTAGGTGCATGATCTAAGTAATGAATGCGTAGCTATGCAGATAGAAGCAAGTTCATGTATCCTATAGATCTAGGTCCAAACAAAGTTAGAGTTAGCAGAAAACCTAAAAGGAAAGGCTTCAAATAATCCTACCCTATAGACTTTTCATTTTGAAATGTAAGACACTTAAATAAGCAAAATAAACAATTTAATTTTAAGGACTATCTGTGCCTTAAAAAGCTTAATTGTTTTGGTCTTCTGTAGAACAAAATAAAGAAGGAACAAGTTTAAAAATGTCTTTGGTTCCTAAACAAAAGTTGGGCTACATTAAGTAACCATTATCAACACTTTAATGGCCGTATATTGCTTTTGACCCTCTCACGTATCATTTAGCTAACTTGTTTTGTTTAGATCAACTATTACATTGTGAACTAATAATAATCATAGATTATATTCTTTTCTACGTTATAACTATATATGCTTCAAACTGGGAATTTCAAAGATTTTCCTTGTGGAAGGATTTAAGGGAGCTGGAAGTAAAAATAGTTAAATTTTGGGCGATTATTAGTGATTTCAACTATGTTTTATCTCCTAGGGAAATCATAGGAATGAATAGATGCTTCAAGATAAAATTTAATGAAATGAAAAACCCTACCAATCCTAGGGATATCTAAGATATTGATAGTTGTAATTTACATTATATTTTAGTAGGTGTTTTAGTGTGTTTTCGGGTGTTGATTAGATGAATTGTGCATGTTTATGTTTAGAATTGTGTAATGTGATTATGTGTTTGTATTTTTAAGTGTTATGTGGTTTAGAGCATATTATTAGACTTTAATTTTATGTGTTTGAGATATTTTGATGTGTTTGTTAGTGTTTGAAATCAGATGAAGAAGATCGAAGGAAGTTGGAGAAAGTTTGGAGAAAGAGCCAGGCTATGATTGTGACATCCTTATTACGGTTATGTCAGAAGTGATCTAACGAAGTCACAATCATGACAAGTTCATTTTCAAGGGTCATGATTGTGATATCATTGTCACGATCATGATAGAAGCTCATTTTCAAGGGTCACGATCATGAGATACCTGTCGTGATCTTGACAGGCGCGAGACAGACGTGAGGATCTACTTCTGTTTTCATTTTAGAGGGTCATTTTGGACTTTTTGGCCTAGGTAAAGCCTAATTTTCACCCTAAAAGACAAAAGAACTATAACAGGAAATAAGATGACCCTAATGAGATAAGCCTCCATATTAACATTTAGAGAAAGAAGCCAAGGAAGAGATAAGAAGGAGAGAAGACGAGAAGAAGAAGAAGAGGAGTCGCTGCCAACCACTCCTCGTCATTCCTTTCGAAGTTATTTCTTATTGCTCTTGTTATTTACTTCATATGATGTATAATTTGGATATGAGGATGATGAATACTTTGTTAAGGATTTTCTAACCTCATTTGGGATTGATTCTTGAATCAAGTGTGACTTATTTGCTTTTGATGTTAATGAATGTTTAGGTATTGTGATTGTTTATGGTTTTTGCATACTTTGGTAATAAATCGAGAGAGTGAATCGATAGTAACATGATTAGGTTAGGTAATGAGAATTAACAATAGATCACATAAACATCAAATTGATAATTAAAAAAAGAGAGATCATGTGTGAGCTTAAGAACTAATTGTAACGAGAGCTATTTTTTTAATTGAGAATTTGCAAAATAAAAAATTTAGATTCAATTAGGGATTATGATTTAGGGTTTAATGATTAGGTCTAGAGAGAGACTAATCAACCTTTTGAAATTCTAGGACCGATGCCAATTAAATCCAAAGTAATTAAGGTAGAAATTGATAATAGAATGACTCCGCTCTTCCTATTATTGTTTGATCTTATCTTGTGTGATTTCTCAATTGTTAAGTGGTTGTGCTCTAATTTGATTTCCTTGAGTTAATTTCAGAATTTCAATTTCAATTTCAATTAATTCATAATCAATTGTTTAATTTGCTTTTTAATTTGTAATTTTCATTTTTATCATATTTGTTATAACCTTAGATAACATTAGCATTCAATTAGTTTACTAATTCCTCAAGGGATTGACACCTCAATACTACTAGTTATGATTCCATATGCTTCCGGATTATTGAGGGTTTTATAGAAGTAAAACTTGCTCAACAAGTTTTTTGGCGCTGTTGCTGGGAGTTAGTTTAGGATTATTTGGATTCCTTTATTCTAAGGAATTTTTTTGCCTTTCTTGTGTCCTACTGTATGAACATAAGAATTATTCGCATTTCATGTAAAATAGCCGAAACGTTAACACTTGGTATCACCCGATTGGAACAAGCAATTCGAAGAACAAAATGTCAAGAAGAAGAAATCGAAGAAACAATGGCGGAAGAGTTTAATCAAGAATTCAATCAACTAGTCAATCATAGAGGCCAGCAACGAACTTTGATGGATGTCATGAGATCGGGATTCAACATTGCAAACCAAAGCATCACTTGACCACCATTACAAGTAGCCTCATTTGAGATTGAACTAGCACTATTAAACATGTTGTAAGCCAATGTGCAATTTTATTGGTTAACGAATGAGGATCCTAACCTCCATTTAGTTAATTTTCTAAAAATATGTAATACCTTTCGATTTTATGGAGGGTCAGAAGATGCTATTAGGATGATGCTCTTTCCCTTCACTCTTAGGGATAGAGCCAAAGCATGGTATCACTGATTAAACCCAGCAAATATCATGACTTGTGAGTGGTTAGTGCATGTATTTTTTAAATAAGTACTTCCCTCTCACTAAGACAGCAAAGTTGATAAAGGAAATTAAAAATTTCCAACAAAGTGATGGGGAGTCACTTTATAAAAGCATGGCAGTGGTATAAAGATTTGTAAAGGAGGTGCCCTTACCATAAATTACCCAAAAAATTCCTTCTGCAAACCTTTTACAATGGAGTTACTGCACCCACATGGGGCACCTTTGATGTAGCATCTGGAGGATCTCTAAAGAGAAAGACAATTAAGGAAGCTGAGAAACTGTTGGAAGAAATGGTAAGTAATAGTTGTCTTTGGTCGATGGATGGAAGTAGACAACAAATAACCTTTTGTGAGCAGAAGAGAGAAGGGAGCCATCGTTTTTGACTCAATGACAGAAATGTAAGCCAAAATTGATAGCTTAACATGACAAATTAACAACATGAAAGCCTCCTTTTAAGCTCCTATTAAAGTAATTCACTAGAGATGTGAATTATATGGACAAGATACTCATGATATTATCTATTGCTTCTTAATGCAAACAAATGAAACGGAGCAACTCAACTATATGGGAACCCAATGTTGTTGAGGAGGGGGAACAATCCTTACTCTAACATGCATAATCTTTAGTGGAAGAACCACCTAAAATTTTCTTGGTTAAACAATACAAGAGGTCAATTCTGACCTCAAATGCCGCCAGGATTTCAATTGGAGAAACCAAACTCCACAGATGCTAAGTTAGAAAAAATATTGGATAAGCTCGAAAGCATGGATAACGCTTACAAGAGGTTGGAAGGAAGATTCAAACAAAAAAGAACCATGCCTCTTCCATCCACAACTTAGAGGTTCAAATGAGCTAATTGGCAAATGCATTGTCTGCATAAGTGCAGGGAGCCTCTTGAGCAACATTGAAACAAGCCCAAGGGAACAATCAAAGGTAATCACACTTCAAAGTGGCAAGGAACTAGAACAACTAGCAAAGAAAAAAGCTACACCCCACCCTATAGAGAAGGACCAAGAAAAGAGAAGGATGTGGACATGAGTGAATACCATCCTTATGTTGTCCCTCCGCTATATCCACCCAAGATCCCATATCCTCATCCATTGCAAAAGAAAAACCTAGATGCCTAATTTGCAAAGTTTTTAGAGAAATTGAAGACTTTGTAAATAAATCTTTCTTTTGTCGAGGCATTGAAACACATGCCCAAGTATGCTAAATTTTTTATGAAAATATTATCGAAGAAACACACTTGGGAAGAAAACCAAATGGTAGCATTAACTGGTAGTAATAGTTCCAAAGTCACTAGCCATATGCCTTCCAAGTTGAATGATCCAGTGAGTTTTGCAATACCCTGTGTGGTTAATGAATTTGAATTCACAAAGTGTTTATTAATTTAGGAGCAAACATCAATCTTATGCCATTGTCAGTATTTAGAAAATTGAGGTTCAGTGAGGTCAAACTAACTTTAATGTTAATTTAGTTGGTTGATTAATCAATTATGAAACCATTTGGAGTGGTGGAAGATATTTTAATATAAGTGAACAAGTTTGTTATCCCTTAGTACTTTGTTGTTCTTAAATTGAAAGAGGATAAGAATTGTCCATTAATTCTTGGACAACCTTTCATAAGCTCAAGAAGAGAATTGATCAATGTTCATAAAGGTAAATTGAAACTTCAAATTGGTGAAGATTAAGTGGAGTTTAATATGAACAAATTCTTGAAGAATCCGAAAGAAAGAAGCATTGATATGAAGATTGAAATTATGGATGAAAGTGTTCAAGAGCAAGTGGAGAGCTGTTTTAAAGAGGTAAATCATTAAAAGTTGAGACAGACAATGAAGCTAATAAGGCGAACAAAGCTGAGTTTGAGGAAGATGTTGAGATGGAGGAGTTGGGTGTTCAGACTCATCAAGAAATATAGTACTAACTAAAGCACCCATACCACCCTCCATAGAGAAACCACCAATTCTAAAGCTTAAACCTTTACCCACACATTTCAGATATACCTTTTTAGGTAAAGTTTAAACTCTACCCATCATCATTTCCAATCAATTGGATAAGGAACAAGAGAGTAGGGTGGTAGAAATTGTTAAGAAGCGGATGAAGGCCATGGGATGGCAAATATATGACAATCAAGGTATAAGTCCAAATGTTTGTATGCATAGGATAAACTTTAAAGAAAGGAGTAGAGTAGTAAGGGAACGTCATTGTAGCTTAAACTCTCATATGAAAGAAGTAGTCAAGAAGGAAGTATTAAAGCTCCTAGACGCATATATGATATATATAGCACCCTACTCTCGCTTGACGCGTACACGTATGCCCATTAGACGTTCGTACGCATGCCTGACAGAAATAACGCGCTAACTATATCAATTTTACATAACTTATGGGATTATAAATTAAAACCATAAATATCATAATAATTAAACCCCAAATTCCTCATTTCATTTCATAAACAATATGTACGTTGTAGCTTTACAAGTCATCCATTTATGTACAATATCAACAACCTATCATAGTCTACAAGTCTGTCTACAAAACATGTTACATACATGAGGAATTATACAAAAATTTTAGTCTAAGTTCTTTAATCCAGCTGACTGACCTTTAAGCCATAACTTCAATCCAAAAGTAGTATTAGATCTCTTCTAAGCTACCTTAGAATCTATATCGTCTCTCTCGAACTTGAAAATATCAACATTACAATTTGGTTGAGTTTTACGAACTCAGTTGAGTAACCATCCTCGATGGTTCACCCATATCACATAACACATCAATTCAAATAATCACATAAGTCACATAATTCACATTATTTCATTTACCAATATAAAGCATCGCAATACACTTTGTACACAATTTTCACATTTCTCATTCAACTTAATTCAATAATAGATTACAATCATTCAAAATATATATACATCATGAGCATATGCAATGTTCATGAGACTCACATTCGTTTATTTCGCTGTTGTGACCAAGTGCCTTTTTCATTGTCCCATATCCATTGTGTGCTGATTTTATATATTGAGCCTGAGGCTCTTACCACGTTCTGTGCTTTAAGCTCTTTTTCACTAGCGACTCTGGTCACAACTACCTTTATCTTTCATGCATTCATGTAATGGTATGTACCACATGTATTCAATCAATCATGCTCATTTAGTCACATTCACATTTTTCATCAGACCCTGGGTCCGGCATTCAACAAACAAGTTGAGAATCACTTATTTCTTCAAGTTCACATATAATAATCACTTCCAAATATGGTAATCATACATTAAATGCCTCGGACATTCAAGGTCCGAAATCAGTACATACACGTCATATAATAATTTAATGCATAATTTAACAAACACACAATCGAAGTGAGACCATCTTAGGTTACTCACAGTTTGTGTCAATTAGCTTGTTATCTTGAAGTCCCAGTAATGTTTGGAAGCGGTCGCTCAATGTGTTCTTCTATAATATGCAAACATATACATGTACCATTACCACTTTGCATATTCATATGAATACTCGATCATAAGCACATGTATATATGTCATGTATAATGTATGCTCAATAACAAATTCCTGGGTATATTTCCTTAATACATATGTTATAATCAATTAATAACACCTTTTTAATCATTCTTGAATCTTTAATCACTTCATTCAACATCAACTAGGTCATTCAAGCTTAAATGCCTTATATGGGAACACCATAGCATTAATTGGTTCGTACCTCACTCAAAAGACAACTCCTTTTCTTTATATATCTGGCCACAATCGTGGTGTCCCTGCCACGATCGTGACATAAACTTTTGGAATTGGCCATAATCGTGATGCCCTGGCCACTTTCATGATAGAAACTTTTTCTGACCAGGCCACGATTGTGGTGCTCCTGTCATGATCATGACAGAAACTTTTGTGCCCTGTAAAATTTTCCCTCTCTTTCATTCGAATTCTACATACATTCAAACACCAATTCACAACAAAATTTCCAGAATTCACCATCTTTAACACAACATCATTACCTATTAATTCACATACCTATTTGGTTGCATTCAAAAACTTAAACTTCAAATAATTTATTGTATCAATTACAACTAAGTTTTTTATCATTCATGCAATTCTATCATTTTCCCATAACATCTCATTTATAGGAATCAAACAATCCCCCCTTAAAAGCGTCATGTCTAATTCATAATCTTTTCATTTAACACTCTAAAAATTTCACATTTAGATGCATTGACATCAAACATCCTTTTCCTTAAATTATAACATCAAAATCAATCAAAACTTATCACACATTAACCAACCTTCCCAACATCAAAATTATGTTCCTTTTAAGCCCCAATTAAGTCCAAAAGCATCATAGATATATACTTCATCCTTAATTAGTTCAACCATTTCATAACCAAAAAATTTCCTTGAAAAATCATTGCCAACGATTGTGGCATCCCTTGCCATGATCGTGACAGAAACAATTATCCCAATTATCCTGCAGTTTTCTAGTTTTTTTCAGGATAGATTTTTAGGTCAGTTTTGTATGATCATTATGATTTAGAAAATGAGGTTTTTAAGCAACACCATCTGCTAATAAAATGTTCCTCTATGTATTAGGTTTCTAATGACATCAAATTCATGTATTTGGGTTTAGTATCATGCACGTTATAATTAAAATACTAAATACTATTCTTATACCTCGATAGAACACAATGCTCAACTTTAAGACAAATTTCAAGACTCTAAAAGACAAGTTTCAAATTCAATTCTTTCATAAAAAATGTAGCCATATGTTTCTAGTTTACTCTAAATCAAAATACATCCGATTTGGATATCTAAAGATCAAGATATGGCCAAAATACAGATGCATGTTCAGTGAAAGTATTCTATCTAACATATTCCAGCACACATTTAACTTCATTTTCAGCTCTACCCTTTCTCCAAACTATCATCCTACTTCTCATTTCAAGACAAGACACTAGCCTTTTCTTTGGCTTTAAACTCACGAATTATCATTCATCGTAACACAAAGTAAGACATAACTCTATTTATCTCTTCATCCATACACACACATCATCATGCTTCAACTTTCTTATTCATACTCATTCATCTCTTAATTCATTATCAAAATTGATTCATTTACCAAAAATTCATGAATAATTTTAACTCAATACAATTTAGAGCATGATTTCTTTATCACTACACTCATGTTAAAACACATATATAAAAACTTGTGATTAATCATCAAATTTCTCATCATACATGTTCCATTTAACAATACCTATGAAGATCAAAGCATAACTTACTTGATTTAGCTTAAAAAAAATCTTCAAACTCTTCAATATCTCTCTTAACCCTAGCTCTCCATACAACCCACGTACATCATCCTTCAAGGTGGTAGGGTTGGGTCTCATCAAATTTCTCATCATACATGTTCCATTTAACAACACCCATAAAGATTAAAGTATAACTTACTTGATTTAGCTTCAAAAATCTTCAAGATCTCTCTTAACCCTAGATCTCCATACAATCCACATACATCATCCTTCAAGGTGGTAGGGTTGGGTCTTTAGTGAAATGAAAGAGAGAGCAAGATGACAGTATCAAGTGAAAGATGAGAGGGCTAGGTTCAACGTGAAGGGAGATTGGTGAGAAAAATTTTGTGAAGGAGGAGAAGAAGAATAAAGCCACGAAGAAGAAGAAGAAAAGAAAGATAATAAAACAATTAAATGGTATTTTGAATAAGTTCAAGATCGTGGGATTAAGACATGGCTTGACCTATAGGGATTTGAAATGTGGCAAATGACACTTGTCACTTGCCACATGTCAAATCCCTATAAGTTTAATTTAGGTTCTCTCATTTAACTGGTCCAATCAAATCCAATTTCTACTCTAATTGTCTCCAAATTATGACATAGGTCATTAAATCCAAATGTCATTTATAAAAATTTCCACTGTCATTTGACTCTTAATTCTACTTCCACTTATCAGTTGTCGTACCACTTGGGATTTTTCCTAGTTCAAAATTTACCCAAAATTTTAGGAATTTTCTAAATTTCACAAAAATTTCTAAATCAATACCTATGCACACCAATTCAATTTTCAATGCATAAGAATCACAATTCATATCAAAAATCACATTTATAACTCAATTATACCCGGAAAATATCAATGAATGGATGTACAATCATTTTAACGTGCAAACATTAATATTCACATATGTGTATATGTCATATTATGCATGAACATGAAATGTACTTTCTAACTTCTCATTAGTCTCTCATGTATCATATTCTAGGGTCTTAAACCTTAACATGGGATAACGGGATGTTACAATATACCCCATATCTGATAGTGAATGGGTCAGTCTGATATAATGTGTACCGAAGAAGGGCGGAATGACTGTAATAGAGAGTGAAAGTGGGGAGAGTTGATTTCGGCAATAACAGTCACAAGATGGAGAATTTTTATAGATTATTGAAAAATTAATAAGGTGACTAGAAAGGATCACTTCTCTCTTCCATTCGTAGATCAAATGATAGAGAGAGTGGTTGGTTATTCATTCTATTGCTTCCTAGATGGTTACTCAGGATATAACCAAATATTCATCTATCTCGAAGACTAAGAAAAGACTACTTTTACATGTCCTTATGGTACATTTGCCTATAGACGAATGCTTTTCAAGTTATGCAATTCCCTAGCTATATTTCAAAGGTGTATGATGTCAATCTTTACGGATATGATTGAGGAATAATGGAAACTTTTATGGATGATTTTTTAGTCTTTGGAGACTCTTTTGAGTAATGCATGACTAATTTGGATAGAGTACTCCAAAGATGAGAAGAATCACATCTGGAGTTAAATTGGGAGAAGTGTCACTTTACGACGCATGAGGGGATAATGTTAGGGCACAAGATTTTGCACCAAGGAATTAAAGCGAATAAAGCAAAAAGGAAGTCATTAAGAAGCTCCCACCTCTTATCAATTTCAAGGACGTGCGAGCATTCCTAGGTCATGTTGGGTTCTATTGTAGTTTTATTAAGGATTTCTCGTAAATCAATAGACCTTTGACAAACTTATTAGTTAAAGAAGTGCCTTTCCATTTTGATGATAATTGTTTATCTGCATTTAATTAATTAACAAGGGAACTCCCATTAGTGCCAATCTTAATATCACTCAATTGGACTCTTGTAACACCCCCTGTATGAAATTTACAACCACCCACATACATGTCAACCAATTTCCTGTACATACATTCATGACATACATTTCTATTCAATGCTATATATATACACATTACAAAATTTCAAATAAGTTAACATTATCATTTAAAAGTAGTATTACATCTTTGTATTTACATGATAATGCAAAAAGAAAACATGTAATTTCCTTTATTCTTTTACATGTACAATCACCTTAAACTAAAACACATTCTAAAGGTACTTTTTACTTTTAGCTATTAGCCTTGGTCCTTACAGATGTTTCCTATACCTTACTCCTATGACTTGGACCTACACAGATTAACACCCATGCTAAACTTAAAAGCTTAGTGGGGAAACACTTAGTTTGGATGACCACTTAGAGTAGTCATCGACCAAGCACACATATTTAGAAATATCACAACTCATATACCATAAATTCACATTCATGAACAAAACATTGATATTCAACACTCATTGATACAAATTATTAATACAAATGCAAATGCTCATTAATACCAATTATTTATGTTGTAATGTTGTATTTCTTATTTATAACTATTTACTTTACTTTCTATGTTAGGCCTGCACATTTCTATGGGTGTGGATAACGGGAGCTGTAGATATCTAAAGATATCAAAACTATGGATAACCGAAGGCATCAAACTATGGAGACATTATAGTCTCAAAATGAAGACAACATTGGTGTCAAATTGTAGCAGCTGCACTGTATTCCTATAGGCATGACTATCTATCCACCATAAAGACAATAGAGCAGGCACTGTAGCATTTCCTTTAACCATTTCTAATTTCATAATTCATATATTGACAAGTCAAATGATATACATTTCAAGTCATAAAATCTTTATTTGTGTTCATACATGCAAGTCATAACTTACCACTATTAGAAGGGTGTCAAAATCACTCTTGTATAATCATACTATACATATATAAGCAATAAATATGCATACAAATCATTTACGTACATGTAAATTTTCTTTAGTTTACATTATTCTCAATCTTAAATTCCAATGTTCAATCACCCAATTCACATAAGGTAAGTCTTATTTCATTTATTTCTAGGTGTTTGAAAAGTTTCATACACATTGAAAAAGGTTTAGATATGATTCGGTAAAAATCAGAAATGAAAATAACACAAAATAACGCAATTTCTTACCCGTCATGTTCCCTACCCAAAATTCACACCTCCACTTTTTCTGAAATTTTAATATATAGAATGTTTGAATTAGGTTTTTAGGTCTTCTGGAAATTTGTTTCCCTATGTTTATAGTTTCCAAATCGCTAAAAATAAAGCCATTTTGGCTTCTAAATCATAAGATATAGACCAAACATCACAAGTTGCTCTAAAATAGGGGCAACATCAGGTCACCATTTTCGATCTCAGTTTACAATGTCATAAATCTAGAATTAATTATGTCTTAGTTTTCATAATCAATTGAAATCACCCAATTTATAGGGCTACAGACTGAGTTATGACTAAACAATGTGACTAGTTTAACAAATACTAGACAGACTTTTACTACACAATACTCTCTTGTTGTATTCAACCAATTCTAATGGAGATAACACCAAAATAACATTAAAGCATCATTCCAGCAACCATTACACATCCAAACGAATCTTTTTATTGATTTAAACTCAAACATACACAAAAGAGAAATTAGACTAAGCGTAGTCCGAAACCTTAAAATTTGCCAATTAGCTCTTCTTTTAGTACTCTTTCTTTTCTTCCCCTTTGGCTTTGCTTGATACACTAACTAGAACACCAAAAATATAAATCTCAAATCCCAATTTCAACCTTATAATTCTAGCTCTTCATGGGCAAAGCAAGAAAAATGAAGATGAGAAAACAAACTATAAACTTTTACTTTGATTTTCACCTAGGATTAGCTTGATTCCTTGTACAAAATGGTGTGATTAAGGAGATGGAATGGCAAGGAAATGAGAAGAGAAAATTCTGCCCTACATACACGTCCCTCCACTCTCTTATATGCGCCAAATGAATTTTCAATTCTTGGACACATGTTTCAATCCCATTAGGCCATATATTACAATCCTATTGGACTATCTGTTACAATTTTATTGGACCATGTGTTATAATCCTATTAGGTCATATGTTACAATGATATTGGACCATGTGTTAGAATTTGATTGGAAATACATGTTTTAATCTTATTGGTTACATATGCTTTAATCCTATTAGTCACACATGCTTTAATCCAATAGTCTATGAGTTGAATTTAGGAAAATTACACATTGATGAATTTAGGAAAATTACAAATTGATCCTTCTTCTTCATTTAATTCCCATATTGGCCTATGATCTTATAGATTAATTCGATTCCCCTATTTCTTAATTTTCTAATGGAATAAATTTCATGCAATTTGGGTAATTATATCAGCAGTTATAGCCAAAAGACTAAAGGCTATTTGAAAGCAAGGACATCAGCTAGAACTCAACTTCAAACCAAAATTAAAAATTCTTAGAGGAAGAATCAAATTTCAGCTCCTTCATCAAAATTTTAGACCTATGTCTCTAGTTTATTCTCCAGTTGGAATTATCCAATTTGGATGTCTATGGGCCAAGATATGGCCAAATTACAGAAGTCTATTTAGTGGAATTTATCCATCCAGCGACGTACACATCCCAAATCAACTAATTTCAGTCTTATCATGCAAGAGCAATGAAAAAACACATCCAATTTAACCAAAAACATCCGATTTGCTTATGGAATACTTATTTTATCAATTCCCCTCACATCACGCTCCTAAGTAAACATATCAAAAATTCCCATCCATATTTCACGTTTAAGTATGTATGCCCACATCAAAATGAACAAATTACCTATTTATCAACATCTTTTACATTAAATACCATTATGTCTCTTACTATAATTAGGTGCACTTAATTTATTATGTTCACTTCATAATACACCCTCGACATGCAATAATACTTTTAGGGTATATTTTGGGGCTTTATAATTCTCCCATTTGAGGTCATGTGCGATGCTAACGACCAAAATGTAGGTTACATGTTAAGTTAAAGAAAGGAAAAAAAGTTACATACAGTTTATTACATAAGCAAGACACTTATAGGACCCCAAATAAACTACACCACCATAGAAAACGAGTTACTTGCAATGGTGTATGCGTGCAACAAGTTTCGATCGTACCTTTTGTTCTAAGGTAATCATATTTACCGATCATGCTATGCTAAAATATCTTTTTTCCAAGAAGGCCAGGACTTATTCGATGGGTGCTAATTTTACAAAAGTTTGACATTGAAGTGCGAGATATGAAAGGAGCAGAGAATGTAGTTGCTGACCATTTGTCAGATCTGGAAGGGGAGGGGGGGGGGAAGTCGTGCAAAGTGATGACATTAATAAAAAATTCCTTGCGAAACTTTAATGCTACTCAACATTATGATGCCACCATGGTTCGCTGATATAGAAAAATTTGGCGCCAATGGTAAGCTCCCTTCTGATCTGTCGTATCAACAGAGGAAGCGATTCTTGTATGAGTGCACCCAATACCCGTGAGATGAGCCAACGTTATATCAGTTGTGTGCTAATGGATTGATAAGATGATGTGTTTTGTAGGAGGAGATGTCAGACATATTGACGCAGTGTCACGAAGCTCTGTATACTAAACATTGTGGAAGAAACAAGATAGCAACTCGAGTATTTAAATATGGATTCTATTTTCCACATCTGTTTAAAGATGCTTAGGCATTCATGGCGTAGTGCGATAGATGTCACAGAGTGGGAAAAATCTTTAAAAGAGATTAGATGCCCTGATCTAATATCTTAGAAGTTGAGGTTTTTGATGTGTGGGGTGTCGACTTCATAGGTCCTTTCCCATCCTCCAATGGGAACACATACATTTTGGTAGGCGTGGACCATATGTCAAGATGAGTTGAAGCTGTGGCAACTCCAACAAATGAAGGAAAGGTTGTTTAGAAATTCATTAAATTATTATTCAATCGATTTGTAGTGCCAAGGGTAATAATAAGTGATGGAAGAGCACATTTTTGTAACAGATCCTTTAATGCTCTCCTTAAAATATATGGAGTCCACCATTGTTATTACCTGCAAACGAGTGGATAAGTGGAAGTCATAAACTAGGAGCTAAAACATATTTTAAAAAATATGGTGAATAGTTCAAGGAAGGATTGAGCATTAAAGTTGGATGATGCCTTATGGGCTTATCGAACCACTTTCAAAACTCCATTTGAAACGACTCCCTTTAGGCTCGTATGTGGTAAAGCTTGTCATTTGCTTGTAGAACTAGAGCATCAAGCATATTGGGCAACGTGAGTTTTAAATTTTGATTGGAAGCAAGTGGGTGAGAAATGACTTTTGTAACTAAATGAACTTAATGAATTTTGCCACAATGTAAATGAATATGCCAAAATATATAAGGAAAAGGTGAAGAGGTGGCATGATTCTCATCTAAAGAAAAAGGAGTTCAAGGTAGAAGATGTGAGTATGCTACTTAAGTCAAGGCTGAAACTATTTCTAGGAAAATTTAAATTCTGATGGAGTAGACCTTTTACGGTCATCCAATTATTCGCTTATGGAACCCTCTAATTGGACAACTTGAATAAAGAGATCTTTAAGGTAAACGAGCAACATTGCAAACCGTATCTCAAAGGATTGGTCTCTAAGGAAAGGGAAGTAATTTCTTTCCTTTTGGATACTTAAAGAGTGCTTTGAAAGATGAAGGTCAGTAGATAGGTTTCTTTCAAATTCTAAACTTAGGTTTTCTTTATCTTTCTCTTTTTCATAATGGATTGGAAGGGGGTTGGATGATAAGATAATAAGATGTTGATAAAAATGTAAATTAGGGAAGGAATTTAGGAGTGACATGAAGAAAAGAATCAAAAAGGGGAAAGGAGCATAAAATTTACAGTGTAGTCATGATCGTGACCCAATATTGCAATCTTTGTTTCAATCATGACATCTTGGTCATGATCGTGACCCTGAGAATTTACTCTTAGTCACGATCGTGACCTCTAGCAGGGCAAACTTGGAACATGTGATTTTTAAGCTTTCTTTCCTAATTACCCCTCCTTTCTTCCCAATAACCTATATATTCACCCTTACCCTTATTGTTCTTACCCACAACACTTTTTCCAGTCTCTCTATAGAATCAAGACTCTCAAACCCTCTCACTTCTCTTTATAACCTTCCTCAAAGTTCTTTCTTTCTCTAAATTCTTCACACATCACTCATTCCAAATGGGTCCATGAGTTAAGCAAATGACTAAATGCGTTCAACCAAAGGGCAAAGTGGAAGTGTCGGGGTATGGACAAAAGAATCAAGTGGGGAATTATATAACACCCTTTTCAACTTACTCAAAAAGGAAGGTAACCATTCCCAACCCCTTCATTCTAAAAATGTTGTTGTGCCTAGATATTTAGATATTGGAAAGAATTAGATTGAGAGAAAAGGTTGAAAACTTCGGAAAAAGAATTTAATGGGAGAAATTTATGGGTTTCAACTTTGTCATCTATGAAGAACTCACCCTTAAAATTTTAACATCCCTTCAATTTGAGTAAAATAACCCCAAGGAATTATGGTTTTAGTTACTGGGTCAACCGTATAAGTTAAATTATGAAAATTTGTGTGAAATTGGTGGATCCCTGGAATCAACCATTGCGGATTAGCATGATGACTTTCGTGCCACACGATATTGGGCCTAACTGACTAGGTTGGATAACTTTAACCCTAAAATGCACATAATAACAAAATTTGTAGTCCTAAACACTTGCTACTACACAAATTTATATATTAAACTATGTTTGACAAAAGTGAGAGCAACAAGTGTTTGGTAAAGGAGTTATTTATTTTGTGGTGCATGGTTAATAATGTCCAAGTTTGTACATCCACCCACATTTTTAACATTATTATTGCTACTCTGAAAATGAAAAGCAATAATCTTTGTATGGGATACTTGGTTACTACTATTGTAAATTATTATGGTGTTAATTGCAATAGACTAACTATACATTTTCCTGAGTTTCTTAACACTTGTCATTTGATGAGAGCTTAGATCTTGAAGTTACACAACATGGAACTTCGAGATATTAGTGCCAAATCACATGTCAAAAATAGGGAAGGACAGGCCAGTTCTAGCTCGACACCATTGCAACGACAAATTAAGGAGTCAATTAGTGAAGAATCTAAAGAAGAAGACACAACCGGATGGTAAAAGTTGCTTAACACAATTTCAGACAATACTAAGGTGTTGAAGGAGATAACAAAGGAGCGAGTTTATGCTCTGACCTTTATCTTTTTTCTTTTGTTTTTATGTATTTTTGTTATTTTGTTTTATTCCCCCTTGTGTGTTATTTGTTCTCCTCAAATTGAGGGTAATGTGTTGTCCAAGTGAAGGGAGGTTTGCATTGTGATTTTTATGTTAAGAGTGAATTTTGCATGTCATATGTTAGTTTCGTTTAGGATTTCATGGTGTAAATCATGTGAATGTGTAACATCCCATTATCCCATGATCAAGGTTAGCACCCTATGATATTGTACACCAGATTTTATTAAGAATTTAGAAGTACATTTCAGGTATCATATGGGATACTCATACACGTGAATAATGTTGGCACTCATTAAAATAACTGTACATGCATTCATTGACATTTTTTAGGTATAAGTGATTTTAATGTGATTAAAATGTGAATTGTGGATTATTTGCCTTAAAAATTGAATTGGTGTGTGTTAGAATTGGTTTACCATTTTCGGTGACATTTCAAAAATTTATGAAAAATTGAGATATTTGGACTAGAAAAAATGTGGACATAAGAGACAAATGGAAGTGTGACATTTGGCAGCTTAGATGATGGACAAATGGAAGACATGCGTTGGTGACCTGTGTAATTACAATATTAAGACACCTAATCACTTAGAAATTTTAGTTGTGTAAGGAAATTTCTGTATGTTCTTCACCGAAACTCTCTCTCTTTATTCATCCATCACCAAAATGCCATACTCTTTTCTTTTTGTGTAATTGGCTTATGTATTGATTGAATGCTACATCCACACTACACCTTGTATAAGCTAAATCACTTCAGCCCATTTGAAGATTTCAACTTTCCTTGCTTTGTCCACTGAAATCTCATTCTCTCACCTTCGAAATTTTACTGAATCAAGTAAGGTATGCTTTAAGTTTTATAGGTAGCGTAAATGACATTTTGATGATGAGTAAATTGAGATTGAGGATAATGATCAAGGAATTGAGTTTTGTTTGTGTTAACGAGGGTGGTATTAATAAAGACATTCTGTTAGTGAATTGATGCATGCGTGAGTTATTAGTAAGAAGCAATTTCAATGATACAAGCAAAGCAAAAATATGCAAAAAATGTTATAAAGGATTGTGATAATTGGAGTTAAATAAAGATTAGTGAAGTGCAAAAAATGTGATATAGAAAAGTATGGAAATAGGTTCTATTTTTGGATTATGCACATTCATGAATTTTTGAATTGCAAATAAAGAATACTAAACTGAAATTGAGGTATAACTGAAGAAATCATTAACTTGAAACGATAGAGAAATGATAGAATTTTGGCAATGAAGTGTGCTGGAGTATGTTATATGGAGTGTTTTTACTAAACATGCATCTATATTTTGGCCATATCTTTATCTGTAGATATCCAAATTGGATGGATTTTGATTTAGTTTAAACTAGAGACATATGGACACAATTTTCACGAAGGAATTGAATTTGAATTATGTCCTTAATGGTCTTGAAATTTAGCTTAAAGTTGAGTTTTCACATAGGCTGCTGCACTACCCTTGATAGAAATCGTGTCCTATTTTTATCGAATAAACTATATTGATGTAGGAAAAATCAGATAAAGTTGTCTTTATAAAAGCTTATTCTCTTAGACTTCTATTGACATAAAGTTAGTAATTTTTGGATGTCAGAATTGAGAGATATAATTTTCACAAGTTTAAGTGCATATCAGGGGTGGATGATTGTGTTGGATGGGAGTGCACACACGAATCTTTCAAGCATGAGAATGCAAGATCGTGCACAAGCACGATCATGCACTCATCCTTCAGTTATGGAAGTGCATGATCGTGCACCAACCCTTCAATAGTTATGCACAGTCTGCAGTATTTTGGGTATAACTCATGGAATACTGAACCATATTATATGATTTTTTTTCGTTTGAAACTTAAGACATAGAGGAACATTTGTTTAGAAGAACGTATTTTCTGAAAACGTCTATTTCTAGGTCAAACTAGCCATAAAATCTGACCCAAAATTTGCTTGAGAAAATCTGGAAAAAAATACAGGAAAAGGATTGTGACAGTGATTTTTCTTCATGAAAATACTAATGCTAAGGTATTTCCATATGAGGTATTAAGGTTTAAATAAGAGCCTAAATGAATTTATTCGATGTTAAATGAAAGGATTAAGGTGAGTAAAGCATATTTTGGAGTAAAGAATGCTTGGAAGGTGTTGTAAATTGTTTATAAAGTGTATTAAAGAAACATACCCGAGAATTTGTCATTGAACATACATAATACATGATACATTTATGAATGTGTTTATCATCTGAATGTGCAATGCAGTAATGTGAAAATGTATGTGATTGCATATAAAAGAGCATGTTGCGCTACCGCTTCCAAACATTGCTGGGACTTCAAGGCAATAAGTTAAAGGGAGCAATTGTGAGTAACCTAAGATGGTCTCACCTTGAGTGTTTGTTTGATTCTGAATTAAATTGAAATGTGATGTATGTGTACTAATTTTCAGACATAAAATGTTCGAGGCATTTGATGCATGAATAATATATTAGAAGTGTTCCTTGAGTGTGAATGTGTTTGAATAAATGTTTTCTCAACTTCTATGTTGAATGTCGGACCAAGTCTGATGACTAGTGTGAATGAGAAAGTGAATGTGAATGTAATGAACTGAATATGATGATTGAATATGAATGTATGAAATATGAAGGCAGTTATGTCCAGAGTAGCCAGTGAAAAAGAGCTTAAAGCTCAGACATCTGTGGTAAGAGCCAATCGGTCAATGTGTATAATGAGCCCTGTATCCCCAATGAATAAGGGATAGTATTAATGAGCCCGATATCCTCAACGGATATGGGACAATGAAAAAGGCATTTGTTCACAACAATATAATAAATGAATTTGAGTTTCATAAACATTGCATACACATATGATATGAATAAAATGAGCGATTATAATGTTTTGAGAACTTTTCTTGTATGAAATATGTGAAAGTTTATCGATGAATATGTTCTACTGATCGCAATGAAATGATGGATTGTGTGAATTTTGAAATGTGATAATTGTGAACAAAGTGTTTCATAATATTACTTGATGATAATCGATATGATGTGAATTATATGATAACATAAATTGTTGAGTTGCATGAAAAGAGTGAACTATCGAGGATGGTTACTCAACTGAGTTTCCAAAACTCAACTAAATTGTAAAGTTGACATTTTTAGGTTCGAGAGAGCAACGATTTAGCTTCTAAGACTGTTTAGAAGAGATTTTACAAGACTTTTGGATAGAAGACATGAATCAAAGGTCGGTCAGTTGGGATTGAAGGATTAGTCTTAAAATATGTTAATTCCTCATGTATGTAGCATATTTTGTAAACAGAGTTGTTGGAGCCCATTTCTGGACCCCAACTATCTAGAATATCATAAAACGTGAGCTTTCTCTGATACCATAAGATTTAGAACCCCGTTTCTAGAGCCTGAAAATTGCATTCGGATAACACACATTTATCAACTATACTTGCATTCAAAACTCTCCTTTCTAAGCTCAGCTCCGCTCTTCAAATAGTCAACTAATATGATGTTAGTCGACTAGTCCATTTATCCACTTCAACCTGAATACCTCAAGGAACAGCGTTGGTGAGTCCCCATTTTACATATGTAAATGCTTCGGGGCTATCGGCATAACTTTTTCTTTAGGCATCATATGTAGGGTTTCTTTAGATAGTTTGGAAGAGGACTTCAAGAGCTACAACTTTCATGAAGACCTCGAAGGCCAATTGCAAATTTTGGATGGTCAAAAATAGGACAGAAGATAACCATGAACAATAACCCAGGCGATATTCGTGAACAGTAACACAGAGGAAGTCTGTGAACAGTAACACAGACGAATCCTTGTGACCAGTAACACAGACGAAGTCTGTGACCAGTAACACAGAGGAAGTATGTGAACTGTAACATAGAGGAAGTCTGTGAACAGTAACACAGATGAATCCTTGTGAACAGTAACACAGACAAAGTCTGTGAACAGTAATACAGAGGAAGTCTGTGAATAGTAACACAGACGAATCCTTATGAATGGTAATACAGACGAAGTCTATAAACAGTAACACAAAGGAAGTTTGTAAACAGTAACACAGACGAATCCTTCAACCAACATAACTTCTTAACTCCTTCTTATTATCCTTGGCCTATGATCTGTGT
>JAOQML010000197.1:31987446-32013825 GCA_027568935.1 Erythroxylum urbanii | reverse complement strand
AGATAATGAATGTGGCGATAGAAAAATGGAAAGAAGTGATTGATGATGGTCAAGTGGAGAGGAAGAGCCGTGAGTGTATGTATCCTCTGTAAGCTTGTTAAAAATTATGTTTTTCTCCTTGTTCTTCTTTCTGTTCTTCTGTGTCGGCTATAACCTAATTTGGTAGGTTTTTAAACGAAGGATAATGGGTCAGGTCGCACAGTGGGTGATTTTTTCCAAATTAGTCCGAGTTTTCAAAGGTCGCCGCAGCGACAAATGTTTTTTGACACGGCGAACTTTTCCCGAAAGGTTAAAGAATCAATCTTCGTCGCAGCGAACTTTTCCCGAAAGTTCAACTTGGATTCTGTGTGTTTCACCGCTGCGAACTTCCTGTTGCGCCTCATTCTCTCGTTGACTTCACTTCAGCCTTCTTTCATTCCACATGTTCTTCTTGACGTCCTTTTCCTTGAGTCTCCTATAACTAAAAAAATAGTAGTTTGCAGTATCAATTGTTCTCAGAAAATTAATTAGTGCAATGAATACTAATTTGTAACAATTTTTACCTTCAAACTACATCAAATAAAAGCACACACTCAAGAATCAATTTAAGCACAAAAGCTAGAGATAGGAGTCAAAAAGTGTAGCAAAAGTCATGAAAATGTCGCCAATTTATATAATAAACTTGGGCTCAATCACAATAGTAGTGGCATGGGATATTTGGTTAATTCTATTGCTGTTTGATACAGTATTGATTGTGAAGGACTAACTGTGCATTTGCCTAATTTTCTTAACCGTCATCGTCTGAGGAGGGCTAAGATCTTGAAGGTCCACCATATGGAACTCTGAGACGTCAGCTTGAAATCACATGTGAAGAACAGGGCGGGATAGGTTAGTTTTAGCTCGACTTCACCGCATCAACAAATTAAAGAGCGACCAGTGAGGAATCTGAAGAAGAAGAAGAAGAAGCTGATAAATGAGAAGGTGCTAAACACGATTTCTGACATTAGCAAAATGCTAAAGGAGATAACAAAGGAATAACACCGACAATGTTGTGAAATATAGGGAATTTACAAATACTTTGAGGCTCAAGACATTCCAATACCACCTCCGACACCATCACCACCTCAATCTCCATAACGAGTTTATGCTCTAACCTTTATCTTTTCCTTTTGTTTTTATTTCCTTCTTGTCATTTTGTTTTATTCCACCCCTTACTTGTTGTATGTTCTGCTCACATTAAGGTTAATATGTTGTCCAAGTGTTGGGACATGTGCATTGTATTTTTTTATCATGAGTGTGAATTTTGCATGTCATATTTTAGTTTTTGCTTAGGTTTTTAGGGTTTGAATTATGTGAATGTGTCAATGGCTAGGAATTAATGGAATTAGCTTAGCTTTGAATAGAGTCTTCTAAGATGTAAAGATTTATTAGCTTGTGCAATTCGTGTTCTAGGTATCTCTGGTTAAATATGCATGTTAATTAGGATATGAGGTTAATTTGTTCACCTTAGGAAATTTGTCTCATACATTTATAATTATAGGTCAATTGAATACGTAGCATTGTTAGTATCTTTTCATAAGGATAATTAGATAAAGAAATGAGATAGATTATACAAAATGCGAAAAGGAAAGCTTATATCTTTAAGAAATAACTATTATGCTAACCTTTGGGTTGTGAATAAAGCTAGTAACTAATTAAGAATGCGATATAGCTGAGTAATTAGGGGATATTCATCATAAATTTTTTCCTTCGCTTCAAAAGGCTAGAATGACATTCCAACAAAGCTAATTAATAAAACATGACCTAGTTGAGTAAATAGGGGACATTCATCACAAATGTTTGCCTTCGTATCAAAAAGCTAGAATGACATTCTAACCAAGCTAATTAATAAAACATGACCTAGTTGAGTACCGTGGGACATTCATCACAAATGTTTTCCTTTACGTCAAAAGGCTATGTCCATGTTAAGAAAACTAACAAAATAGTGTTTTGATAAATAAATCCTACCGATCTTTGAGAATAATATGAATTTTCATGAAAAGCTACTTAGGGATAGCCACAACTTTAATTGACTAACTAATTATCAATGTGTGTGTCCAAGTGTTAAGGGTGAATGAATATGATGCCAATTTCTTGACGAGTGAGTATATTCAATTCAAAGTGTTTAGCCATAAATTGCATAAATTAGTAAGTTAGAACAACTTGAAGGATATTGCTTGAAGTTAAATTCGTTTCATAAAGTTCTATGCCATTGTATCGTTATTGCATATTCGTGAATGTAACGCCCCAACATATACCTTGGAAGTATTATAACATGTCTAGGGTGTATTAAGAAGTGAACATAATGAATTAAGTACATCTAAGTATAGTAAGAGATATAATGATATTTAATGTAAAAGAAATGGGTAAATGGATAATTTGTTCACTTCGACATGGACATATATACTTAGACGTGAAATATGTATAGAAATTTTTAATATGTTTGCTTGGATTTATGAATGTGATGTGAGGGGAATTCATAAAAGAAGTATTCCATAAGTAAATGGGATGTTTTTGGTTAAATTGGATGTACTTTTGTGTTACTCTTGCATGATAAGACCGAAGTTAGTTGATTTGGAATGAGTACCTTACTGAGTGTATATGTTCCACTAAGCAGACTTATGTAATTTGGCCATATTTGGGTTTGTAGACCTCCAAATTGGATAATTCTAATTGGATATTAAAATAGAGACATAGTTACAAAAATTTTATGAAGGAATCAAATTTTTATTGTGCCTATAAGCTTTTTGAATTCTGGCTTGAAGTTGAGTTATGGTTATTATCCTTGTTTTCAAACAACCTGTAGTGTTTTGGGTATAACTCCCAGAATAATTAACCAAATTGTAGATATAGGGGAATGAAATTAATTTATAATATTGTAGGGCAATATTGGAAGTAAAGGAAGAAGAAGAACCAATATGAAATTTTTCTAAAGTTAACACATGGACAAATTGGATTAAGACATGTGTGACCAACAATAATAAAGCATATGTGTCTAATAGGAATTAAGCATACATGTGAGTCTTGAAAGTTCTGGAATGGGATATGTAGAGGGGAGATGCACAAAATTTTAGGAGTTCTAAGTTTAGATTTTTCTCCTTTCCATTTCACCTTCTTCATCCTATCATTTTTTATGTAAGAAATCAAGTCAATCTTAGGTGGAAATCAAGGTAAAAGTTAGGGATTTTCTCTTCACCTTTATCTCTTCTTACTTTTCTTATGAAGGAATGAAATTATAAGGATAGAAGTGGGATTGAGAGGTATATTTTTGGTGTTTCTAATTGGTGAGTCAAGCAAAGCCAAAGAGAAAGGGAAGGAAACGCAATTGAAGACCTACTTTGTCAATTTTAAGGTTTAGGACTTTACTAAGTTAATTTATGTATTTGTGTACATGTGAATATGTAAAAAGATTCATTTGGATGTGTAATGTTTGCTGGGATTTGGATGTGTAATGGTTTCTGAGATGATAATTTGTTGCTATTTTGGTGTTCTCTTGTATAGAATTGGTTGAACATGACAAGAGATTATCATGTAATGGAATTCTGTCTAGGTTAATTGTTTGGGTCATAAATCAGCCTACAGACCTCTAACTTTGGTGGTTTTAATTGCATATGAAAACTAAGACATAGAACTAGAAATCTCTAGTAGATACTCTGACTTAATTCTAGCTTTATAATGTTGGAAATTGGGATAGAAATGGTGACCTCATGCTGCCCTATTTTGGAGTAGCGCGTGATATTTGGTCTATAGCTCATGTGTTAGAAGTCTAAATGGCCTAATCTTTAGTGTTTTGGAAACTAGAGACTCAGATGGACAAATGTCTAGAAGAACACAAAACCCATTTCTAACTTGTTCTATACGAATATTAAGGAATAATTAAACTCCGTTATGTGATTTGTTTAGGGACTAATAGTTTGCCCATTTTTAGATCACTTTGGTGTTTATCTCAAATTGTACTGTTTTGAGTTTGTTTTTGTTTCCGATTGTTATCGAATCTTATATAAACCTTTTTGAATCTATATGAAACTTTTCAAACACCTAGAAATAAATGAAATAGGACTTACCACATGTGAATTGGGGGACTAAACATTGGAATATAAGATTGAACATAATGCACTCCAAAGAAAATTTACATGTACATAAATTATTTGTATGCGTATTCATTACTCATATGTGTATAGTATGATTATACAAGTGTGATTTTCATACTCTTCTAATGGTAGTAAGCCATGAATTTCATATATGAATGCAAATATAGATTTTATGACTTGAAATGTATGTCATATGATTCGTTAATATATGAATTGTAAAATTTGCAAATGGTTGAAGGAAAGTTATAGTGCCTGCTCTATTGTCTTTATGGTGGATAGATGGGCATGCATATAGGGTTACAGTGTAGCTGCTACATTTTGACACCATTGGTGTCCACAATTCTATACTTTTGGGTATCCACAATTCGATACCTTCAGGTATCCACAGTTTGATACCTTTGGGTATCCATAGTTTGATACCTTTGGGTATCCATAGTTTGATACCTTCAGGTATCCACAGTTTGATATCTTCGGATATCCACAACATCTGTTATCCATACCCATAGAAAATGTGCAGGCTTAACACAAAAAAGAAAGTTAACAGTCATAAATAAAAAATTCAACATGACAACATAAATAATTGATATTGATGAGCATTTGTATTGGTTGTAATGATGAATTGTAATGATGTCAATGAGCGTTGAATATCAATATTTGGCCTATAAATGTGCATTTTTGGTTTATGGATAATATGTTAAAGCATATTTGTATTATGTACTTTGCTTAAGTATGCCATCATTGTTTACATGAGCATTGAATATCAACGTTTGGTTCATAAACGTGAATTTATGGTATATGAAACTAAGTGTTTTCCCTACTAAGCTTTCAAGCTTAGCATAGGTGTCAATCTGTGTAGGTCCAAGTCATAGGAATGAGGGAACATCTGCAGGGAATAAGGCTAACAGATAGAAGAAAAAAGTGCTTTTGGGAGGTGTTTTTAGTTAAATATGATTGTACATCTAATGGTTAAAGAAATTGTATGTTTTCTTTTGGATTACCATGTAAATGTAAAAATGTTTTACCACTGTTAAATGATAATGCTAAGCATTGGGGAGTTTTTTAATGTGTATATGTATAACATTGAACCGAAATACATGTCGTGAATGTATGTATATGAAATTGGTTGCCTTATGTGTGGATGGTTGTAGGTTCTATATAGGGGTGTTACCCCTTTCATGATCATGAAAGAAGGCATTTTTGAAGGTCATAATCGTGACACCCCAGTCATGGTCGTGACAAACGCTCGTCAGATGTGGAGATCTCCTCCTGTTCTCATAAAATGCCTAATTAAGAGAACCTCCATTTGCCACTTTGGGAAAGAAGACAAGGAAGAGAGAAGAGAGAGTTGCAAGAGTTGTTGTCCAGCTCCAGCCATCCATTCTAAGTTATTTCTACATTCTTTTTGTTAGTTACTTCATCTAATGTATGCTTTGGACATGATGATGTTGAATATATTGTTAAAGATGTTTTAACTTCATTTAGGGATTGATTCTTGAATCATTTTGTGACTTATTGTTTTTGATGTTAATGAAATTGTTTAAGTGTTGTGATCTTTATGGTTTTTCATACTTCGATAACAAATCAAGAGATTGAATTGATAGTAATATAATTAGGTTGGGTAATGAGAATTAACAACCCAATAGATCACATAAATGTTAAATCTGTAATTATACAAAGAGAGATCTTGTGTGAGGACTCGATAGTCTATTAAATTGCTTAAGAACTAGTTAGAGACGTAAGTTGTTTTTGTTAATTGAGAAATTATAAAATTGAAATTTCATATTCAATTAGAGGTTATTACCTAGGGTTTAATGATTAGATCTTGAGAAAAAATAGTCAACCCTTCAAAATTCTAGGACTAATACCATTGAAATGAAAAGTGATTAAGGTAGTAAAATGGTGATAGAATGAATCCCATCCTCTCATAATTGTTTTATCTTGTTTTGTTGCGATATATCAATTGATAAGTGGTTGGTGCTTTATTTTGATCTACTTGTGTTAATTTCTAAATTTCAATTTTAGTTAATCCATATTCAATTGCTTAATTTTCTGTTTAGTTTTATTTTCATTTTTATCACATTTCTAGACCTTATACAAAGTTAGGATTTGATTAGTTTAGTTAATTCCTCGTGAAACCAACACCCCAACTACTACGCTTACGATTTGTGCGCTTGCAGAACATTAAAAGTTTTATATAAGTAAAACTTGCTCAGCTACTACTACAAAAATAAAATTAAAACAAAAAGATCAAAGAGGTGCAAACATGTTAAGATTTCAATCATAACCACAATCGATTAGCATCAACCGTCACAACGAAGGAACTAAGTTCATCACAACATTAAAAAATCAGTCAAGTAAAACATCAGTTCACTTAAAATCTGTAAAATTTATCAAAATAACATTTTTAAATGAAAATTTAATTTTCTATAGTACATCAAAGTGAAAATGTTTATTTTGTTATTTGCCTACTAATGATGTTAGGGAAATTATTAAGTTACTAGAAAAGTTATTTATACATTTTAGTACAGCTAGAACTATAATTAGTAATAGAGAAAGTACTTTAAAAATTTTGTGTCACAAATAAATTTGTTATTCCTCATCACCCTCAAAATAGTGACCAAATAAAAGTAACTAATGGTGAACTAAAGAGGATATTAGAAAAAACTATTGAGAAATATAGGAAAGAATAGCTTGTGAGGTTAAATGATGCTCTATGGACTTATAGGATTGCTTATAAAACACTAAGTAGCACCATAATGAATAGGCTAGTTTATTGGAAATCCTATCATTTACTAATGGAACTTGAACATAATGCATTTTGGCCTATAATTTTTTTTAACTATGATCAAGACCTTACATAAGAAAATGTATAGTCTAAATCAATAAGTAGGAAAAGTGGTTTAATATAGTGTATGAAAGTTCAAGGATACAAAAGGAGAAGGAAAAAAGAAGCTATGACCAACATCTAAGGCATGGTAACGAGTTTAAACTGAAAGATCAAGCTTTTATCTATAATTCTCAATTTTGACTACTTTTGGGTAAGCTTAAATCCAAATGGTTAAGACCCTTTACTGTTACAAGATCTTTTCTTATAGGAGTGTAGAAATTATGTGTTACGATCATGAAAAATAGTCTAGCTAAAAGACCATAAAGAAGAGCTTGTTGTGAGGAAATCCAATGATCTAGTTGTTTTGAATTTAATTTGATTTAATTATCCCCTAATAACATGTAAGATATCAACTATCACTCACCCTAATATGTCATAACTTGGTTGACATTACTGTGTAAATGGCTATCTACATAAAAACTACCAAGGAGGTTAAGGAGATTAACTAGACTTTGGAAAGGAACTTGCTAATCAAAGAAATTTTCAATAAAATAACTTGCTAATCGAAGTGGTGAGGCAAAAACTGAAAGCATCCTTTTTGTAAGGTTCAAGCATTTCAAACATAGCACCACATGTAGCTAATGTCTATAATCAAATGAATATGTTTATGAACAATTATATGAGTAATAAAGTGGTTTGATATTAGCATGGCATGTATGGCATTCTTCCTATGCATGCTTGAACTTGAAGCCAACTTCAAAATATTATGAAGAGGTGAATTACATGCTACCTATAAAGGAAAGCAAGTGGTAAATGGCCACAATTCCCACACATACAGTTTGGGTAAAGGAATCATTCAAATCCCCTATGGAAAGAGTAAGGAGTATGAGTAGGTAAGCTTATAGGAACATCTGGGTTCTAATAAAAGACCTTAATTTTTATAATCACATTGTTATAGGGAAATAATATGGAAGAGATCCTTAAGTATTTTATATCATCTTTGGGGATGCAATCAAAAAGATTAGATAATTTAGAGAAGCTTTAAAAAGTGATTCAATCAAACAATGAGTCTATTCACAACTTGGAGATGGAATTTACCCAATTGCCGGAGATGAAAAGTGAAAGACATTAAGGACAACCTTTTAGCAGTAATTAGATAGATCACATACGCTACAACAAATACGAATATTAGCTACATTTGTTTCTACGATTTGAAATTCATAGCTAATAGTAAGTATTTGACTTTGAATTTCCTAGATCATATCTTATTGAAGCAGTACCCCACAAATTAATGGTTTGTGGATTTATAAAAACTATTAATGATGTTTACTTTCACTATGGTGAAAGTTATTTTGTGAATAAGCTACAATTAATTTTCAAATATAATAACTTTTAGCAACATTTTTTAAATAAGAATAAAATTTTGTAGCAAAAAAAGTTGAGCTGTAAAAACGCAAATTTGCCTCAACTTATAGCTTTTAGCTATTTGTTTTTCTACAAAAATCTTTTTGTAGCAAAAAAATCCATAAAAACCACACAAACGATGTCATTTCCTTTTAGTTGATATCCTAATTGACCACTTTGTTTCCGCTCATCGTTTCCTCTTATTCTTTTTCTTCTCTCATTATTTAGGATATGAAACTTTGTACCCTTATTTTGACTCCACTTTGTGGTAGTCTTGCTCTCTGGTACTCAGGTTCTTCTCTGGTCTCTCTCTCACTTTGACTCTCTATCTGTCTTGTTCTCTTTGTTAGTGAATATATAAAACTAATTAAGTTGGTCTCACACAATAGCTTAAGCTTTTGTGGTAAAACAGTCACTTAACATAGTATCAAAGCCTGTTTATCTTGATGGTTTGAAGCAGTGCCCGGTTCTTTTCCTTTGCCCAATATGCCCAACAGATGTCCAGCCCTGCTTTGGGTTAAGGGAGATGTATCTCCCACATCGAACAAGTGTAAGTGCATTCAGCCATTCATAATAGTGTGCAAACCTTCCCTCTCAAGCTAGCTTTTGGGGGTGAGTTAGGCCTTTCAACATGGTATCAGAGCTTCTGTGACTAAGTGGTCGTGAGTTCAAATCCTACCACCCACCTATTATTCAGCACAAGGTGGAGTGAGTATGTGCAAGTTTTAAGCCCAAAAGGCTTTCACTTGAGGGCTGTATTAGTGAATATATAAAATCAATTAAGTTAGCCTCACACAATTGCTTAAGCTTTTGTGGTGAAATCCCTTTAAATGGCTAACATTTGCTTTTAAATTCCTCTAAGTCCCAAAAGTGTTAGAGATTTCTAAGTCTTTTTTTACTTCAAATTTACATCTTTGTTTCTTTAAGGTTATGTTGTTTGATCTTTTTGATGATTTAGGATTTATTCTTTATTTTAATAAAAAGAAAGGAGCTCTAAAAGATGCCCATCTATCTCTCTCCCCTCTTAAAACTTGTTTATTAGTAATAATCCTCTATTTCACTCATTTAATTTTCGATTTGGTAAGGAATCATAGATAGAACATTTCATTTGCTAACTTATTTTATATTATTTACTTTGTTTTGGGTAAAATGTTTTTATCTTCAAAGAGTCTGATAAGGCAAACCTCAGTAGCTTCTTGAAGAGCCATAACAATGCTGCTTTGGAACCTTATATCTGTTTTGAAGTCCTAAGCGATTTACCTCACTAGCCTCTGAAAAGGGAGCTTGCAGATCAACAACTCATGGCTCTTCTGGTACTTTCTTATCTCTCTCAGGGTGATGGTTCTTCCACTATTCTTTCTCTTTTTTTTTTGAAAATTTATGTTGGAATTTGTATTAATTATTTGTTCTTTTGTACTTTTGTACTTTAACATGAAATTTTGAATTGGAAATATCTCTTTGGTGGTTTAAGTTGTTACTAAAGAACTAATTAGGAATACAAGTTTCTTTCTACAGTATATTGACATATGAAGCTTGGTGTTCAATGTGAATGATAATTTTGAGACTAAAGTAGTTTAAGATAGTGGATTTGTCCAATACATTCAATTTGAACTAGGAGACATGAGTAAATCCTAAAATGGTAATTCTTATAACAAAATTGATAATAAAAAATTGTCTACTTGAATAAAATAGATTGTTGGTTTGTTGTCTTCATGTTTACATTAAATATTTAATTTGTCAAGGAATTTCACACATTAATATTCACTTATTGGTACAATATTCTTTATAATTAGATAAAAATAAATTATCAGAACTTATTCATAGAATTCTGGATAGCCTACATTAGACAAGTTTCAAGGGCTAAGAACTTGACAAAAACACAAAGGAGAGGCTTCTTATCTAGTTGCTATTATATCAATAGTAGATGAATAAATTAATTAAAGTAGTGTCCATGGCTAGTTGACTAATTAATAATCTCAATTATGTGCATTGTACATGACATTGTCGCATTAACATTGTGCATGGATAACCTTGAATACGAGTTTCATTATTCATCAATAATAAATGAACTTCTTAAACGAGAGAGAGAGAGAGAGAGAGAGAGACTCTATCCTTTTGTTATTTTCTCATCCTATCTTTCATTTATTATTTTAAATCTCTCCTTTTACTTTAAATTACCTTCCTCCACTCTTCTCCTTTTCCTACCAATATTTAAATTTGTGCTTGAATAATGTTCCCATTATTTTTTAAATTCATAATTTTCTCCTTCTTTTCCTTTAAATTCTTTGCTAATTCCTTTTCTTTTTATTAAAAATCTTACATCTATGGTGGATTTTAGATTCAGATTTGCTTTCCTTATGCCTTTATGTTGGTTGCATTACCTCTTTTGTTTCTTGATATATATTTTCTTACAAATTATAGCTAAAATTATAATGTTGCGATGATATTGAAGACGATTTCTTTTATCTGGCCTTATAAAATTTTTCTTTGATGTGATTGAAACCTATGAATTATTAAACAAGCTATAAATTATCTAAGGTTAAGTTAGGACCTAAGATAAGGTTAAATTTAATAAATTAGTACTGGAATTTTTTAAATGCGGCGTTGTTTGCTCACTCTTTCTTATGAAAAAGAAAAGCACATGTATCCAAAATGAGTTATCTCCATGGATAGCAAATTAAAGAACACCAAACTCTATTTTTTTCTCATTGAAAAGAGTTTTTCACTATATGCTTATTACATAATATTATGTTGTCACGTATCTTATTACATAAAATTTATGAAAGAAGTTCTTAATAATTCTTTTCTTTTTATGTTGTATAGTACGTGAATGTAATTCTAATGCATTTGTAGATATATAAATGTTATATTCATTATAAGGTATCTTTGAGTTAAAAATTTGATATAACATACTATTTCAAGGTTATGATATTTTCTCTTCTTCTATTATAGGGCTTGTCACAGTTTGCCAACTATTGCATTCTTTGGTAGAATATAAAATTGGTAGTCAATTTTGATTACCATTATGTTATTTACATCTTAAATTGCATTCACTAATTTAGTAAATGACTTATAATTGTATAACTATATAGATAAAAGTTGGATGACTTATCAGAAATGGTCTAGTCGATACTTAGAATGAGTGAAGACTTTCATGAAATTTGTAAAAAGATCAAATGGGTTTAGAATGTATTAATTTGATATCTTAGCTTTATTCTATCATTTCCTATAGACACTATAATTTAATCTTAAAACTTTTTTCTTATATTACAGAATCGATGAAGGTGAAATTGATGAGTGATCATGTTGTGAATGGTAAAGTTATGTGGTATTTGCTTTAATTTGAACCAAATAATTAGTGTATCAATTTTCTCAAAATAATTTTAGTTGATTTTGACCAACCTTGTTAACTGTTACAGGTTTATGGACTTGGACAACACTTGGTAGTTATTCAGGTTATGCGCAAATGTTTTCATAATTTGAGCATCTTTATGAATATATCTAAACATATTCCAATTTGTTTTGTTTTCTCTGTATTGTTTTGTTTAGAAGGATTGCTCAAAATATTATTAATATCTTTTATAAGAACAAAGCATCATCTTTTAATGTTATATTACTTTTACTAGTACAATTTGATAATATTTATATAATTTTACTTTATATATGGAATGCTAGACATTTTGAATTAATAATATTTTTCTCTGATTTGATTTTATAACAATAACAAAAGAATTCACAATAAAAATATGTTGATACATTACATACAAAAAGTTGCAAATTGCTCAATAACATGGATTATGGAAATAGTTGCAAATGATGTTAGTAACAGTTTTACAAATTCATAGTTAAAAGTCTTGTCTTACAAAATTTAAAAAAAGTAGTTAAAATTTTTAATTACAAAATAAAAATGTAGAAAATAATAAATTACTAAAAATAAAAAACATAGAAAAATTATATGGTTATGAACGTGTAAAACTTAGCCAAAAATTATTGGCTATGTTTCTATTTTGTTGCCAATCATTTGGCGCCAAATGTTTTCCCTCCATCATATTTGTAGCATTTTAGCTAAGAAAACATTTTGTACCTAATTCTTTTTATCTACAATTTTTGAAAAATTGGCCTATAATTTTTAACTACAGGAAATTGGTGTTACTTTATGCGACAAAATGAAAACATCACAAATAACTCTAGGAAATATTTTTAGACCAATTAGCTACATTTTTGTTCATAGCCTATTGTCTAATATGTTGCAGTGATAGATTATACGTGTACCATCAATTTGAAGAGTGGAAAAACACTTGGTATTGATTCCAATATAAAGAAGGAAGTGCAATCATCACGAAAAATTGAGGAAGAGGAAGAGTATGGAGGAAACATAAAATTGATACTAGTCTCACACTCATCTAGAATTGGTGTTAGTTTGGAGATGGGCAATGAATTGGTCAGAACAAAATCAGTGTTGTTCTTATTTACAACTAACATTAGTTTTTAAAAGATACCGAGATCTTCTATAAAAATTTTATGTGAGACCTAGCTTATACCCTTATAGGTTGAAGAAGGGAAAAAATGAGGACAATTTTTAAAAAAAATCTTAGATATTTTCAAGAAGTTGCATATCAACATCCCCAATGTCATCTTATGTAAAGTTTCTTTAAGGATATCATCTCTAAAAAACTTCAAAAGAATGTGATCTTGCCTTTAATTAAGTGAAGTTTGATATTGCAAAATAAGTTATCTATAAAGTTGAAAGATCTAAGAAGTTTTTGATTCCTTGTTATTTTAGTGCTTCAGATGATTATAATTGTTTATATAACTTAGGAACGAGTGTTAATTTAATGTCTATATCATTTTTTAAGAAGCTTGGAATTATAGAACCCAAGTCAATTATAATATCACTCTAGTTAGAGGATAAATTCACTAGGTACCCATATAGGATAATAAAATACCTACTAACTGAAGCAGGGCAATTTATCTTTCCTTCCAACTTTTTAACAATGGATATAAAAGGGCCTTATCATACTAGCAAGACCATTTTTAACTATTGGAGAGTCGATAATTGATGTGTATAAGGATAAGTTAACATTATGGGTGGGTGATAACAAAGATGAATTCAATATATTCAAGGCTTTGAGAGGTCCTACCCTTAATGGTACATGTCACGGGATTTATATCATTGACACTATTGTGCATAAGACCTTGAGTAAGGTTGTTTATAAGGACCCTTTAGAGAGGGAAGCTATAGGTTACTTTTTTAAAAAATTTTGACGATTTATAAGAAGGAAAGCCTAATCCTCTGTCCTTTACACAAAAAGCACTAACACTTAAATCGAAATAATTACCTCTTTAATTAAGGTATGCATATCTAGGAAAAGATCATACATATCATATTATTATTTCTTCTTTTATGAGTTCAACACAGAAAAACAAGCTACTTATGGTTCTAAAAGAGAATAAGATGACCATTGTATTGACCATATTTGATCTTTGGGGAATTAATCCATCTTTGTTAATCATTGAATCCTTTTTTTTGGGATAAATCATTGAATCCTTATAATAGGATAATCACAAGACTAGTATAGAGAGTCAGTGACACCTCAATCTAAATATGTAAGAAGTTATAAACTTTAAGGTAGTTAAGCTCGTAGATGCTAGAATCATATACCTCATCTTTAATAGTTCTTAAGAGAGATTTGTGTATTAAACCAAAGAAAGGGGGCATGATCTTGGTGACTAATGACAAGGATGAGCCAATATCCATTAGGATTGTCATTGAGTGGAGTATGTGCATCGATTATAGAAAATTGAATGTTAACACTTGAAAATATCACTTCCCTTTGTTGTTCATTGATCAAAAGTTAGAAAGCTTGGTAGGACATGAGTTTTATTATTTCCTTAAGGGATACTGATGAAATATTAATTGAATTAGGGGATCAAGAGAAAATAACATTTACATGTCCTTATATCACTTTTATTTGTCAGAGGATGCCTGTTGGATTATATATTCTTCAATCACTTTCTAGCATTGTATGATGAATATTTCCGCTAACATGGTGAAGAAATTAATTGAGGTATTTATGAATGACTTTTTGGTCCTTATATCTTCTTTTGATGTTTGTTTGCTTAATTTAAAGTAGGTGTTACAATAATGTAAAGACCTCATTTTGGTATTTACATAGGAAAATGTTATTTTATGGTCAAAAAGGAGTTGTGTAGCATATATGATTTGTAGATATAGTATTGACTGAGTATTTTTTTTTACGGTCAATATTATAATAACCACAAGTGCATGGTATAGCTGTAGCTAGTACCAACAAGTCCATGTTGATCCCACAAAGACTATGAATATTAATAATTACCCTTTCCCTATTATCTAGCCTAAGGATTGTTTTTAGATTTTTAATTAAAAGAAAATAAAACTAAGGCAAGCAAACTAAAATAGGTAATGAAATTGAACGAGAATTAAGGAAGCACTTAGGAAATTATTAATATTGAGACTTAGTATCTAGGTTTCGAATTCTCCAAAACCCTTAAAAGATTAATCTTTTATTATGCAATTGTTTTATTGATGTATTAGATCATGGAGACTCTTATGATATGCTAATAGCTGACCTTGAGTCTACTAACAACTAATCCTAAAGTTTCCAACTGAATTACTCAAGTTAAAGTTTATAAAATTGCGTTACTGATTTATGACCCTCTATTAAGTTTAACCCTAATCTGGAAAATTTATGTCATCTTATCTCTAGGGCTGCAATAAACTGTTTCCAATTACATAAGATCTATTCAAACTTGGAATTTCTCAGTCTCTACGAAATTAGAACATAAATAAAACGCATACTCAGATCTAATATAACAATCAAACCAATGGTAATAATAAAAATATCAATTTATATCAAAGTATAGGCATAAGGTTCATCTAATTTAAATACTAATCGGACGTTTAGTTACAAAGGCTAATGCATGGCCGTGCATCAAACAGTGAATAATCAAAATGCCTAAAAATCGTGAAATTGCATGGCCTGAGAGAAGTGTGAGGCTGCACATTACTTCTACGCTTTGTTTCTTAATTTTATGTCGTTTTTTCGTCCGAATTCTTTTCTTTTTAATTCGTGAAGGCAATTATAACTTATAAACATACTTGGAGCATATTAAGTATCAAATATACAACAAAGTATCAAATATCAATCAAAAACACGTCAAATATGAGGTTTTCTGTACAAAAAGCAATGGAACGTGAAAACATGCATACAAGCGTCAGAAACGCAGTGCTGCAAATGTACGTACCAGGCCAAGACTCGGGAGCATTGTTTTGTTCTTTATTGCTCGCCCGTTGCTACGAGTCCTCCGGACAGATTTGATACCATGAGATGAAAAACACGGAAAGCAGCTCATTTTTCAAAAATTATATTACGTTCTTTGATTCAAGAATATAGTTTGCCCAAGTCCCCAGAAACCCTTACGCGGCCAAATGAAATTTACCTCCAACAAAGGCCGACTTCGACCCCTCAAGTTCAACAAGCTGAAATCTGATATAAACATATGGAATTGTTCATATGCTTAACTCGAAGGCCTTTTAGCAGATATCAGAATCCAGAAGAAGGTAAATATATAAACGTCATCAAAAACCATGGCTTGTATATATATGTTGGAAGAGTATAATGAACGTTAGAAGTCGAGGAATTCACTCGATTAATAACAAGGGTTGGGCATGATGCTTCCAATCCGGCTCTACGATAATGATGTTGGTTACGAATATGAGAATTAATTACTGTTAACAAACATCAACCTTACTCAACCCAGAGGTAAAAACCAACAAAGTTTAGAGGAATCCCAACAAAATGGAAACGAAAAGAAAAAGAACTTGGAAAGCAAACGGTTCAAGGAGGGCATTCCGTCAGTAAAATTAAAAAATGAATAGATTAAGCGTTGAAATTGGAGAAAAAACAATGTATATCTGTGGTGGTAAATCCATTGACATGTGCGGAAGCTATGAAAGACGATTATTTCTCTCCAACTACAATATCCCTGTATTGGCGCTTCCCATGATCAGCGGTAACACGTCAAAACAGTTCCAAAAAAAGATGGGAGCTCATGTATTGGCAACTATGTAACCAAGATGCGTTGGATATAGCAAACGTGCGCTGAACTATGGTCAGCGTGAGACTAGAGCTGTTAACATTTTATCAATAAACAGTGACGGACATTTCAATCAGCCAAACCAAAAAAGAAAAAGTTAAGAAGTCATTTGTAGAAGAAAAGAAACTCGACCGATCTGAAAGAACTTCCAAGAATGGTAAGAAATCACAAAGTGGTTCTGTTAAACAGAACCTACTTTCTCAACATATGATGGATGCTAATGGCCCAAAGGGCTACTTTAGTATATATCTAGAGGCATATGAATGCTGTGTTCTATGGAATCACAGCTATTTCAAGATCTGTAATCTACCTAGAAATGATCAAAGTGAACTTCCAAGTTTGGCCCTCGCTCTTTTCTTCTGCCATGTCCTTCAGATTTTCAAAACAAAGGAGAACGTAAAGAGTTCACAAGACACGATATGCATACAATAACACTGTGCAAGGGGAAAGGAACCATTTTTTTCAATTTCCACGCCCTCTGGCTTTTTCTCTCTTCCTTTGCAATTTTTCTTCTTTCTCATTTTATTTTTGCATCTAATTGATATCCAGTTTCTGTTTCTCCAACTCCCATCCAACAATAGGCATATTCAATCCAATCTTAAAATTTGAATCAAAATGTAGGTCAATTGTTACCTTAATGAACCTCACCAAAACGAATTTCATCAGCATTGAAACATCAACAGGCGTATTCAACTCTCACAAGTGATCCTGTCCAACATTGGCATTGGAACAAATCCGAAACATTATTATCTCCTCTATCATGCCTAAAGTGATACATTAACTTCAACAGCCGAGTTGGTTAAGACAATGTTTTTCGTATTATCAGCCTTTGGGTGGTCAAGAGTTTCTAGTTTTACCCTGACATGTAAAGGTCTCATAAATATGAGATCCCTCAAATCACCATGTGACTGTAACAAGAGTTGAATACATGAATCTCTTTCCATTTCTCCACTTCTCGCTGGGTTCAAGATATCAGCTATCCTAGCTGCATACTTCTCCCGAGTCTCTTCATACTCTGGATGTGTTACAAGTTTCAGATACAGAGCCGCATAAACAACCACCTATTGTTATAAAACAAACCAAAAGAAGAAATCAGCAATCTTTTAAACTGTGAATTTCAAAAGAAGAATCATCAGTCATCAGGACCTGTTTGAATGTTATGTGGCTATATTCAAATATGCAAAAGAAGGGAAAGGCAAGCAGACAGACAAACCAACATAAAGCTGCAGCCTTCCTCACCAGCAGCTAAAAGGAAATATGGCTTTTATGTATATATCTCAAAACATATAATTATTAATGAAAGAAATCTAATCTGAAAACCAATGTAGTTGACCAACATAGTTGAATAGATTCATCCATTCAACTCCTCTTTGGTCCATGGTCAAATGCATCCGACATTAGGAGGATAGGACACAAAATTTTAACACTGTCCAATGAATTATTTTCGCACTGAAATCTAGATCCAAATGAAAAACATAAAATTCTACAAGCTTGGAAGACCAATTAGATCAAGCCTACCTCGCTAGCTCCTGGACTAGTATTTACAGCAGAATCAATGTGCAATCGCCCATCTTGAGATTTCACATCCAAAGTTGTATGTTCCTCCTCAACATTTATTTCTGGTTCAGGTGTTTCAAAAGCGAGATTATCCAGTTCATCATACCACTGCTGAGCAGCACCAACCTGCAAATGTATACAATTTCATGTAAGTTGCAGTAATAAAAAAGCTTAACAGAAATCAAAAGTAAAAAACATCAAATTATGGAAAGAAATGAATGCAATAATAAACCTTATTCGAGGATCCTACTATGCCCTCTGCTCCTTGGACTTCAGTAGCAGCCCCTCTTGCTTGCCGCCGTATACATTCTTCGCTTAATGGTTCAACAAGCTTGGTACCAATAGGGATATCTATGTTCAACCGTATGTCAATCCTGCCTGTTACAGAAGAAAGGCAAAATATTTCAAGATTTTCAGAGGAATCATTAGCAATGAAACTACATATGAAAGTAAAAGAACCAAAATCACTCCTTATAATAATGCAGAAAAAGCATATGCTACCTGGCAACAAGGTGAAACATTGAATGTTATCGATGAATGTTTTGCCGGCTCCAGCGCTGTAAAAACACCCAAACCAACTTGCATGTGAAGGTTCTAAAAATTACAAAAGTCTACATAAAACTCCCACCACAGCCAGAATAGCAGCGGCCAATTCATGGACTATTTGGAGGGAATTTATTGCTTGTCAAAGAACTACCTACCAATTTGAAACAATAAACTACACATACTCACACATAATAAACTCTCTCTAAAGGAAAGGATATCCAATAAGGAAAGCCAAGGATCCCAAAATTTGAAAACGGGATGGTTGAACAGGCTCCATCTTCTCTACTTAGCTTCAGTACCCTCTGTGCAACTTATAGAAAGAATCTTTCTCAAAAAAAACTTGTAGAAAGAATCGGAGAGATGAGGAATAGACATAAACCACAAATATGGATGAATAAAAAAGGAAAAAGGAAAATAAGTTTGCCTATTTCCTACCTGTGTCACACATCACTGTGTGATCTTGAAAAGTTGTTAGGGATGGTAAGAGACTAGCATATGAAAGCCATTTTAGTGAACAGTTGGCATCAGTTTGCACTTGGAACCAATTTCTTGGCATCTGTGTCAATATGGATTCTTTTTCCACGATCAACAGTCCACAAATCTCCATAATGTTCGAGTGTCCTTTCCAGAATATGAAAGCAAATGCTAAACATAAATGATTGACCAATATTGGAAACAAAGGAAAGGAAGCAATTCCAAACCTTCAATTTTTTCTTTAATCTCTCCTGAAGCCAAATCCATAATCCATAGAGTTTCAAAGCTGCCAATAGAAGTAAAAATCCTAATATTCTGACAATAATGCTAAAAAAATATTAACAAGGCATCAAGGTGAGAACAAGATATTAATCATTCAAACTCAGAGCACCTTCAAACAGGGTCGGAAATTGAACACATCCAGAAACTGAATGCATTCAATACAAAGCCATTCCCCACAACCTACAGAAAATCCGAGAGCTTTGGCTCCTAAAGCTTAAATCAATTAGAATATTGGCTCTTCCTTCTTAGTTCCAGTCATCTCAAGTGACAGATTTTCATTTTAAAATGTCATTCAAGTTTGTTGGGGTTCATTACATGAATCCTTTTTCAATATTCTGTTTTAGGTGAAAAATCAGAATAATCTAGTAACTAACAAATCCTTGTTCATTACCCCTCCATGAATCCTCTTTCAATATTCTCGTTTAGGTCAACAATCAGAATAATCTAGTAAATCAAAAATCTTTGTTCATTAGCCCTCCATGTCATTTTAGACTTTTTGCTCCTTTCCTATCTGCTTTGAGTAGAGCCAAGGACATCTATAGAATTTTCTATGATTGGGTTTTCTTAAAGAGAAAAGGTCTTGGATTCTCAGATTTGCTGCTCTATAACTGATCCCAAATTCACTCTTTTAAAATCAATCAAGATTGTTAAAGCTGACCAATAGTAATTACTTAACTGTTAGAAGAGTGAGTTTTTTGATGTCATGCATTATTGGGATAATGTTCGCCTCTTTAAACACACTGAGATTCCATGGGCCAGAACCTTTTCCCTTGACTTGTGGAGTTTGGTGGGATTTGAGGAATAAGTGCAAGAGGCAGTCAATAACTACTTGAGCCTCCAACAAAATAACATTAACAATGTATTGAATGAGTGATCAGAGAAATATTATCAGGATCTAGGTCTAGTCTTTACCTCAAGAAAAATGACCATCTTATTCACCCTCTGGCATGCTCAAAAGAGAATAAATAAAAGATGCATGACGGTATTATATTCTGAAATTGAGGAAACCAAGTCCATCTTTTCATCGGTAACCCCAAGTCAATAATTTTAAAAATGAACTCTTTAAATAAGTTTCATAAGTAAAAACAAAAAAACTACAAAACATCTTTAAAGATCATCAAGATAAAACGAATTCTTCACCTGCGGCTGATGATTAGGAAATCATTATCCACCGATTTCAAGAGATGCCAAGGAAAAACCAGTGATTGGGAGCTGAACTCTTCAAATTCAGCATTGGACTTCTTCCCAAACCCCATCTTATTTGCAATCCAAGTCCATACACTCTTCTGTTTTTTTCTGATGCTAGAAGGATAAACTGTCTCTAAAACTCGTCTCTCCATATCAGCTCTCCTGATGGCATGGTTCTGGGATGAGGGTCACACAGCAAAGTCAGTGATAGGCAAATTAATAAAAGGGTGAGCTCCAATTCAAGCACAATATTGAAATAATGTCAAAACAAAGAAGAATGTAGCTATCCTCCACTACAATATAAATAACTTCATTTCAAAAAGTTTCCAGAGAATAATAATACAAAGAGGTTCAAGCAATCAGCTGAAAGATGATCATCAGGAAAATAAATAATGTTTAATTTTCTTTCATTGATTGAAAGTTAAGACAGAAAACTAACAGTAGCATGCATATCCACAAGAGAATGGAGAAGTCAGAACAGTGAATGTTGTATCAGACAAAGAATTTCAAAATTACTGCCAGCACACACCTTAGAGAATGCGTCTGTAGAATATGTAGTTGACAACTACCAACATTCATACTTGACACGCAATTTGATTCTTAAACTTTAAGCAGCTAGATAAACGAAAGCGCATCTAATTAAAATTCCTGTCAGTGCTATACTATAAGCTCAGAAACCACTCAATAAAATGAAATCCACCTCAACTACCAAAAAGCGTACAGTTCACACTGTATTACGGGAAAAACAGAAAAAATTGATTATTCGAACATTCAAGCATTTCTATATTGACACATAACTTTAGATGTCCACCTCTGAGTCAACAACATATAGGCAATCTTCGGTATCACTGTAAAATGAAGCTGCTGGACGAATTAGCTTGGCTGACTCAAAGTCTCCATCCTCGAACCCAGGGGAAGAACCAATCTGACATATAGATAAAATAAGTCAAAATCTAGCACTGTATTACCTAAATTTAACTTTTTGAGAAGCTGTAATGACTATAGAAGCAAAAGGAAAGCCAAATAACTTTGGTTAAATCCCCGGTAAACAGGATCCAAATTAAATGATGCAGAGAAACATTTAGAGCAACAACTTTTAACAAACTAGGGCTGGAATACAAGCAATTTTTCAGATGGAACAGAAATAAGAGTTAGGTTCAAAACAAAAACTAATATTGAAACTTTTAACAAACCGTGATTGAGCAGGTGCTAATTATTTGTATTATTTAACATAAAACTCCTAATTGCACTAGGATCGTCAACTCCTTACAACCCTAGCCATCAACCATATAGCACTTAATAGAAAAAAGATAACATAAGCATGTTAAACAAGGAAAACTTAATAAAACTATTGAAATTGTAGAATGCTCCTGCATCCTTAAAGTCTCACACCTAGTGGGCACCAGAAATAAGGTAGCAAACATGTTGAATGATATAACCTCACGGTACACAATGAATTATATTTCTTAAGATTGTTCTTCCTATGTTTATTTGTAAATTTCAATGTTTTAAAAACTAGAACATAAGTTAAACCAATAAAACATGAAGTTGAAGATTTAAAAGGTTCGACCGATATTAGACCATCATAAAACCGATTAAAGATTGAATAAAATTAAAGAATTTAAAATATGATTGAAAGACATTGTCCTTATCTATCGAAGAATTTGAAATTTAATTGTTAAAAGAGATTATTAAATGAAATTAATTTATTTATTTTAATTTTAGTTTATAAAAACTTACTAATTTATAAAAATTGACCGATTAATTAATAAACTGATCAGTTTTAACAACAAGAATTATTAAATTAAATCAAACTAGAAAGTTAAAAACCAAACTGAAAAGTTAAACGATTCAAGATTTTTACGGTTGAACCAGCTAAGTCGGTTGAATTTTTTAATCATTGGTCAATTCTACTTAGTTTATATTTCCAGTGAAGTATCAAACACTCTCAATGCTTTTAAAGAATACTTCTCAAAGACACCACACAATTCCACTCAACTTATATAAAAAAAATACCGCTCATTTCGATTGAATTCATATGATTTATCATACATACACAGTCTAGGATCTTTCCATTGCCGTCAAGTATGATGACACGATGATGATTGCTGTCAGAGATGAACAACCTGTTCCCATTTTCATCAGCAGAGATGCAACCTGTCCATATCAAGATGGAAATGATGTGCAAAACATATTCTTCTGCGTATCAAAATACTAAAAGCAGATAAATGGCATTTGAGCACTTGCTTTTTCCAAATAGATATAACAAGAAGGACCTACTACATGCTAATTCCGTACTGAAGAGCTTGGTCTAGGATTAGCAGTAAAATTTTCTATGAAGTTGAATAGCATAATGTGCATTTTCCATTATTGATGGGCTTAAAGATAGACAATGAGCAAGTCCTTTATTTACTTCAAAAAGCCTTTTATCTTGAGCTTTGCTCTTAATCTCAGTTCTAGAATATGACTTGCTAGCTAGTGAACATCCAAATAAGGCATATACATAAATGAGTGCAACAGTTTTCTGATCATTCAGACCTATAAGAACATGAATTCCACACAAACTGTACAACCATCAACATATAGTCATTTAAAAGTTAAAGATGCATTCTATAGTCTGTACTTGATTTAAAGCACAGAATTGGCATTCAGTCTTGAAAAGTCTTAAGAAAAATTTTAAATATCTGTTATTTTGCAACAAATGTAAAACACAACAGTACAACTCAAAAAATCATAATCAAGCTCATACCTGGGAAGTAGAGAAACAAGTTCTGCAACAGTGAGCATGAATTTGGTTCTTTTATGGTTTCTGACTGTTTAGACCAAGTGCCTTTTAAGCAGCGCAAACTAGGATTTTCCTCATCAAGGTTCCCATCTACTTGCTCATTTAGCTTCGAAATGGCTGCAAAATAATATTAAGCTAAAGTTAACAACCTGGAAAGATATGCTTGCGCAAGTGGAGATGCAGATATTACGTCCTCCAACAGAAATTGCCTAACTGCACCGAGACCCAAACCCAACAAAAGAGGAAGCAAATTTCATTTTGGAATAGGTAGATTGGATAATCCAGTCACTAAATTTCCAAAATAACAGCACAGACCTATCCACTAGATTAACTTCTTAAGTGGTGGTAACAAGGTCATACCAGTGTATAACAGAACATTCACAACAAAGTGTATGCAGTTGTAAGAAAAGAGAAATTAGAATGTTTCCAGGGGAATTACTTCTATAAGAGAACAAGATAAACAAGAATTACCTTTATTAAGCATTTCAAGCTCTAAGTTCTCATTGAAAATAGCTGGATTCCTAAAATCTCTGAACAACACATAGAATGCCCCATTTTCTATCTGAATCCATAAAATACTAATTAGCAAAATTGCAAAAACAGCGCAAATTTACGATACAAGAAAAATATATGGCTACAGAGTTCATTACTAAGACACTTAAGGAATAACCAGGTGAATGAATATTGTAAAAACATAATTTTCCGATAACAAAGTGACTTATACAACAAGCGATCAAAAAAAAGTGAATTCTCTTAACAGAAACATCAAAAACACCCCATCAATCAATATTGATATCCAACCAATCCCAAGCCTGCCTACCTATCTAAAGATCTTCATGTTCCAAAAGAAGATCCAAAGTCCAAAGCTAACAACACTTAATTCATCAATAGCTCACCTTTGAAAAGTTCTTGTTAGACCACAAAATAGGAAACGTGATAAATTCCGACATTATCAAGGGAAGCAGGAGAGCTTGATCACCAGCAGAGCTAGTTGAACTTCCAGAATGAAAGCCTATAACATTAAGTTGAGGAAATCTGGGACAAGAGAAACATCATCATGAAGGAGAAACAATTTTTGTAACTAACTTGTCCAAGAACAAACAAGGAGAAGTAAGAACAATTTACTACTTTTGCTGAACTGACTTCACTTTCTCAAGCATAGCAACTATACGAGGATTCTCAAGCAACTGCCCGGCAAGAACTAAAAATGTACCTCCTTTTTTTAAAGAATCAATTCTTTCCTCAGCTAAATTGAACCAATGGTGATTTAGCCCTGTGAAATCATTTGAAGAGCACAAAGAGATAAAAGTTTAATAGCCTTTCAAGTGCAACTCTAACACTCAAAAGGCTAAAAACAAAAATTGCAAAAAGAGGCAACATTAAATATAAATATTCATTAATTTCAAAATAAATAACCTTGCATCTCATGTAAGGTGGACTCAATGAAAGATAATATGCCACTGGCTTCTTTAAGACAAGACTCATTTGAAACCTCCATTCTTGTAGAGTACCTGAAAGTCACAACTATACACAATTCAAAGCCCAAAAGTACTACCAAAATATTCATTTGAACAAATTTTCTTTTCAAAGAACTAAACAAACACATTAAGCAAAGAGCAACAACTATGAATCTACTAATTACCTCTGAGACTGAATCACTCTCTTCAAATCACTAAACCCATTATCAATTGAGCTGGCTAGAGGCATCACACAGAGAACTGAGAGGTTTATAATGGCTCTATATGGCTTTAAATGATGACTACCTGGAACCAAAAATATACAAAATTGAAGCAATAATCGTTTAATACGTTCAATATCCACAACAATCAGAAAAATCATAACCTTGGAAAACATGAGGCAAAAGCGTTGAAATTCGTCTTAATCGTTGATATCTCGTATACATCATTTCTGGATCTGATGAAATTAGAAAAAATTTTAGTATTTCCAACTTACTTGATTCACGTCCATCTCAATAATGAAACCAAATGATAAGGCAAGAAGGAGGAAATCTTGGACATAGTTTCCTACAGAGGAGAAGAAGGCAAATGATATAAGGGGATTGATTTCAAGAAAAGCTTAATTATTAGGCTTCTACTGATCGAGTCATGTCAATGCCCTTGCTGAAACACATCATCAAGATCACTGCATCTATTGTTAGTTGTCCAATGAATGAAGTGGAATCTAGCTCCCAAACTGTGTCATTACGTAGATTATATGAAACGTGCATTGCAGTGGAAGGTAAACAAAAAACAGGAAAAAAAAGTTTACACGATCATTATTGCCTCTTAATCAAAGAATTAAATTTCGTACCATAAAACGGTACAAAACACAGGTGCTCGTTACCGCTCGTGGGCACCAGCCGGTACCAGCGTTTTCGTCCAGTACAGGAAGATACCGTAAAGTTTAAAAATTTTTAAAGACTTATTTGCAAAAAAAGAAAGGAAATTTATACCTAACAAAATAATCCCCCGTCTGCGCCCTCTCATTTGTGCTTAATCTGCTCTCTGTCTCCTCTGTAGGTAGCCCTAGCCATCATCTCTGCTCTCTCTCCTCGTCACCACCCGCTGCGAGTCGATTATTTATGATATTGGGTTGGCCAATGGAAGCAGATCAGTTCATCGACGCTAAGCTTTTGGTGGAGGAGTTGGGTGTGGGAGTGAGAGTGTGTGAGGGTGCTGACACGGTGCCTGACTTAGTTGAGTTGGCGAGGATGATTACAAAGTCACTGAGTGGTAAGGTTGTGCAAGAGTGAGTGAGCGCTAAAGAGTTGAAGGATAAAGCATCGGACGCTGTAAGAGATGGTTGAACCTCGTTGGGGGATTTGGATAGGCTTGTTAAACGGTTAAAGAGTTCTTCAATTTACTAAGAACCTCATAAAACGACTTGGGCCTAACTTAACCATATGTAGGGATCGGTTTGATGCTCTCTACTCTCCTTTCAATTGTAAGATGACATCTTTTGTAATTTTATGGTTAAAAAAATCATTTTAAGTAATTTTTTTAAAGAAATGTTAAAATTTTTCTTCAAAAAATATTATTTATATGTAAAATATGTGGAAATAATATTAATGA
>JAOQML010000197.1:31961460-31973228 GCA_027568935.1 Erythroxylum urbanii | reverse complement strand
TTATTGATCAAGTCCACTTGCGTAACTATCCAAAGATTGATCGTAAAACAAGACATATAGACATGTAATGCAATTTAAGAGAATGACTCTCTTTTTCATGGTTACTTCCATTTTATGACAGCATGAAGAAATCAGAGGCGTCTTTGATTGAAATAAAAACTGCACAAAAATAAAGCAAAAACAAAACAAACTATCCAAATAAAACCCACGAAATTAGAACATTGACAAAAAACAAAAAACGACAATGAGAAAGGGCAAATCTTTCATCCCATTCAATTCCAAGATGCCCATTTTCCAGAACCCATATACGAGCATACTTAGTCATAAAAACGGTAGAAAAAAAGATGGAAACTTGTTTGAGTGGTACCGAGTTTGAGTGGAAACCTAGCTGAATCTTAAGTATTAGGGGCTGATGAATGACTAACCTCCAAGCCAGACGTTAATGGAGTTGAGAGAGAGAGAAGTTGAACAGGACGAAGACGGGATTTGAGAGAGAGAAGTTGAAGAGAGGTAGGTTTTATAAAAAAGAGTTTCGAAGATTTGAGAGGGAGGGGTTTTTTTGACTAGAATATTTTTTTTGATTAAATTCCTAGGGAAAGTAATCTAAATACTAAGGAAGTGGTGGGATTTAGAATCCAAAGAAAGTGCTACTATTTTCTTTAGATTGGGAAAGATTTTACTTTCCTAACTACCCAAAAAAATTAACCAAACATGATAATTTAAATTTTAGGAAAAAGATTACTTTCCCAATCAACATTCCATGCCAACCAAACAAGGCCTTAGAGTAAAATATGAGATACTTAAGCAAATATATGAATGTTTGTTAAAGAAAGAATTCATTGCACTAACTATTACTTGTACGTTTAAGGAAATGTTTATTGTGATAATTGCATATTTAGATCATCTCATATCGAGATTATTATATATTGATATCATTTAATACTAATATTTCTTTAAAAAACCATTGGTCATGATTGAATGAGGCTTGAAAATAGTTGAGTTAATTGTAAATAAATATTAAACCTTACTAAATTTTGCAATATTAGCCCAAATTTTAAAAAGTAATGCTAAAATATTTTCAATTTTTTGCAAAAAATCTTAACATTAAGTTCTCTGTTAATGTAGATGACATAGTGAGCTACATTAGGTTAGTGTGTTTTGTCATATGACTGTCATATATTATATTTATGTTACATATGAATTTTATTATTTAATAAATTAAAATATTAAAAACTCTAAAATAATTATGTACTGCTTCTTTACTTTTCTGGCAACACCCCATCTATTTTGCTTCATCTATTTTAAAGTTCTTGCTTTGTCCAGTATCTTTTTTATTGTTTGCAATGTTTATCTTATCTTGGATTTAAATGGGTGAATTCACTTTCTAACCAGGAAGTCACTCAAACAACATAATGGTAGGATAAGCAAATTGAGTATATTAAAGAACAAGTGAATGAGAAAAAGTAAGAGGGTTTTAAGAAGGGGAAGGATCTTGCCCAAGTTATTCAAAAATTTGTCCATAATCCATTAGATTATATTATCATCAATCCATGGTAAGATTGACTAATAATTTTCATCTTTCCAATTGCATATTGATGTGATATGTTTATATCAATATTAAAAATACCACAAGTGCACAACATAACTATAACTAGCATAGGCAAGTACTGGTCGATCTCACGAAGATTATAATTAATAGTAATTACCCTTTTTTATTATCTAATATATGAATTAGATTGTGGATTTTAATTAAAAATTAAATTAAACAAATAAACTAAGAATTAAAACAATATTGAACGTAGAACAAGTAGAATACGAAGAAAAATCAATATCAAATAATATTGTCTAGGTAGTGAATCCCCCCTAAAAATTCTTAATTATTAACCCTTTTTAATGCAATTACGTTATTGATTATTAGGCCGCAAAAATTCTTATCTTATGTTAATATCTTTCTTTAGACTATCAACAACTAATCTATTACTTGATTAACATAAATCTTTCCGATTAAAACCCCTAGGATTGCATTATCGATTTATGAATTTCGTTGTTATGTTTGACCCTAATCTAGAGAATTTATGTCGACCTATCTATAAGTTTGTATGCAACTCCTTCTAATTATTGTAGATCTATTCATATAAAGAGGATTTCTTAATCTTAATCATATGAAATCAAATCATGCACTATTATTCCTGATATATTAGAACAAGAATAAACGCATAATTGAATCATAATAAATTAATTATAAAATTGCATTAAATAAAAGATTAACTCATATTGTTATCATAACTTAGGTTTCATCTTACATAGACACTAAACAAGTTTAGTTCCTATCTAGAGAAAACGAAATCGATAACAAATATGTAGAAGAATAACTAGAAAACAAAAGAAATCATAATTCTAGATCTCCTTTTTTCTTCTAGTAAATCTTCTTGCAAGTTTAGATTCGATAAAGCTCTTTATCGGATCTCTTGACATTATCTTCACGTTTTCCTCATCTTTTCACTAGAATTTTCACCTCTTTATATGTCTTATGACTCAAAATTACTTAAAATCTCAGCTCTCCCTGTTTTTGCCTCCTTCATGTCCTTTTATAGTAAAAACTAAGATTTTCACAGTCACTTACACGACATTTAGGTGACCATGTAGCTCTAAAAATACCTAAAATCGTGACCTTATACGTTCATAGAGACTTACACAGGCATATACACAACCATGTATCTCCAAATTGCTCCAAATCTTTGTTTTATGTCACAATTTTATCTGAATCCTTCTCCTTTAAGTTCATGAAGGCAAATATCACCTACAAATGTAATTGGAACAAATTAAGTACCAAAAATACAACAAAACTGGTAATATCAAGCAATCACATTAAATATGGGTGTATAATTATAGTCAAATAAGCATTTATCAAACATCTCCACACTTAAGTTTTTACTTGTCCTTAAGCAAATCATAATCTAAATTATTAATCTTACGAATATTTATCCCTTATTAACCTCAACATGTCCATCCATACTCTAAATCATAATATCATATTGATGAAATTAACATACTATTAGAATCAAATTGTCATAAAACTAACTTCATAAGTCAATATCAATAATAATCATGTCAATAATATTTTGAAATCGAAAGCACAAAACTTTACACCCTTAGCAAGGTTTCACTCAATGCATACAAGGATTCTTAACTATAAGCTTGCAATATTGTCATATCTCCACCACTTGTACATAGAATAGAAACAAAAATCAAAAAGTCTTGATATAAGTTTTAATGGGGCTTAGGTAAGATATGATTGGGATAATCAAAGAGTTGTAAATTGAAATAAATTTACAATATTCAAGATTACAAGAAACTTAGTCTTTTACAATATAGATCCTTCAAGACATGAATCCATTTGTACCATAATTCACGCACTTCTTTTCTTTTCTTTTTAATAATGGTGTTATAATTAATAAAAAAGGCTAAGGCTTAAAATTTGATTATTTCTAAAGGATAAAATATGGTAAGGTAATTTTCAAGAAAACAAGCTAAACAACTATCAAATCTAAGTGCCTTTATCACTTCAATGCTTTTAATTTCACATATGTGGTCTCAACATGCATAATAAAAGCAAGTTCTAGAATTATCCAACTATGCATGATAACACACATGAAAGAATAAAAGAGATTAAAAATTTATGAATCTTGCTCTTAGTTTCAAAGGCTTATGAAAAAGGTGGTCTTATATGTGTAAATAATTTGGAATACTAATTCAAATCAATAATCAATAATGAAATAAACTATTTATGGATATTTTTAACTAATTCAGAATATCAATTAATAAGACTTAATAACAAAGATTATAATAAGCTTAAAAAAATTGTGATCCTCTTTCCAGTACTTAAAGTTGTACATTGCCCTTAATGTACACAACTTAAGCATATCAAAATAAAAAATTAGAAAGTGGAGAAATTTGGTACTTCCTTGAGTAATAAGAATTTCATATTTTTGGATCCATCCAATACTAGATACAATAATCCTTGCAAAATATAAATAAAAAGGGATAAAAAGGCAAAAGAAAATAAAAATAAAGAAAATAACTAAGGGACATGGAAATAGAAATAAATGAAAATATATCCTAAGGCATGGATTGCCTCCCAAGTAGCACTTATTTAATGTCATTAACTTGACGTACCTTTCATGCTTATCATCATCCAGGGTTTATGATTAGTGCCTTATTTCCACCTGTTTCTCCACGTAAGAGTTTTGTAGCCTGTGAATAAGCCACATGTTGTAAGGTAATAGCAAGGGCATAATTTATCAAATTAATAAATCCAATCAATTGCATTAATGCATTTTTAATGATAAATTGTTAATAACATAGGGAATAATAAAACTCTTTGAATCAGTTGACACAAGTACTTTGTCTTGAAGGAAGTGGGAATCATCTGTACTTAAGGTGTCTACTAACGATTCGTCAATAGTTTCCTTAATAGGCTTCTCTTTTTTCTCTTCCTCAAAGTTCTTTGCCCACTCTTCTTCTTCCTCTTCATAGACAAAGAGTTCATGCTCTTCTTTTTCTTTAATCAGCTTTTGCCACTTCTCTACTTCCTCTTTCTGGACAGAGGCTTCCTCCTCCTCTTCTTCATCTACTTCCTCTGTCATCTGTTCGTCCATCTATTCTAAAGTAGGAGTTACCTCCTTGCCTTCTTGGAATGCAATGTCATTCATGAAATTGACCTTCATCACTTCTTCACTCTAAGTCATTAATAAGCTCAAATAATATGTTGTATTATACTCAATATATTCATGTGAAGAAAATCTCTCTTCAAATTTTCATTGGCTAGCTGCACATTTAACAAGGTATTCCGTTATTATATCTATAATTTCTTCTTCTTGCTGTTATCATTGTAAATTTTCAGTTGGAGCATAATCATTCCATCCATCAATGTAAGGTAGCTCCACTCTGATGATAAGTATTCTCGTAAAGTATACTCGAAATTTGGTTGTGCATGCATGATTGCTCCTCTATGTAGTTTGGTGCTCGACATTCATTATTGTAATGGTTACTCCTACAAATGTTGCAATACAAGAAGGAATTCAATTGAGCTTCCAAAAACATGTCACCAAGCCTTTCTTTCCAAAATGGTGACATTGTCATAAGCGATGACATATAATAGCTCCCATAAGAATACTATCTGTTCTATCCTTCCATTATGGTTTTTGGTTATAGCAATGACTATAAAATCATAACAATTAGCCAAAAACTTAAATTCAAAGTAGAGAACTTCAAAAGATAAATAAATAAATAAATAAAATAAATACAAAAATAATGGTTAGATTAATAAAAGCTAGGCTTTCCTAATATAACTAGTCCTTGACAATGATGCAAAAAACTTAATGTGATGGATTTATATGAATATTAAAAATACTACAAGTGCATCATATAGTTGTAGCTAGCACAGGCAAGTATGAGTTGATCCCACAAAGATTGTAAGTACTAATAATTGCACTTTTTCTATTATATAACCTATGAATTAAATTGTGGATATTAATTAAAAATTAAACTAAAAAGTAAACTAAAAATTAAAACAATACTGAACTCAGATAAGTAGAATACAAAGAAAATTCAATATCAAATAATAATGTATAGGTGATAAATCTCCTAAGAATCATTAATTATTAACCTTTACATGCAATTATATTATTGATTATTGGACCATGAAAATTCCTATCTTATATTAATATCTTTCTCAAGACTATTAACAACTAATATATCAGTTGATTAACTTAAAATTTTCTAATTAAAACCCGTAAGATTGTATTATCGATTTATGAATTTCATTATTATGTTTGACCTTAATCCAGAGGATTTATGTCGACCTATTTATAAGTTTGTATGCAACTCCTTCCAATTATGGTAGATCTATTCATATAAAGAGGATTTCTCAATATCAATCATATGAAATCAAATCATGTACTAATATTCTAGATATATTAGAACAAGAATAAAACGCATAATTGAATCGCAATAAATCAATCAATAAAATTACATTAAATAAAAGATTAACTCATATTGTTATCACATCTTAGGGTTCATCTTACCTAGACACTAAACAAGTTTAGTTCCTATCCATAGAAAGCAAAGTTAATAACAAATATGCAAAAGAATGACTAGAAAACAAAGAAATCATAATTATAAATCTCCCTTTTTCTTTAAATAAATCTTCTTACAAATTTGGATTACATGAAGCTCTCTATCAGATCTTTTGATGTTATCTTAATATTTTCCTCATCCTTTGATCAGAACCGTTGCCTCTCTATGTGTCTAACGACTAAAAATCACTTAAAAACTCAACTCTCCCTATTTTGCTTCCATTCACATCCTTTTATAGTAAAAATTAAGATTTTTGGGACATACACAGTCACTTAAATGACTATGTAGATGACCATATAGCTCCAAAAATACCTAAAATCATGACTTTACACATTCACAAAGACTTACACAAGCACATACATGACCGTGTATCTTCAAGTTGCTTCAAATCTTTGTTTTATGCCATGATTTCGTCCAAAATCTTCTCCTCTTAGTCTATGAAGGCAAACATCACCTAAAAATGCACTTGAAGCAAATTAAGTACCAAAAACACAAAAAAAAGTAAATACCAAGAAAATCACGTTAAATATAGGTGTATAATTATAGTCAAATAAGCATTTTTTATATATTACATTAGAAGAAGGTACTTTTTCTGTAAGATTTGGCTTTTAATGAAGGGACTTGGGATGACTTACTTAAGTGGATTGCTCAATGCTATAAATAGGAAGGACTTCATAATATTGCTAGATTTGTTGAATATATAGATTGAATAGTCTATCTAAATTCTATGTTAGATGTTTTATCCCCTTTAAGCATAAGGGCTTCGCTTTATATACAAAATTTTATTTTACTTTTGCTTATGTTTGATCTAAATAAAAAATTTTCCTGCTTATTTGTATAAACTTATAATATCAACATGACTTTGGTATATCAATCAACGATATACAAATTTTTAAGAATTGTAGTATATTGATACTGACTAAAATTTTTGTTGGGTTGTAGTTTGGATTAATATTGTGATTTATTGAAATTGTGTCTATATTGTTTGTAATTGTCTTAATTGCATTATAATATTTCATATGATAGCTGAAGAAAAGTAAGAAAATATTTATTGAAAGTTTACAGTATAATAGTTAGCTCAGCATCATAACACTGTGACGTAATGTTTCCTTATTTTTCAGTATAGTAGAAAAGCATGTCTTTGTTTTATGCACAAGAGATTACACGCAATATCAAGGAAAAACTCACTTCTCTTTGAATACTAACAAACATGGAAACCTTATTATGTCCTAACCAAAATCATGAGACACATAAGAAAAATGAAAATATACATTTTTCTGAATTTAATATGGAGCAAAAGGAACTGTTAGTTTCTTGTTGTAAAACAAATGAAGAAGTGCATAATTATTTTAGGATTTTTGATATTTTTAATTTATTAATAATGAAATTCATAGATAGCATAAATATAAAATATAGTAGTCAAGTGGAAAAACATTAATCTAGCGTGGATCATTGAATCATTCACATTAAAGAAGAAATTAATGTTAGGTTATTTTTTAAAAAAAGGAAGTTAGAATATTTTAGCACCACTTTTTAAAGTTCATGCTAGTATTACAAAATTAAATAAAATTTAGGATTCTTTTAGAATTAGACCAAAATGGTTTTCAAATGTCTTAAAATAATCAATTATTAATGCTAGAGAATCAATATGATTGGACTCAAATAAAGTAGACATTAATTACATATTGTATGTCTAATTAGAACATTGTATAATAAAATGAATAAATTATACAAAAAAGGCACAAAAGGTTAGCCAAAACTATATTAGCATTTATAATATTTAGATAGTTATGATGTCATTAGATGTTAATCTTAATCTGTGGACATAAATGATTTAATTACATAATTAAAGTTAAATAAATGAGTTTAATTTACCTAGGCTTAAATAAAATTCAAGATTATAGTTTATTCCCTGAATTTTGAAAAACTTTCACATTTGCTAACCATCGTTCATTCCCTCTACCAATAAAATATACTTTAAACCCTAAATTTTCCTATAAAAAAGACGCCTTTAAAAATGACCATCTGTGTGGCAAGAATGTGCCATGTAGTGAATGACATCTTATGGGTTATTTAACCTATAAGATGTTTGGCTTCATGTGGTATCATTTACCATACTCCACAAGACACCATAGAAAGCAAAAGAAGTAGTAAAGACTAGCAATGTTTCTCCTAAATCAAAGAAAAACATCAATTAGTGAAGCTAGTGTTCATCGATTATGAAGCTACTACATCAAGACTTGATTTCAATTATGTATTACTTTATTGCTACTACATCAAGAGTTGATTTTCCACCTTTAGTTTTACGCATTGAATTGGCTTTTCTTATCTTTTTCTTTCTGTAATTATTTTACCTCTTCTATTAATAGTTTCATTGTCTTACCATATTATACTAAATGGTCATGTAATTGATTGGTGGCCAAGTTTCATACTTGAGAATTATTTTTATATGCTAGGATTAAACACTTCAATTGCTACTTCAGCTAGTAAATATTTAAAATCCTTTTGCTACTTAGGTGTTTAAGATCGAGGGTTATCTTTCAAGCGTTTCTTTATGGTTTATAACATAAAATTGATCTGATGGAACTCATTTCTTGTAATTTCATGATTGATTGGTTGATTTATTTTAACCCTTCCACTTCACATCTGTAATTGGTTGAATATTGATAGTAGAGATCCTTACGAGCTATAATTTAGATGTTTTGATTCAGATTTTGCTTATTTCTTTGTATAACATCACTCTTTGATCATGATAACTAATCTTGTTAAGAAAACAATTCATTAGTTATGTGTGTACAGGTAGCACCATTGACAAGTGCTCAATTGATTGAATATTTATTCAATAGCACTAAGTGATTAATGATACGAAAATGCGTAATATACTGACTTTAGTTCATATATGGTTTTAGGCACAATTCTAAAGAGAAGGAGCTAAAGTGAGTCAAAAGCACTATATTTGGGACGTTTTTTTGAAGAATTACCCTCATTTATCTTCATGGAACAAGAAGAAGATTAAAGCAAGAAGAAGACAAGAAAATGGAAAATAACGTGGAGAGATGCTGCAAAAGAGCTCACGACCAGACTAAATAATTGTACAGCCGTGAGCATGTTTCACAGCTTTGCAACCAGCTATATAGGTGTGAGACCATTCTCATGCCCGTGTATAGGTATGTCACGGGTGTACAGGTGTGACAATGGAAAACTCACAATTTAACCAAATTTTTTATATAAAAGCAAACAGATGATGACGACACAAAGGGATAAATAGTTTGGTGTTTTCAACTGGAAGAAAATCAACAGTGAAGCTTCGAGAGAAGATCAGGAGAAGGGACAAAGCTCCATCCATTTGGAGACCATAAAGAGTTAGCATCCTGATGCCAGTTCGAAGGTGACATTGACGTCAACGACCCGGTTAAGCATTTCTTCTTTGTATTTGTTGTTTCTTTCTCTCTTTAGGAATTGATTATGTTACCCTATGCGTATGGATTTGGGTTTTGTGTATGAATGATCATATTCTCGTTATCATTCGATTGTTCGTGTATGAACCCATAGCTAGAATTTCAATATAATTCGTAATTGTTATATTAGAGATTCATTTGTCGTAATCATTAGGAATAACATAACCTAGGTTAAATGACCCCAGCATATGTGGTTATTGTTTAGATTGGTCTATTTTCCTAATTCGTAATGTGACTGTCTAATTAAATATAGAGATCGTATTGTAGGTTGTTTAGTAGCTAGGTTTAATTAACAAGTGTCTCTTAATTAAACATGACCTAAGAGAAAATAGAGATTAATAGACCTTGTTGTTAATCCACGACCAATAGTTACTAAGAGAGGTTTAAGAACAATAAATCAATTAAGTATGCTCAACTGGGTGTAGAATGAGATTAAAACAAGAGCCAGACTCCCAATGAATTCATCACTTTCATCATTTTCAAATGTTTTCTTTAATTTGTTTTTGTTAGTTTAGTTTCATTTTATTATTTTATTTCAAAACCAAACTAACCCTCCCCCAAACCTAAACATCGATTATTTTCTTAATAAAAGCTAATTGAACACTCTTTATAGGATCAATCTAGACTCTCCACTGTTATAGTTGTAGGTCTAGTTTATTTTGCATAGCGTTATGATGCACTATTGACAATTTTGGCATCATTGTCGAGGAGTATAATGCTTTAGTTTTTGTCCTTAAATTTAATTGGTGTTTTGTACATGTTTGTTTGTAATTAGTTTCTTTTCAGTTAATTCTTGATCTTATCACTTTTGGTTTATTGTTTAAGTGTCAAAAAAAGAAAAGAAACTGGAAGGAAGTAATTTTTTCTATAACTTATATTCCCATTTTTGTAACCAAGTTTGGAGTGATCATACTAACTTTAGTTATAGATGGGATAATCAACAAAATTACTTCCTTGATAGTATGCAGGATGTACAACAATTCTTGTATAGACCAGAAGCTTCCTATTACGACACAGGTCCATCTCTAGAAGACTTGTTTAATGTTATGGCTACTAACAATATTAAATTTCAACAAAATATACATCAGTTTCAATAGGGTGTACAATAATTTCAACAAGGTGTACAAGAGTTTCATCATGGAGTACAACAATTCTAGCAGGAGGAAAGGCAATTTTGGTCTAGCTTTTAAGAATGAGAGAGCCAGCAAAACTTAGGTACATCCTTAGAAGAATTAGTTAACACTGTCGTTACTAACACTTTGCAATTTCAGCAGGATGTGAACTGGATCCAGCAAAATGCAATGTTTAGATGGGGAGATAACAATCACCTAGAACCACGAAGTGAAGAGGAGCAGGTAACCCAACCTAAGGTTTATCTAAGGGACGTTAGTGCAAAAACCTTACCGAGTGAAGAGGAGCTTGAGATTCTTGAGAATATTACTTAAGTAATTACTTATGTGGAAGAAGTGGAGAAGGAGATCGAAGGAGAAAAGGATACATCTTTTAGCTCGGAGGTAAATACTGAGTTCCAATTTGATATTAAGATTAACTCTTTACCTTTACCTGTAAGTTAGAGATATTAAACAAGGAAGAAAAAGGTGAGAAACATTTGAGATATTCCAAGAGTGCGGGGACTCAGTAGAGATCAAGAGTCAGAGGATAGGGAAGATGTTGAATGCGAATGATTATTAACCAAGGTCCTATCTTGAACAACCTTATGTGGAGATAGCTCAAACTGTGATACCTGAAAACCATAATTTTGTCACGTGAGGAGAAAGCATGGAGTTGAGCTAACGACACTAAACAAAGGCGTTTCTTGGGAGGCAACCCAAGGGAAGTTAATTTTTTTTCTTTACATTTCCGCATTATTTAGGATATGCATGTGTGCTTTTATGTTGGCTTGTTTCTTACTTGTTTTAAAGTTGTCAAATAAAGAGAGAGAGAAACAAACAAATAAACAAACAAACATTTTCTCTTGATTAAAGTGTGAATTGACTAGAAATTTTTTTGCCAACTTTAGTATGTACTTTTACTCTTGTGATTGGTCAATACGCATTATTTTTAGAAGAGTAGTGACTAGTGGTAGACAAAATCCAATGAGAACCTTATTAGAATGACATATCTATATCAGTCTCATTGTCTTTTGTTTATGAATGTGACCTTCACGACATG
>JAOQML010000197.1:31917956-31934188 GCA_027568935.1 Erythroxylum urbanii | reverse complement strand
GATTGCCTTTTTCATATTAATTGTGATTATTATTTATATGTGAAATATTTTAAAATAATTGTTATTATATATTAAATTATTAATTGTGATTATTATTTATTATTATGATTTTTAGAAATAGGTTTGATATAAACTTGTAAAGTATACAGTATATAACTGTATAATATACAAATGGACTATTTTGCAAAATTTATAAAATTTCAGAGACTATTTTATAAATTTATAAAATTACCCGAAACAGTACCCGGTATTGACCGATACCGGTATAATACTATACCAGAACCCAATCTGATACCAAGTCCGGTATGGTATTCGCAACTTTGCTATCACTACATTAAATTCAAATAATGATAATGTGGTTTGTTATTGTGGTTTAAGAGCTTTGTTAAGAACCTCATGAAGTGAAAAAAAAAACCAGGAAGAAAATTTTATGGATGCCCTAAATATCGTGTAAGCTTAATTTTTGTTGTAAGTTAAAATTGTTTATTTATATGTTGAATGTTTTTGGTTAATAATTGTTAACGATCTTTCAGGTTAGAAAATATGAATTTTTTAAGTGGTACGATGACAAATTTACCAACAGAGCTATTGAAGTAATTATTTCCTGAAGAAAAGAGTAGATCGTTTGAAGCAGGAGGTTGAAGGAAGCACAATTGAATCACATTTGACGTTCAAAGTTGAGGAACAAATAAAGCTAATAAAAGAAGAAATTGTTTTGCTGACAGAATGGAAAAATGAGTTGAGATTTGTCATACTGATTATTGTAGGGGATTTTGTGATTATGATGAGTTTAAAAATATGGCTTGTTCTAGACAAGTAAATGTAAAAGGTAATGTTTATTTTAAAACATGAGTTATGAGAATGAAAACTCCTTTGAACATTATATGTAGCGCTATGTGTTTTGTTTGTTGTTTTATTATTCATGAAGTTGTTGTAATATAACCTCATTACAAACAATTAAATAAAAAAATATATCAAAATAAAAAATTGGAGCAAAATTTCCAACTGTGATTAGATATAAAAGTGATAATATAAGTAAAGTGATTTCATCACAATTTGTTTATATACAAAAGTTATACTATCTATCTGTCCATATAGATAGACAACATCAATTTAAAGTCTACGAGTCAACCACATTACTTCACTCATTTGCACTTGACTGAGAAAATTGTTCATATATTGGTTGATTTCTTGATGATCTCAACCTCATTGCTTCAGTTTGTAACCTTTGAGATGTTATGCTAGGTTGTCCTTTGAACCTTAAACCTTTTAGTTCGAACGATAGTTTGAATGAATGTAGATCAACTTCTCCAAACTTCCGTTTATGACTATGTGAAGAGCTACCAACCTACAAATAAATATGTTGTTAATAGTATTCAATCTTGAAAGAAATCAATAATGGTTGAAGAGATAAATATACTTACAATATTGCTTTGTTAACTTGATATAATAACCTGTTTAGGTTGTGAGGAGACATCAGGAATGACCTAGTAAGTATGAAACAAAAAATGTCAGAAATGATCATTAAATATATGAACCAATACATACAAAGAATTTGTCATACTTATGGAGATTGCTGAATCGGTTGAGTTGATTAATGATTGTTACATTTTCTTGCATTGTGACCAGAATTGCCACATTTTCCACATTTTTGTACTCGACCCTTTCTATTTGATTTGTTTGGATTTCTCAACTTAGTAAGCTCATTTACTCCTCTCCTTCTAGCTATTTTATGCCTTCTAGGCATGGCTCTTTTCACTGGGGGGTTTACTACATCTTCATCATCAACTATAGGCTATAAAATAGGTCCTCTAATAGATTGTAAGACATGCTCATACACTGCCAAGAATTTAGACTTCTTGTAGCACTCATCCACATATTGTAACATCATGTTTTCCTCATGCTAAGGGTTAGAACCCAAGAATACTGAATATGAGAGAGAATACTAAATATGAGAGATAATATTAAGAAACTAAGACATGCATTTCATGCACATGCATCATATAGCACACATATACGTGAATTTGATTATTGCACACATTATAATGATCGTTCATGCACTTATTTGACATTTACATAATTGATTTATAAATGTGATTATGATGTGAATTGTGGATTATATGTCTTGAAAATTGATTTGGTGAGTATAAATGTTGATTTAGAGTTTTTGGTGAAATTTGAGAAATTACTAAAATTTTGAGTAATTTTGGATTAGGAAAAATGCTAAGTAGTAGGATAATTGACAAATGGTAGTAGAAATAAGTGATGAATGAAAATAGAAATAATTGATATGCGATATTAGGATTTAATGACGAATGTTATGAAAAATTGGGAGATAATTGGAGTAGAAATTGGAGACAAATTGACTAGTTATTTAAGAGGACTAAGTGGTGACTTATAGAAAATGGACATGTGGCAAGTGACAAATGTCACTTGCCAAGCCATGCCTTAAACCACAACACTCTCTCCTAAATGAAAGACTATCTTCATTTTTAATTGGTCTTTCACTTTATTCATTATTCTCATCTCTTGTTAATCTCTCTTCTCATCTTCTTCAATCTTCTTCATCCACGATCCTCTCTTCTTGCCTTCATCAACGTTGAAGCTTACTCTCACCTTTCACTTGCTACTCTCATTTTAGTTGTCTTTTTCATATTTTCCACTAAAGACCTAACCCTTCTACCCCCATTATTGATGATTGTATAATGTTGGAAAGCTAGGGTTAAGTGTGTTTTGAAGATCTTGAAGCTAAACAAGTAAGTATAAAGCATTACTCTTTATGATTTGTTAAAAAAAACATGTATGATGAGAGTTAGAGGTTAAATGATCATAAAATGGTATTTTATATATGTCGGAACGTGGTTGATGAAATGAACACATTCATGTATTGCTTTTGAATATTTGATGATCAATATTTCATAAGTTATTGTAAAGATGATTTTGAGATAAAAAGGATCACTAAGATGGTGTAGAAAAAGTGCAAAAAATTGACTAGTGAATGAATGTTTCATATTCTGTTTTCTATGTATATTAATGTAAATTTCTTTGCGTGTTATAGTGATGAGTTAGAATGATTTTGAAGTTAAGGAAAAGGTTAAAGTAGTGTCTTGAAATGAGGTGTACTAAAATGATAAGTTAGAAATGAAATGAAGATAAACATGTGCAAAAAGTTGATGATGAATGTGTATATGTAAATGTTCTGTTTTTGGTATTGATGATCAATCATAGATTTTGATTTGCTTGTGAATACTATTGATCTGAAATAGAGATGAGAATGAAGGGGAAATGATGAGAAATTAAGTTAATGATAGATGTAACTTGTAGGAGTTGAAAGATCTGGAAAATTGGAGAAAACTGCTGAGATTTTTCAGATGAATGCATCCCATGATCATGAGAATATGTCCACGATCGTGGGAATGCTTAAAGAAGGCAGAAAGTTTCTGCCAATGAAACCCATGATCGTGGGAATAGGTTAAACATCAAATATGCTTCTTTTATATAGTGGGACAACAAATGGTTCGTTACTCTCATATGATGCATTTAAGCTTGAATGAAGCTTGAATTGAACCTAGAATGATGCTTGAATAAGTGAATAAATGAGTGATATGTTTAGGGTGATGATTGAGGATATAATTTAAGAATGGATTGTTAAATATTAAGTGTTCTAATCTGAAATTTTGAGATATTATGAGAATGAAAGTGAACCTATGATGGCTAAAGTGATTCAATTAAGATGAATGATGAGTATTAAGTAAAGAGGAATGATAAATGAAATTAGATGTCTTGTGATCTTAAAATGTTAGAATGACCTTTATGAATGATTGAATGGTGAACTTAGAATAATCTTGTACAAATGAGGTGTAAACCTAAGTTCAAATTAGACATATATGAGTTATGAAGTAGGAATGATCATAGAATGTGAATTAAGGAAATATACTCAGGAGTGTCATTGAGCATGCATTATTCATAACACATATACATATGTGTATAACTGAGTATTAATATGATTGTGTAAAATAGTAATGTGTAACTGTGTAGGTGTTACATGATATAGAAGAGCAATTAGAGCGACTGCATCCAGACATTACGGGGACCTCAAGGCAATAAGCTATCTAGAGCAAACTAGATGGTCTCACATTGATTTATTGTTTTGTTTAAATTATGTATTGAATTATTATGTGATGTGAATGTGTTAATTTCGAACATTGAATGTCTGAGGTGTTTTTGATGCAAGAATAACATATTGGAAGTGCTCATTATATGTGAATTTGACAGAATAAGTGATACTCAACTTAATTATTGAATGTCTAACTAAGGTCCGATGATGAATGTGAAAGTGAATGTGAAAAATTAAGCACAAGTGAATGATTGAATACATATAATGCATTTCACTACATGAATGCATGACAACATAAAGGCAGTTGTGACCAGAGTCGCCAGTGAAAAAGAGCTTAAAGTTCATAATGTGATAAGAGCCTCTAGCTCACTATGTATAATGATCCCTGTATCCCCAATGAATAAGGGATAGTTATTAATGAGCCTGGTATCCACAATCGATACGGGACAGTAAAAAGGCAGTTGATCATAATAATCTAATAATTGAAAGTGGGTCTTATGAGCATTGCACATACAATTTAATATGCATTATATGAATGATTGAATTGAATTGTATGAACCGTTATGAATATGAAAGTTGAATAAGTGAACAAAGTGTTATATAATGCTATTTGATGATCAGTCAAAGATGTGCATTATTTGATGACATGAATTATATGTGAACTTGAAATATGAATTATACGTGTTATGTGTTATGAGTGAGCCATCGATGATGGGTAGCTCACTGAATTTGCAAAACTCATCAAAATTGCAACGTTAACTTTTCAGATACGAGAGAGCAGACTTAGCTTCTAAGACAACTTAGAAGAGATCTAGTACTGCTTCTAGATAGAAGAAATGGCTCAAAGGTCGGTCAGCTGAGTCTGAAGGATGCGGATAGAATTTTGTATATTTCCCCATACATATAGCAGATTTTGTAAACAGAGCTGTAAACTCTAATTAGCTTTTGATATTGTATATATATGGATGATATTGAAATGCTACAATGTACATTTTGTTTATGAAATGAAATGAGGAATTGGATTTTTAGATAGTGTGATAATCGTGTTTTATATTATGATGCCATGAGATAAATGAAAGTGACTACTCTAACGTACTGCTTATACCCAACATGTGCTCGAATGTCTGAAGGACGTATGGGAATGTGTCGGATGGGAGTAGGGTACTACACATATACCTTTGGTCGTTTTTTCGAATGGTGAATTGCACTTGCAGCATGTTTGCAAGGATATCCATACAGCTCCCACGCCCAACAACGACATGATTGGTTTCTACCAATCCTCATAATACGCTTCACATCACCTTTGCTAATTTCATATGCTCCATCATAATTCCAAACCATTTTCCACTATATAGCATCTTTCTTATTCATTTCCAATTTCTTGGCAACCCTGGGTGCAACTTCTGATTTCCAGCCATGTGCAAATTGTCTACTTTCTGCATGCCTCTTCATCACCACAATTCTGATTATTTCTTTCATGTTTATAATTGGCTTATCTCTAGCCAAAAATATCCATCCATTGAATGTTTCACTCATATTGTTATCACAACTGGACATTTGGATTCAAATGACTGGTAACATCGTGCCCATCTCTCCTTCGGATATTCGAGAAATGATGATGCACATCTAAGTGTGATTTTGCCCAACCTTTTCAGCTGCTTGTTAAAATCTCCCACGTATGTTGACCAAGCATAATTAGAAAATTGCTTTCTTAAGTCTTTTCCTTTGAAGTTCATATGTCAATTATGGTATATATGACATGCACACATACGATGAGTGGCATATAGGATTGTGTCTTCCACTGCTCTAGGCAATCCCTATAACAATGGAATAGATAAAGTTAACATATAGTTTATACAATATAATATGTTCATTAATCAATGAAAAAACAAATACCTTCTGCATATTTGATATTATTGCTAGACCCTTACCACTACCCAACTCCAAGTCTGAAGCCAACAAACTCATAAACCAAGTCTACGAATCAGTGTTCTCTACCTCGACAACTGCCCATGCCAACGAATACAAACCTCATGCTCATCCCTCCCAACTGCACTCAACAGTTGACCTTGGAATTCAGTCTTCAAAAAATAAGCATCAATACCAAAGATAGGCCTCAAATGCCTCCATCCTCTTTTCATCGCATCAAAGAATATGTATAATCTTTTGAACTACAAAAAAGATATAAAGATGCATAAATTAATGAATAAACTTCATAGACAACTACATGTTTTAATTATCATTGTCAATAATATGTAAAACTTAATAGTTACATACCGGTAACAAACTAGTTTCTTGATTTCTAGTTAGCTTTAACTCAATTGTTGATCCAGGGTTACTATTCCTTAACTCATGAGCATATCCTTGTAGTTTTGCATACTCATTCATATAATCACTCGCTCTTTCTTTTCTCAATCTCCTTTTGACAGCTCTACACATACTTTAGTTGATAGATATATTGAGCTTTTCTCGACATTCTTCGACCATCTTTGTTGTTAAGATACTAGGCTTCTTAAGTATTCTGTCCTTAAAATGTCTTCTTAGGAACTTAACAGAAACCAATTTTTGTTTGTTGGTCGTAAAACACCTATGCTCATTATTTTATGTCACCACTTTAAAGCACCCATCATTTTTGTGACAAACAACATACTACTACCATGGGCATTCCTTAATGCATCTCACTCTCATCCTATGTCTTTCACTTTTCTTAAACTTTACATTGTAGCATATCTGCACTGCATAATTAATAACAGACTCTCTAAAATCTTCTACAAAGTCAAACTCCATTCCCAATCTCCAATTTGGTTCAACATTGGATGGATTGTGCCTTATAGTACTACTTGGTCTTCGTAACACCTCACCAGGCTTTTCTCCACTAGGATATTGATCACTACCAATAGAACTACCAAAATATGTCGACTCAATTTGAACTAGTTCGTGGTCATCGGGAATTTCAACATGTATGAAACCATCGTCATCGTCATCCACTTCTACATCAACTCCTAAACTCATACCTTCCGTATTAACACCTTTTGTGGCTCTACAACTTTCCTCCTCACTCTTTGTGGCTCTATAACTTTCCTCGTCACCCTCCCCGTCTCCATCCTCTGCTCCTGATATAGGCAATACCTCAGGTACAAATGATGGGATATTGATCATATGAGTTACATATACATCAATCCTTTCATGAATTTTCATTAGATTGATAAGTATTAGACAACTTTCATTTGACTCAATCAATTTCAAAGACTCACTAAACTCAAAACTAGGTTCTCTGTAATCGGCCTTATCGACTTGAAGGTATCCTAACTCCTTCCCTATCTCATATATTTGCCTATAGATTAAAAAATCCAAGTTTATTTTATCAAAAATGCTTGATTCTCTATCAACATATTTGAACTCTAGCTCTTCAACAACTTTCCACCATAAAACAACCCTATGCTTCCATGTTCAGCCATCATATACCTGTTCAAAACAAATTTATAAAGTCAAGTGTACCACAAAAAAACATACATTTAAATGATATTATCAACAATATAATGGATACTTCACTAAAAAACATACATTTAAATATTCCAATGCATGGTCCTGAGATTGGTTACAAATAACACTTCATTCCTCCACCCTTAGTGAGGTGATTATGCTATTATTCCTTCATTCCTAAAGCACTTTATGGAAATAGGAAGTCACCTAACTTAGAGATAAAAGTTTCAAATTGAGAAGGTAAAGAGGGAATGAAAGTTTCAAGTTGATTATTTTTCCTTTCTAAAAATGAAAAGGGTGTTAGATTAGGTGATAGGTAAGAAAATACCCACCTATTTTTGTTAACTAAGGGCCAAATAGCTAGTAAGGTGTGGTTAGGTATTTTAATCTAACATCTGGTGAGTAAACAGGGAATATTTTTCAAGACACATCAATACTAGAGATACAAGATCTAAAGTCATTTCCAAAGGTTCCTAGTGCATCTATCCCATATTATATAATTAAGATAAACTAACACTTAAACCTTAATTTATTTAATATTTAAACAAATTAACAACTTTTTGAATTTTTAAATTTTGATGTATGTAATTCCTCTTTTTCATCATTCTTGCAATTAATAAGTGGAAAACAACATAATCTGAAAGAATATAATAATAAGAGTTATGTTTTTGTAAGCTTTTAATGAACACATATAAGAATACATGTTTCATCTAAAGATAAAAACTAAAGGAATTGAGTGTAATGGCTAGTTAAGGAAGTTAGTTTAAAAGTTGTTAGAGGAATATAATCATTAACTTTTCTTCTCTCTTTAATCTCTTAATTTCTTATTTATTATGTGAAGAATTATTATATATCTTTAATCACAATAGTGGGGTATCGTAGCAAAGAGATTAGATCACATGACTAGAGGAAATTTGAAAATTTTAAGCAAAATCATTTCAATTGAATGGAGGCCAAACATAAGCATAGAGTTAAGGAAATCAAGACACAAATTTATCAATTTTTTCAATAATAACAATCATCAAGAGGCATTAACAAAAATATATTTTTAAGAGTGAACATTTATTTCTGCTAAATGGAACATGATGAAGGAGAGAATTGCATCAATGTTTTACTAGTCACCAACTTCAACAACAACCGTAGGGGACCACAACTTACATCCAAGACTACAATAAGCATAGGGGACCACAGCTTACATGCAACACCACAATAACCATAGGGGATCACAGTATACAATATTAAAAAAAACAAAAAAACCATGATAAGCAGAGAACAATGGACACAAACACACAGATTTAGAAGACCACAAAATACATAAAAGGTAGACAACAATGACTTATCATGATGAAATGTCGTCTAAGGAAGAACACACAGTGAAGAAGATGGAAGATGCGCAAGATGAGGGATTGTTTCGGAAAGAATATAAGAGATTAGGGATTAAGGAAGAGGAAAATAGGATTGTGTCGGAAGAAGATGGGAAAAGACCGCGAAGATTAAAGCGTGGTGATGTCTGTGAGTAAGAGGGATTAGGTATTTAGGATTTGGGATTTAGGAAGAGGAAGAGGACAAACGTTGCATTTGGGAAAAGGAAGGAGATACAGTGTTTCTGTCCAAAAATGTTACATCTGAAGGAGGAGGAGACACAGTGGTTTTGGACCTGATGTGGGACCTACCACCATGCCGACATCAACAATAGTGAGTCCCACATCCAGTGAAAATAAAAAAAAGAAAGCCATGTTAGTATTTAATGGGCCACATAAACAGATAACTGACGGTGCCCTTACGACGTTAATGCTCAAGGCCCAATCTGAATGATTTCCAAACCTTGGGGTCTTATTTGAATGTATTATAAACTTTGGGATTCAATTTGAACACTCTAAAACGTTAGGGTCTATTTTGTACATTCGTAAAGACGTTAGGGTCTATTTTGTACATTCGTGAAAATATTAGGGGCTAGTTAGCCCTTTTGGCCTAATTTTGATAATGGATGCTTCTTTTACATTATAATACTTCTTGTATAAATTATATATACAATCAAGTTAGAAGTGAATTCTTTTTAATCATTTTCATCATCCCACGATTTCAACCAAGTAGAAATGTTGTTAAAGGGTGGTTATAGTAGTCATTTAAAACAGTAACCTAATTAAGTAACTGGGAGTATTCTTAACAAGATGTTTACTTTCGCGTTAAAGGATTATGTGACTATTTAAATAATCTTCTAAATGTTGCTCTTGTATTAGTGTTTTTACTTTTCTTTTAATGACAGTTATAAAAATATTTAAAAGTTTAAACATCTTTCTCATTTATGTTCACTTTATGTATTGAGTTGAATTGTGTAGCTTACGTTAAAGTTTCAAGAATTGTAAAGTGAACTAAAGTGATTTATAACTTTAAAAATTAGTTAAATACCCAATAGTTTGATGAACCTTGCAGTTAAATGAATATGGAAAATCTTAATTGATTTATTGCATTTTTCTTAAAGCTGCCACCTATTTAAGTTAAGAGTGATATAATTGATTGGATCTGGGACAAGCAAATGCTTAAGTGTGGGAAAATTTGATACGTACTATTCACTCTATGTTTTTAGCATGATTCTGAGGGCATTTAGCTTCAGATGGTTTCTGGAGGATTTGATACTTAATATGAATCATATTTTGTTTCTAAGTCTTATCTTAGCTCTTTGATGAAGAAGAAATGAATTTAGGTAGAAATGAGTCAAATTAGAGAAGTCGGAAATATAAGCAAACTGGCAGAGGTTACAATCATGGAGAGGCATTGGTTATCTAATAGGTAGACATGATTCAAAAACAAAAATTAACTAAAACTAGAGTCAAATTGGTATTAGGAATTAGTTACATACTAGTTAGAGGAACATGAGAAGCAAAAACTAACCAGCACTAGATTGATACTTGTAATTGGCATCGGTCTCATCGATGTTTTTATGCATAAACAATATAAAAACTAATTGAGAAGTTGATCTGACATTGGTATCATAACTCTAATATTAATGACGTGCAAAAACTTAACCCTATTGACCCTTAAACACTTTATTTTGTAATCTTAAACTATAGAGACTATTCTTAGGGTTAATTAAGGAGAGTCGTGAAGGACAGTAGCCAAAAACATATCAAGAATACATTAAACTAAAATGTGTAGGATAAAGAAGGAAATAGTATTAACGAAAAGCAAGAAGTCCATCAAGATTCAATTAAGAGACATTAAGATTCAATTATTATTATAATGCTATCTTATTCCTTGTTTTCTTTGTTGTTTATTATTAGTTATCTTTACTTTATCATAAACCAATTAGAATAAAGATCTAGGTGGGATAAACCATAGTACCTATTGTTTGATTTCATTCTTTAATTTAATACAAGATTCTAGTGTTTTGAAAATTATTTATGAATTTATATTGTATTTAATTAGATTAGAAAATTAGAAGATTTAATTTCTTATAAATATATATATTGATCAAAGTAACATATTTAGAGAATTGTAAATGTATGAAGAGATCAAATCATAAATAATAAGGGTTGAACATAATCTTAGAGATATGATCATATAATCTTTTTTGGATAGAGTAAAATTTATTATGGGAATTTATAAAGCAAGTTTATGTGTTCTAAGAGAGTTTTGATTAGAAAAAAGATTGTAGTCAATCAACTTAAGGATAGGGAATGTATAACTAGAAATTAGGTTCACTAACAAATTCAGATAAATTTAAGCACAAAAAATGTTCTTAGGGAATTCTTATTTGGATTGTGTTTATCTATTGATTTATTTATTCTTATTTCATTGCTCTAGTTTGGTATTTTAGGTTAGTTTAGTTTATTTTATTTTCCATTTAAATCCATCATTGATTTTGTTTGATTAGATAACAAAAAAATAGTCAATACTAGTAGTTATAGTCCTTGTGGGATCAATATCCATACTGATATAAGCTACTGCATTTGCCTAGGTGATTTTCTTTTACTATTATTTTAGGTTACACATAAATATCACATCACAGATGCACTTGCCTAGTTAATTTTTAGTATTTTTTCAAATTATGAACAAAAACTTTCACTACAAAGGCATTGGTTATCTAATAGGTAGATATGATTCAAAAACAAAAACTAACTGAAACTAAATTCAAATTGGTATTAGGAATTAGTTACATACTAGTTAGAGGAACATGAGAAGCAAAATTAACCAGCACTGGAGTGATACTTGTAATTGGCATCGGTCTCGTTAATTTTTTTATGCATAACCAATTTAAAACTTATTGGAGAAGTTGATCTGACATTGGTGTCATAACTCTAACATTAATGACATGCAAAAACTTAACCCTATTGACCCTTAAACACTTTATTTTGTAATCTTAAACTATAGACACTATTCTTAGGGTTAATTAAGGAGAGTCGTGGAGGACAATAGCCAAAAACATATCAAGAATACATTAAATTAAAATGTGTAGGATAAAGAAGGAAATAGTATTAGCGAAAAGCAAGAAGTCAATCAAGATTCAATTAAGAGACATTAAGATTCAATAATTATTATAATGCTATCTTATTCCTTGTTTTCTTTATTATTTATTATTAGTTATCTTTACTTTATCATAAACCAATTAGAATAAAGATCTAGGTGGGATAAACCATAGTACCTATTGTTTGATTTCATTCTTTAATTTAATACAAGATTCTAGTGTTTTGAAAATTATTTATGAATTTATATTGTATTTAATTAGATTAGAAAATTAGAAGATTTAATTTCTTATAAATATATATATTGATCAAAGTAACATATTTAGAGAATTGTAAATGTATGAAGAGATCAAATCATAAATAATAAGGGTTAAACATAATCTTAGAGATATGATCACATAATCTTTTTTTGTTAGAGCAAAATTTATTATGGGAATTTATAGAGCAAGTTAATGTGTTCTAAGAGAGTTTTGATTAGAAAAAAGATTTTAGTCAATCAACTTAAGGATAGGGAATGTATGCCTTGAGAAAGAATATATTTATAACCTAGAAACTCCTACCTGAACTACAAATTAGGTTCACTAATAAATTAAGATAAATTTAAGCACAAAAAAGTTCTTAGGGAATTCTTATTTTGATTGTGTTTATCTATTGATTTATTTATTCTTATTTCATTGCTCTGGTTTGATATTTTAGGTTAGTTTAGTTTATTTTATTTTCCCTTTAAATCCATCATCGATTTTGTTTGATTAGATAATAAAAAGACAGTCAATACTAGTAGTTATAGTCCTCCATACTGATATAAGCTATTGCATTTGCCTATGTGATTTTCTTTTAGTATTATTTTATGGTTACACATAAATATCACATCACAGATGCACTTGCCTAGTTAATTTTTAGTATTTTTCAAATTATGAACAAAAACTTTCACTACAGAGGCATTGGTTATCTAATAGGTAAACATGATTCAAAAACAAAAACTAACTAAAACTAAATTCAAATTGGTATTAGGAATTAGTTACATACTAGTTAGAAGAACATTAGAAGCAAAAACTAACCAACGCTAAAGTGATAGTTGTAATTGGCATTGGTATCATCAATGTTTTTATGCATAACCAATATAAAAAATCATTGGAGAAGCTGATCTGACATTGGTATCATAACTCTAACATTAATGACCTGCAAAAACTTAACCTTATTGACCCTTAAACACCTTATTTTGTAACCTTAAACTATAGACACTGTTCTTAGGGTTAATTAGGGAGAGTCTTGGAGGACAGTAGCCAAAAACATATCAAAAATACATTAAACTAAAATGTGTAGGGTAAAGAAGGAAATAGTATTAGAGAAAAGCAAGAAGTCCATCAAGATTCAATTAAGAGACATTAAGATTCAATAATTATTATAATGATTTCTTATTCCTTGTTTTCTTTATTGTTTATTGTTAGTTGTATTTACTTTATCATGAACCAGTTAGAATAAAGATCAAGGTGGGATAAACCATAGTACCTATTGTTTGATTTCATTATTTGATTTAATACAAGATTCTAGTTTTCTTGAAAATTATTTATGAATTTATATTGTATTTAATTAGATTAGAAAAAGTAGAAGATTTAATTTCTTTTATATATATATATATATATAACAAATGTAGAAGATTGTAAATGTATGAAGAGATCAAATCATAAATAATAAGGGTTAAACATAATCTTAGAGATAGGACCATATAATCATTTTGGGTTAGAGTAAAATCTATTATGGGAATTTATAGAGCAAGTTAATGTGTTCTAAGAGAGTTTTGATTAGAAAAAGATTTTAGTCAATCAACTTAAGGAGGGAATCTATGTCTTAAGAAAGAATATATTTGTAACTTAGAAATTCCTACTTGAACAAGAAACTAGTTTTCATCAATAAATTAAGATAAATTTAAGCATCGAAAAAGTTTTTAGGGAATTCCTATTTGGATCTTGTTTATATATTGATTTATTTAGTCTTATTTCATTGCTCTAGTTTGATATTTTAGGATAGTTTAGTTTATTTTCCCTTTAAATGCATTATTGATTTTGTTAGATTAGATAATAAAAAGACAGTCAATACTACTAGTTATAGTTCTTGTGGGATCAATATTCATACTGATATAAGTTGGTACATTTTACTAGGTGATTTTCTTTTAGTATTGATTTATGTTTGCACATAAATATCACATCACAGATGCACTTGCCTAGTTAATTTTTAGTATTTTTCAAATTATGAACAAAAACTTCAACTAGAGAGTCACCTTTTAACCTGACTTTTAAAGTTGAAGCCTTAAGGGAGAGCCTTGAAGTAACTACTAAAAGTTGCTCCTTTGTGACTAGAAGGTCACAAGTTCGAATCACAGAAAAATCCTCTTTATAAAAAATATAAGAAGAAGGTTGTGTATATAGTTGATCCTCCTCAGACCTTCACAAAACGGAGAGTTTTATGCACTAAGTACGTTAACTTTTTTGACCCCTTAGAGCTAGATGCGGAAACCTTAAGGATAGCTAACTATTTATTGGAGGTTAATGAAGCAGATTTTAAATTTTAGTTTAATATTCTTGAAAATAAAGGGATGCCGCTTTCATCAATAATCGCCTTCCAATAAAAGGTTAAGAGTTATAATGCTAAGAGGAGCAGTAAATAAGATTTATAGGAAGGAGATATGATATTAAGGCGAATAAATGTAGAAGTTAGGGCAAAAGCCAAAGGAAAGGTTACACATAAGTTATTTGACCCATTCATTATTAAGGGAGCAATCGGACTTGGAACTTAAAAATTACTTTACCTTAGTGGGCACATGATTCCTCGCATATGGACTTGGAAGCATTTACACCCCTATTATCAATAAAATTATGTTCTTCCCAATTTTCAGGTTTTCTATACAGTATAGCACTTGTATTTATTATGCGACTAAGACATTTTTGCTAACGCACCTCCAAGATCTAGACCTAAAAATGGTCATGCGAGTAAGATGTTTACCTAAAAGGTTAAAACGTAATCCAATAAGCAGACCTACAAGCAATCATGCAAGTAAGACATTTTTTATCTATGGTAAAATGAACCACAAGACATAGAGCTAAAAGCAATCGCACAAGGAAGAAATTTGTGCTCTAAAAGAAAAATGGAACAAAGGATAAAAATAATCACGTGAGTAGGACTTTTTTGTTATAAGACAAAACACAAACCAAGATGCAGATTTCAAAGCAATTGTGTGAATAAGATGTTTTCACTCTTTAAGGAAAAATGCACATCCAAGACGCATAATTGGAAGCGGTCATATGAATAAGACGTTTTTGCTGTCAAGAAAAAACGTAACGCAAGATGCAAACCTAAAATCGGTTGCTTGAGTAGGACATTTCCGCTCTAAATTAAAATGTATCCTAAGATGCAGACAGGAAAGTAATAGCTTGACTAAGACATTCTCACTTAAGGCAAAATGCAAGCCTAGATATAGATTTGAAAGCGGTTGTGCTAGTAATTTCTTTTGTTTTAAGAAAAAAATACACTCTTGTATGCTGAATTAGAAAAGGGTTTCACAATAACAAACGTTCTTACCTGAGGCAGAATACACTCATAAAGCAAAGAACCACCCAATAAACTATCGGACACCGACCACTCTACCAAAAGACATATTCGCATGTTTGCGACTAAAGAAAGAAACAACATTCAAAAATATACAAAAAGAACGTAGCATATACCGTAACGTTGCATTTGGCTGCTGTCTTCAGTATATAGAGATAAACTGAGACAAAAATTTAGAAACAGAACAGAACAAAAATTGAAAACAATGAGATATTTGGTCGTGATGTACAAAACAGATAAAATTGTCTCCGTCTCAAGGACAGAAATGTGTTTAGTTGCAGTTGACAGAATATAAAAACAGTGTCAATGACTAAAATACCCCTACAGTATAATATGATTGAAAATATGTAATTCATTGATTATTTTAAAACGAATGATTTGTATTAGTAAAAAAGTTAACAAATAATAATAACAACAATAACAATAAGAAATTAATTTTGTATAATAATAATAATAATAATGATGATGATGATGATGATGATGATGATGATGATGATGATGATGATGATGATAGAAGAAGAAGAGGAAGAAAATTAATAATAATAAGGAATTTAATAATCACAATA
>JAOQML010000197.1:31870391-31881988 GCA_027568935.1 Erythroxylum urbanii | reverse complement strand
TAATAAACTTTCTGAAATAATTATTTTAATATAAGGGGTATAATAGTCATTTATTATATATTTCATTCCATTCCATCCATCATCCAAATAACATTTCATTACATTACATTACGAACCCTTCCACCCTTCCTAAATAACGTATCACTATATTACATTTCATTCCATTATAAATCGTTCCTTCCCGTTCCCTTTCGTTCTATTAATTAACATCCAACCAAACAGGCCCTAAGTGACGTGCAAAGGTCTCCAAGTCCAAGTATCATCATATCGGTGGATCAAGTATGCATGTCCATTCTAGTTAATAATATAATTTGGATGCTTATGCAGATAAAAGGTCTCCTATTAAACTTTTCGGGTTTGATTGTATATCACACTTCTTCATTTCCTTCAACCGTCCCTTCTTGACGAATCATGTAGCTTGAAGAGCATTATCTGGGAATGACATCTGCGAATTGATTTTGTTAAATTTTCTACACAACCATCGTCTTTGTATTTTGAACAATCATTTGTATTTCTAAAATTCATTCAAGCTCAATCAAAAGATTATGGTTTAAAGGAGACAATTTGATATCATTTCAGATTTTTTAACAATTGTTTCTTTAATTTTCAACTAAATTATTTTTATTTTTTATTATACACGTATTTGCTAACTTAGTATTAACGTTAATTATGTAATACTCCATATTAACAACGTTAACAACAAAATTAATAGAGAAATATATCTACAATAAATTTATGTATTTGATTAAAATAACTTATGATTATGGGTAGTATTATAAAATTAAGTAATTTTTTATATTTAGATCATAATCTTCCCTAACCTCATATAAGTTCATATAACCCAATAAAAAAGTTCCTATCCGAAATGATTCTCTTTAAACAAATTCATGTGTATGAGCCTAAGTTATATTTTAGTACCTTACAATCCTTATATGCGTATAAAAACCTACCATCTTCTCATCCTTTTCTCAGAGATATCAACGATGACTTCAAGCTCGACCGTTAATTGATCTTAATTTTTGATATCTTTCTTTTACAGGGGCTTAGAAATATTGTTTGAAGTAATAAATTATTTGGTATAAATCCAGAATGCGGATGTGCGAGGGAAGAATTCTCCTAGAAGTTGTACTTGACCTTTATCGATGATATAAGCGGACATCAGAAAACTTAGAGACTAGAGTTCTAAACTACCAAAATGCTAAAATATGTTGAAAATATAAAATATTGGAGAAGGTAATTGATTGTTACAAAAGGGAATTACTAATTACACAAAAGAATTTGATATAACAAAGGTGAATTTGTAACATAAATCAAGTTAAAAAATAAAAAAATGCATTTGAAAAAGGTTGGTTGATCTCTTTAAAAAGCGATTTTGTTGTATTATACTGGTCTCAAGATTGTCTTGTATCTAAATCATCCCTTATTCTCATGATGATGGTGAATTTATAGTCTTTTCAACCTTAGAGTAGTTTTTTTTTTTATAACTGTCTAATTCTTTATATTTCAACTAACTTCCTCTCACAATTCATGCTTTGGAATTCTGTAAATGCTTAACTTCATAACTTCCAATCTATTTAGCCATGTTCCTATTAATTATCTTCCATCATTTTCTCAACTTTCACATTATGTACTTCTGCTTCACGTCACTTCCTAACTTTTAGCCCACTTCCTTATATTTCAACTAACTTCCTCCCATTATTCATGCTTTGGAATTCTTGAATCCTAGATTTCTCAACTGATTCCTATATGTATGAATTCTCTGGCCAAATGACCTTCAACACTTCTTGTATTTGGGACTTTTTACTTATGGGCCAAAAGAGTTGAATTATTTTATGCTATCAACAACTACATCCTTAACTGGAGTCGAATTTTACTCCAAAAACTTGTAGAGCTCTAAGTTGAATTCATGAGTTAAGCTAAGTAATGTCATTTATAGGAAGTCTCTTAATCTCAAACAATCTTTTACAAATGAGAAATGTCATAGTTAAAGATTATGTGGAGATATTTTAAATTTGAAATCCTTACTTCCCTATCCATTACAGAATATAGTAATTCTTTTTAAATTCTCACCTTTTACTATTCCCTTAGGACTTGACTGTGTTTTTACAATATAAAAACTCCTTTTTACTTCTACACATTTTAGTTTTCAAATAATATTTTATTCTCTTTTCTGACTTCCACATTTTTCTCTTACAGCTTCTATGGCGATGACTTGTTTTCACCATGCCTCTTCTTCCTCCTCAACAGATTCTATTAAGCTAAACATAATTCATGTATGTGTCTAACTCCAATATTTTCCAAAAATCCCTATGATTTTCTCAATTCCACTTTTTTTCAAGTTGTTAAACTTAAAGCGATATCCATTCCATTTGAGACCCTTCCACCATGTTTAAGAATCAGGTAAAAAATCTTACACTTTAATGTTCCTTTTAACCCATCAATTATAACATTCGAACTCCTATTTTCAACACTATTAAAGGGTGTCCTCATTTCAAACATGAATATGGCATTACACTTACTATTAGGACGCCGTCACATATAGATGCTTCTCATCCATCGCTCCCTTATTTAGGAGAAACAAGTCGGTCAAAATTTCTCTAGAATTCACTTTGCTTCAGATGTAATGCCGAACTCTTTGAGCCCTTTTTGTATTGGTCTATACTTGGAGATACTACTGTATATTGACATATACATGGTTGTATATGAGTTCAAAAATGAATTTGAATCCTTTCAGTATATATGCTAGTGATATATTATGCTATATGCCCTTATATGAACTTCGAGTTTATTGGTATGTGAAATCTTGGAGATTTTCGACATATAAGCTTCTAAGTTTGTAAAATCGAGTCCATTGGATGGGTATGGCCATGGTGGCCGAGTAAAATGTGTTCTAATGCCTTAGAGGTGATTAGACATGATTTATAGACTTATTGGACACTTAGAAAACTTAGCTGGAAAAGTTGATGTACATAATGACTTATTTGCAAATTGTTAAAAGTTAAGGGATTTAAATATAATTTTTTAATTCTTGAAGGATCAATATGTAATTTTATAAAGTTAAAGGGCTTAATTATTATGTTCAAAAGTCTAGAGACCAAAACAAAAATAAAAGTTTTAGTCATTCTCAAATTTTGGGCTTAATTGCAAATTTAGGAAAATTGTGGAGGCTATAATGGTAATTTCACATAAGCTAAGGGCAAAAAGGTAATTTTACCATATTTGGTCAAAGAAGAGTGAATAATCTAGACCCTTCTTAATTGTGTGGTCGAGCATCCCTCCATTAAACATTAGAAACATTTTGTTTTAATTAAAAGAAAGGAGAAGATAGGAGGAGAAGATGAAGCATTCGGCCATCACTAGCTTCCACCATTTTTTTTATTGTCCAATATAAATCAAGGTGTTCTAAGTTAATTTGGGGTCAAGGAACTCAAATCTATCATTATATTTCATAAATTCTAAAAGGATTTTAAGATATCACCAAAAGAATATTTAGGTAAATTTTGTTTCATCTCTCTCTACATTATGGTTTTGAGTTTGGTGTTAAGATATGTTGTTCTCCATACTTGAATATGCATGAAACATGGTTTAGATGAATGAAATGAGTCATGGAGAAGTCTCCTTAAGCCAAAACTGAAATGCCCTCTCTTTGGTGAAAATTTATGAAATTTTGAATATCTTTTGAAATTCATGGTTTAAATGAACTCTATGATATTAATTGTATATGTATAATGTGAATTGATGATGAAAAATGAGGAAGATGTACATTGGAAGGAGGCCTTCAAGTTTATGCCTTTAGGTGATTGATAAAATGCCTAAATAAACTTGGCTTAGGATTTAAGGATTTTGATGGTGTACATTGGAAAGAGGCTTTCATGTTTACTTAGAGTAAACTTGAATTGTTGCTTAGATTGATGAGCAGAGGCCTAATATGCTTTGATAAAAATATGCTTAATTATGCTTTCAATTGTGTAAGTATTAAATCAAAGGCATTAAATGCCTTTGAAAATGCAAAAGAAAACTTATGCGAATAATAAGGGAATTAACCATATAAGAAGCCTAATGGCCAAATCCTATAGCTTCAAAATAATGATATTGTTTTTTATACACTTATGTGGTGGTGTATAAATATGAGGTTCATGTTTGAGTAGTAAATACATTGTATATTGTATGTATAAGGCTTAGGAACTATGAATCAAAGAACTCGTGCTGAGGATTGTTGAAGTCAAGGGAGCGTACACCTTTTTTTGAGGTGAGTTGGGGAAACCATATCTCTCAAATAGGATTAGGACATCCCAAGACATGTATGATGACTTGTATGTGAATTTTGAACGTAGGTAATACGTAGTAGAATTGAATCTCAAATAGATGCTAGTATACTTGTGTATTGAATAAGCAACATTGTTTTGAATAACTCTTTACACTTGAAGTGCAACTGATGTTTTTATTACGTATTTTGAGAAATGGTATTTTTTTTCAACAAACTTGCACTTGAAGTGTAAAGAACAACATTTTGTTTTCTGAAACTACATTTTTGAACAACTTTGCACTTTGAGTGCACAAGATAACTTTTATTGCATGAAATAATGTTTTAGAGCTTACATATGTATAACCGAGTCATGTATGCTGCATGTATGTTTTTTCTTTTAGCTTAGAGCCATAGCAAGGTTCCATTTTATCGGTTGGACTAATAAATAAAGGTATAGTGCCTTGATTTTAGTATTTAATATTTTTATATGATTTTGTGATTGGTCAGATAACGATTGGCCAATCGTGTGCTGGGCACAACAGATTAAGCTACCCCTGTACCTTTGACGCTGGTACATAAAAGTCAAGTCCTCGTATCGACACCTTTCTACGGGACTTACAGGTAATTGCACACCTAAAGGTCTAGTCACCGATGAGGTCATCACCTAGGGTCATGCCGCTCTTGTCAACTATAATATGGACTCACCACAGATGAAAGTCAAGCTAACACCAGGAATCGATGGGTGTACAGACTTGTTTGGCTGACTAGTGGTGATACATACAACTATTTAGGCTTATTATGAGATTTGACTTCCCGATGAGATTTGATTTATACAAGTGATGCTTTTCTGCTCTTGTGTATTGGAATTAGAACTTATGTTCACTGGATGAGTGATTAATAGGTTAGGCCTATTTGGTTCCTAACCAGTATATGTTGAGTCATAGGCTAGGCCTATGTGTTTCTATGTCATGTATGTTCACTTCATAGGTGGTTATGTGCATGCTAGATGGGTGAAAAACTTGTCCTTTGGTTTTTTAGACTGTCTTGGTATGTACCAGGTTCTATTTGCAATATATGTTTTTCCTGCTCATTGAGTACATAGTGTACTCACCCTCTCCGCTTTCCAACCATGCAGGTTAATTTGGTGAGCTTGAAGTGTTCTGAGTGAATCGTGAGGTCTTTTGACATTTTAGGGACATTACAGCACGTGGGTAGTCTCTATTTTGTACTTTTGTTGTATAGTGGCTTATGATTATGTTGATATGCTTTACAATTTTTTAAATTAACTCTTGTCTGTCTTGTGGTTTGTAAATGAATTTATATATGAACATTTTGTACTGTTGTTGAGATTGCTCTTGAGTAGACTTCAAAGTCCAGAAGTTATGGTAAAGTTTTAATGTGAATATAAAAGTGCGTTTGAAACTGATTTATAGGTGTTTTTCATTTTGGGATTCTCAAATTACAGCTGTTGTGCTGCTGAAATGTTTTTAAAGATGTCCAATTAGCCTTGCATAGTCAGGTTAAGGGTACCGTGAGTATCCTTAGCCCGAGTATGCGATGATTGTCATATGCCTGATGTGGTTCCGGGTCGTAACAACTAAATTGGTATCAGAGCCAGGTTTTTACATTTTCAAAAGTGTTATTGCCATTTTTAAAAGGATCATGAGCTTTAGGAGTCGAGTCTGGGTGTCGAAAATCTTTAATCGAGAAGTTGAGTCTCAAATCATTAAGTTGACGTCCTTAATGGTCAGATGATTTCAACCTCGGTGAGAGTACTTGTTGACATTCCTTAGGGTGTTTGGGACATCGAAAAGCTAGGCTCAGTCCAATCTATTTTATGAAATAACGTCTTTTTCTTTAATTTGATAGTGATAGCATGGTTGGAGGAAGAAAGGGAAGTCGTCGCAAGGTTAGACCTTTGTGACTATTGTGATGCATATTCTGTGTAGTTCTGGTAAATTCGTAAATAGTATAAGCTACTAACATGTAGTGTTATAAGGTGTTATTTGTGTTATATGTATTCTTGGTAGAGACGCTAAAGTTTTAATCAAAACTGGCGTGCAAAGGTCCTTTGTCAGTGTGACTTCCACCGAGAGCATTAATCGTCCCCTAGAGTCGTTAGATCCCCCTCTCATTATAGTCACTCGTCTTGGAGAGCAAGCAGCTCGTGATGAAGTATATATGGCCTGTGAGGTAAAGGTTGATGATGTTGTGTTAGAGGCAGATCTTATTCCCCTCGATCTCTAGGATTTTGACGTAATATTGGGGATTGACTGGTTAGAGAGGCATCACGCCAGGGTTGATTGTTATAAGAAGATGTGGAGTTTGACACTCAAGGTGGAGTCTCGATTAAATTTACTGGAGACCGACGGATGTTCCTGAGTTGTTTGATATCGGTGGCTGAGGCTAAGAAGTTGATTCATCGGGGATGCCAGGCATACCTCACATAGATGATTGACACTTTAGAACAGAGGGCCAAAATTGGAGATGTTCCTATTGTATGTGAGTTCCTCGGTGTCTTCCCAAAAGAGTTACTTAGATTGCACCTGATCAGGAGTTTGATTTTGCTATTAACTTGGTCCCAGGGACAACACCGATATCTATACCACCGTATCACATGGCACAAGCAGAATTGAAAGAGTTGACGGTTCAGTTGCAAGAGTTATTGGATAAGGGCTTCATCAGACCAAGTCATTCACTGTGGGGAGCACCAGTATTGTTTGTCAAGAAGAAGGATGGGACCCTTCACTTATGTATTGATTATCGACAATTAAATAGGGTTACCATAAAAAATAAATATCCACTCCCTAGAATTGATGACTTGTTTGATCAATTAAGAGAAGCTGCAGTATTCTCAAAAATAGATCTAAGGTCCGAGTATCATCAGTTGAAGATTACTGAAAGAGATGTGCACAAAACTGCTTTCCGGACGAGGTACGGATACTATGAATTTTTGGTGATATCGTTCGGATCGACAAATGTACCTGTAGCATTTATGGACCTCATGAACAAGGTGTTCCATCCTTATTTAGATTAATCTGTAATAGTCTTCATTGATGACCTTTTGATTTATTCTAAAAATGGGGAGGAGCATGTTAGACATCTCCGAATTATGCTGCAAATATTTCGTAAAAGACAGTTGTATGCAGATTTTTCAAAATATGAATTTTGGCTAAAGGAGATAGGATTCCTTGGGCATGTGGTATCAGAAGAAGGTATTTTTGTGTACTAAAAAAATAGAAGTTATACTTGAGTGGGGATAGCCCAAGAATGTGACAGAAGTCCGTAGCTTTTTGGGGTTAGCTGGTTATTATCGGAGATTTGTTGAGGGTTTCTTAGTACTTGCAGCTCCTTTTTCGAGGCTTACCTAGAAGGGGGTAAAATTTCAATGCGATGATAAATGCAAGGTGAGTTTTTAGGAACTGAAGAGGCGATTGACTTCTGCGCTAGTTCTTGCTCTACCTACCTAGGTGACTGGATATGAGGTATACAGTGATGCCAGTCATCAGAGACTTAGCTGTGTACTGATGCAGGCTAGGCGAGTGATCATGTATGCTTCTAGACAATTGAAGAAGTATGGGCTAAATTATCCTACACATGATTTAGAGCTCACAGCGGTGTTGTTTGCACTTAAGATTTGGAGACACTATCTTTATGGGGAGATTTGTTGTATATACACCGACCACAAGAGCTTGAAGTACCTAATGACACAGAAGGAGATAAACCTCAGAAAAAGGAGTTGGTTGGAATTAATTAAGGATTATGACTTAGTGATTGACTATCAACCATAAATGTGGTAGCCGATGCACTGAGTTGTAAGTCCTGTTCGATAATAACTGTCAGGCAAAATCCTTATATGACTCATTTAATGAGTATATGGAGCCTTGGGGTTGGACTCTTAGTGGCTGAGGATGATGGAACACTGTTATCACGGTTTAAAGTTCGGCCAACACTATTTGATGAGATTAGGAGATCACAGGCCGATGATCTTGAGTTAAATGTCATTCGAGAGAAATTGCCATCCGAAGAGAATGAGGGTTTCTGACTAAGAGAAGACGGGTTGTTAGTCTTCAGAGGTAGAGTCTGTGTACCGGATGATCAGGTTCTCAGGTGAGCTATCTTATAAGAAGCTCACAGTTCCACTTATGCTATGTATCTTGGTAGCACCAAGATGTATCGAACTCTTAGAGAGAGCAATTGATGGCCAAGGATGAAGAGAGAGATAACAGAATTTGTGGTCAAATGTCTTCCTTGTCAACAGATAAAGGCAGAGCATTAGAAGCTGATAGGTATATTATAGTCTTTGCCTATTCCGGAATGGAAGTGGGAACATATGACAATAGATTTTGTAGTTGGACTACCTCATACATCGAAGGGTCACGATGCTATTTAGGTTATAGTGGATAGATTGACAAAGTCTACTCATTTTCTACCTATCCACACAACTTATTCATTGGAGAGGTTAGCAAAGTTATACATTGATGAGATTGTGAAGTTACACAGGGTGCCAGTTTCTATAATATCATATAGTGATCTAAGATTCACCTCTCAATTTTGGCTGAAATTCTAGGAATCTTTAATGACTAAACTGAAGTTTAGTACTGCATTCCACCCCCAGACTGATGGTCAGTTAGAGAGGACTATTCAAACACTGGAAGACATGTTGAGAGCATGTGTAATGGAGCTGGGACCGACACTTGCCTTTGATAAATTAGCTTATAATAATAGTTATCAGACTAGTATTGGTATGCCACCATATAAAGCACTTTATGAGAGAAAATGAAGGACACCTCTATGTTGGATGAGGTTGGTATAGCCACAGTTGAAAGAGCCGAATTGATAGAAATTATCATTTAAAAAGTAAAAGTCATCTGGGAGAAGATGAAAGTCACCCAGGATCGTCAAAAGAGTTATGTGGAGAAGAGATGATGACCATTAGAATTTGGATTTGGTGATATGTTTTTCCTTCGGATATCACCATTGAAAGGTATTATCTGATTTCAGAACCAAGGGAAGCTGAACCCTCGATATATCATACCTTTCCATATCCTGGAACATGTCGGGACTGTGGCGTACTGGTTGGAATTGCCACCGGACTTGGATAAGATCCACAATGTGTTCCATGTCTCGATGCTTAAGAAGTATATACCGGACTCATCTTATGTTTTGGAGACACCTCCAGTAGAGTTGAGAGAAGATATGAGTTTTGGGGTGAAACCAGTCCAAATTCTGGATGGACAGATAAAGAGATTGCGCAGCAAGGAAGTTCCCACAATTAAAGTTTTTTGGAAGAACGACAGGGTTGAGGAGATGACATGGGAACCTGAGGATGCTATGAATCATCAGTCCCCCCATTTATTTGTATCCTCAACCTAGGCGTTTCGAGGATGAAACTCTATTGAGGGGGGGAGGACTTGTAACACTGGACTCTTTGAGCCCTTTTTGTATTGGTCCGTACTTGGAGATACTATTGTAAATTGAAATATACATAGTATGCGAAATCTTGGAGATTTCTGACATATAAGCTTCTAAGTGTGTAAAACCGAGTCCATTGGATGGATATGGCCATAGTAGCTGAGTTAAATGTGTTCTAATGCCTTAGCGGTGATTACACATGATTTATAGACTTATTGGACACTTAGAAAGCTTAGTTGGAAAAGTTGATGTACATAAGGGCTTATTTGCAAATTGTTAAAAGTTAAAGGATTTAAATATAATTTTTCAATTCTTGGAGGACCAATACATAATTTTATAAAGTTACAGGGCTTAATTATTATGTTCAAAAGTCTTGAAACCAAAATGAAAATAAAAGTTTTAGTTATTCTCAAATTTTGGGCTTAATTGCAAATTTAGGAAAAGTGTGGAGAGTATAATGGTAATTTCACATAAGCTAAGGGCAAAAAAGTAATTTCACCATGTTTGGTCAAAGAAGAGTCAATAATATAGACCCTTCTTCATTGTGTGGTCATGCACTCCTCCATTAAACATTAGAAACATTTTTTTTCATTAAAAGAAAGGAGAAGAAAGGAGAAGAGAGGAGGAGAAGATGAAGCATTTGGCCATCACTAACGTCCACCATGTTTTGTTATTCTCCAACCCAAACCAAGGTGTTCCAACTTAATTTGGGGTCAAGGAACTCAAATCTATCATTAGATTTGAGAAATTCTCAAAGGATTTTAAGATATCACTAAAGGAATTTTTAGGTAAATTTTGTCTCATCTCTCTCTACATTATGATTTTGAGTTTGGTGTTAAGATATGTTGTTCTCCATAATTGAATATGCATGAAACATGGTTTAGATGAATGAAATGAGTCATGGAGAAGTCTCCCTAAGCCAAAAATGAAATGCCCTCTCTTTGGTGAAAGTTTGTGAAATTTTGAATATCTTTTGAAATTGATGGTTTAAATGAACTCTATGATGTTAATTGTGTATGTGTAATGTGAATTTATGATGAAAAATGAGGAAGATGTATGATAAAATGCCTAAGTGAACTTGGTTTAGGATTTAAGGATTTTGATGGTGTGAATTGGAAAGAGGCTTTCATGTTTACTTAAAGTAAACTTGAATTGTTGCTTAGATTGATAAGTAGAGGCATAATGTGCTTGGATAAAAATATGCTTAATTATGCTTTGAAATTTGTAAGTATTAGATCAAAGGCATTAAATGCAAAAGAAAGCTTATGCGAATAATAGTGAGAAGCTTAATGATCGAATCCTATAGCTTAAAAATAGTGATATTATTTTTTATACACTTAAGTGGTAGTGTATAAATATGAGATACATATTTGAGTAGTAAATAGATTGTATATTATATGTATAAGGCTTGAGAGCTATGGATTAAACAACTCATACCGAGGATTATTGAAGTCAAGGAGTGTACACTTTTTTTTAAGGTGAGTTGGAGAAACCATATCTCTCAAATGGGATTAGGACATTCCAAGATATGCATGATGACTTGTATGTGAATTTTGAACCTAGATAATGCATAGTAGAATTGAATCTCAAATAGATGCTAATATATTTGTGTATTTAATAAACGACATTGTTTTGAATAACTCTTTGCACTTAGAGTGCAACTGAGGTTTTTATCGCGTATTTTAAAAAATGATATATTTTTAACAAACTTGCACTTGAAGTGCAAAGGACAATATTTTATTTTCTGAAACTACATTTTGAACAACTTTACACTTGCAGTGCAAAAGATAACTTTTATTGCATGAAATAATGTTTTGGAGCTTACATATGTATACTACGTGTATGTGTTTTCTTTTGGCTTAGAGCCATAACAAGGTTCCATTTTATTGGTTGGACTGATAAATAAAGGCATGGTGCCTTACTTGATTTTAGTATT
>JAOQML010000197.1:31849584-31870291 GCA_027568935.1 Erythroxylum urbanii | reverse complement strand
CTAACCAAAACAAATTAATCAAACTCAACCTCAAAATAAACTGAACACATACTTATTTAGTAAGAAAAGGAACCGGGGCCCAATAAGAGAAATGGAGAAAAAGCTGTCATCAAAGTACTTTTCGAATTTGGAGTTTCCTGATGTCACTACCTCCCATCTCTGTTTTGAATTGTATTTCCTGTTATTTCCATTTTTATTATTGTATAGAATTGGGAATAGCAGTCTGATGATAGGATTGTGAGTATTAAGATATTCTATACTCACCTTTGGGTTTTTTTAATCTTTGATTTAATAAAATCTAATTGTTTTTATGTTTATTGGATTTATTGTGATTGATTTCTATGATTGCATAATTTAGTAATAGACTGAGAGTGTGAATCGAATGAAAAATAATTAAATTAGGCTTACGAGAGTTAAGTGATTTAATAAGAGTAAGAAATTAATCAAATCGGTAATTGTGTGAAGAGAGATCTCATATAAGTTTCCGATAGTTTATTAGATAAATTCAGATCTAATTAGGGTTTTGGATAGATTGTTAATTGAGAGATTGTAATTTTCATAATCTGATTAGAGTTTATAATTTAAGATTAATGGTTATAACTCAAGAGAGAGTAATCAACCCTAAGATCGTCTAGGACCAATAATCCAATAATTCATAATCAATTAGGTTAGCGTTAAAGATAGGTAAAAATTCCCCTTTCTCTCAATTGATAGCTCCTTAGGTTTATTCTTGAGTGTGTGTTGCAATTGCTACTTTGTTAATATTTTGTAATTGATTCATGTAATTGAGTTGCATGATTGAATTAAATTCTTGCCTTAGCTTTTTTGCATTTTGAATTATTGCAAATTGTTTTGGTCTTAGATTTTAGGAATAGATTATCCCTCCTCATAGGATCGTCACTTTAGATACTATGCAAACAACCCATATGCTTGCAGATTGTCGAGGTTATTAATTAGAACTTACACACATCAGAAAACCACGATCGTAAAACCTCATTTAATTTACTATGAATTAATATGCATGAGTTTTTTTCTTCAAGAAGTAGATAACTACTTTTTCTTTAACAAAACCAAATTTTTTCCTTTTGCATAAAAATGTAATCATGTATAAATTTTTCATATATTTGTCAATATTTCAACTATAATAAATAAAGATGCTTCTTATTAATTATAAAGCAGAAAATGGGATAAAAAGAAATTGATAGATTTTCTTTTCATTGCTTTATCAATTTCTACCTTAATCCTAAATTTCAACCACTATGTTTTTACGAAGGAGGTTGTAATTACCATTTTTACTAATGGTCTTGGCATATTGATAAAGTTAGAAAGTAAGAAACTATAATTAAAGACAAAAACAGACTTATGTTTGCTCGTATTATAATTTTCTTATTCCATAGAAAACTTTGATAATAAGGTGTAATATTTGAAGTACTATTTTCTAACAAAAGAAGATTGTCAAAACAAGTTGCTGCTCGTCTATAGCCTGCTTAGCCACTTCTCTAAACATACCAGTAATAAATGGGACATCACTCAAATACGAATCCAATATGTGTATCCATATACAACTAATTTTTTAAGAGACGTTCTCGTAAAATTGATTAATTATTTTATAGTTGTTTATTTTTATTTGAATAAGTCAATTTGACTATTTTCATCTTGATTAATTTAAGTTTTAATCTTTAAATTACAAGACAAATGATTAACGTTGTTCTTATAGATTGTTTAATTAATGAAATGAATAAAGGGATAGAAAAAATCCACTTCTTTAAACTCTTTTTAGTTTGTTTTAGAAGCCAAGGTTTCACTTGAAACAAGCCTAAACTCTTCTTTTAGTTGCCTTATTACTTTGTGTTAATAAAATTAGGAAACACAATAAGTTTTAATCTAAAGAGATCCTTATTCTCTTCATAAATTATTACCGATTCTTAATCTTAAGCATATGATAACATGGTATGAAAGAAAAAGTAACAATTAGATCGAGCTTAAAGTAAACTCTTTATTCATTAGACAAGAAAGATTTGTAAAGGAGATGTTTGTTATTATAATGCTCATTTATATATTCTGCTCCAAAAAAAACCATAAAAAAGCTTGGCAATATTGGTCTAATTCGACCTAATTCAAAATCAATGAATTAAGTCTAGATTGACCATCTTTTGGATCAGTATTAATATTGGAGGGCTAGCTTGAAAGGCCTAATCCCAACCCCCAAAACAATATTATTTTGGTATAACTAATTAAAATGACATCATTTTGGCCTATAGGTTTATAAATATACAGACTAAAAATATCTCTTTAGTGAGTTATATCAAAACAATATTATTTTGATACACCCTAGCACTAGCTATGCTAGAGACTAATCAAGACAATTTAGATGGCTCTCAATGAAAAAAGTTAAAATAATAATATGAAGGAATAGTAACTTGTAGATCTCATACGAAGGCTCTTTAATAACACTTACATTTTAAAATATGTGAAGTCGAATTTTTCTTAATTCAATGGAATGGAGCACATAACACAATGGATTTGCAGAGTCAAACAATTTTTTAAATTTCATAAAACACTTGAAAATGAGAGGATATCATTGACTACATTTAACCATGGTTTAATTTATTAATAATGAGTCACCACTGATCTCATAGGAAGAATTTAAACATATTCTTAATAAAAGGTATAACCTTACTCAATATTAAGATTTTTTGGTGACCTAACTAAAATTGTAGAAAATAGGTTCCCTAAGGGGTTATCAGACACAATTTAAAAAACTATTTGTTCTAGTTGATTGATTATCACCAACACAACAACTCAATTGCTTATGATTGGCTTAAAGGAGAGTTAAAATTGATGTTCATGTCAGTAAGCCTACATCCATATATGCCCTAATGAATTTAACAAGATTGTATAAGGCTTAAGATATTTTTAGTCGTCGAGTACCTTATAAAGACTTATTTTTACACAATAGGACAACTATATGCTTTTTAAGTAGCTAACTCTAGCCGAGCTTAAAGGAAGAAGAGAGCATCGTTTATAGTTCAATTGCTATGAGAATTTTGGCCCAGGACCCAGATGTCAGAAGTTGTTTTTTATTAAAGTGAGATGGTTTGATGATAAAGAAGATGCATATTTCAATATGGAAATTGAAGACAATGAATAATTAAAGACTCTTTAGGGGCTAGAGTTCTTCAAATAATGAAGTTTGGGACCAAATAACTTAATAAAAATAATTATTTTGGTGGATAATTGAAGTAATCACAAGTTGGTAGACATAAGATTGTAAAATAAATAGGGATCATGTCAATCATAAGACAGAGATTTAAAGGAGTTATGGTTAATATGAAAAATTTTCCTAGTATAGGGCATTGTAATGGGGCACAAATGATAGACTAAAGGAATTTGATTATTGTTGCCTTTTATTTAATTTGTTTTAGAGGTTCAATTGTTAAGAACATTAAGTCCAATCTTGTATGAATTTTCTTAAATAATATTGCAATTTAAACTAGATAAGTAAAAGAGCACTCTTAAGGGATTGAGAACTCCTACTAATAAAACATTAATGAGTTTGACATATGCAAGGAATTCCCAGAAAAAAAGAAAAAAGGGGTCATTCTTTAAGTGAACTCTCTCACTATGCTATATGCAGATGATTATGACGCTTACTTTAACTTGAATTTACCTAATATGGAACTTGAGTCTTTTTATAGAATTATAGATATTTTTACAGAAACTCAAAGGCTACCCTTTTAAGAACCTATGATAACAAAATTATTCTTAAATATGTAACTATAATAGTATAATTATTAGGATAAGACTAACCAAGTTAAACTAACAAAAAATTAGGACAGAATAAGTTATAAATAATTATAAATATCCACCAATTTGACAAAAGATCTAATATTTCAAATAATTAATTAGCTCAAAACTAATGAATTGGTTAAAAACTACAAAAAAAACTCAAAACTTAGTGGGAAACCAAATAAATTAATAAAGTTTGTCTCTTTATTTAAGACTCATCATGATCTAAACTAGTAATATTGCTCACACCTTCTAAATATCCCATGATCAGCCATACGCTCCTTACTTAAAATATACATGTAATTATATAGTTTATATTGAATAGGAAAAATAAAATAACAAAAGCTACGTTCATCTACTACTATGAACAAAAACCTTTCTAATGTGTCTACATGATGCTATAATCATCTTTAAAGTATTATCAAGAAAATTAAAATATCATGTATACTTTCTACAAAAACAAACCAAAATTAAATGCAACATGAAATGATGCCATAACTATATAATGTCTTGTACATGTCTAGATAAGTTTTAGCTAATTTATGTTGACCAAAAATATGTGTTCAAATTTGAACATGGATAATACACTTTAGGCAATATAATGATACATGCTCTATTATAACCCTAACATATTTGCTACAAGCAACGAATTAGCACAAACATGACTTAGCATTGACTATTTGATCACAACTAACTATTTCTCACCATCATAGATCAAATCAATAATTCAATGCCTTGATTGGGTTTTAATATAAATGAAATAATATAAATCATTCACCATAAGATGCCAACCACACATAAAAAGCATTGATACAATGAATACAAACACATATAATAATTGAAGTAATCATCGGCGTCAGTTGATACTTTAAAATAGTCATATGTACAATTAATAACTATTTGTCAATAACAACATAAAATCACACTTGTCTAAATATGATTAATCTCTCAAAATTATCAATTTAATGACACCCTAATCTTATCATAATCCCTATGTAAGGTTTCTACAATTCTAACCCAAAATTTAATAAATTAAAGCATCCACATATTTAATAATCTCACAAAATAATAATCAAAATACATATTTGATAAAATAAATAATCTAGAAAATCCTAATGAGACTGTACTATTTGATATTGTTTGGTGTATATTTAGAATATGGGTATGCTAGGGAGGAATTCTCCCATAATTTATACCTAACTTCTATCGACGATATAAGTGAACTCCAAAAAATGAAGTGAGTGAAGTCCTAAGCTACAAAAATGCCTAAATATGTTGAAATGATATCTGAAATGAAGAAAGTAATTAATTGATGCAAAAGGGTATCACTAGCTTCACAAGAGAATTTGATGTGACAAAGGTGAATTTGCAAAGTAAATAAAACTAGAAAATTACAAAATGCATTTGGAAAAGGTTAATTGATCTATCTAAAGAGTGATTTTTGTTGTATTACGTCATTATGGAGATAATGTTATGTTTAATGTATTGAGTGTCCCCATCCATACTCATGGTGCTAGTGAATTTATAGTCTTCTCAACCTTAAGCAATTTTTTCCCATAACTATCAATTTCCCTATATTTTAGCTAACTGCCCTCCACATTTCATGCTTTGAAATTCTTTAATTGCTTAACTTCCACTTAACCATGTTCCTGTTAAATATCTCTACCATTCCTTAACTTCCACATTCTATACTTTTGTCTTAAGTAACTTCCCAACTTCCAGCTTACTTTCTTATATTTTAGCTATCTACTTGTCACTATCTTCTTAACTTCCACATTTTAAAGTTCTGCCTCTTGTAATTGCTTAACTTTTAGTCCACTTGGCCATATCTTAACTGACTACCTCCACACATTATTTTTAAATCACATGTTAATTATTTATTATTTGTTTAGAATTCCATAATTATGAACTTCTCAACTGATTCCCATATGCATGAATTCTCTGGCCAAATGACTTTTATAACTTCTATGATTTAGGCCCTACTAACTTTTGGGCAATATAGGCTAAGTTATTTTAGGCTATCAATAAGTAATGTCATTTATATGAAGTCTCTTAAATCTCAAACAATGTTTTACAAATAAGAATTGTCAAATCCAAAGATTACGTTGGGATCTTTTTAAATTTGAAATCCTTATCCATTACATAAGATAGTAATTTTTTAAAAATTCTTATCTTTTCTTGTTCCCATAGGATTCTACCATTTTTACATTATAAATAACTCATCATTACTTCCTCACTTTTCACCTTAACTTTTAAACAATCTTTTATTCTCTTTTTTTATTTTCACACTCTTCTCTTATAACTTCTAGGATTATGAGTTTTTCTCGCCATGCCTCTTCTTCTTCCTCAACTGATTCTATTGAGCTGAATGCTATTGAAATATGTGCCTAATTTTAGCAATGTCCAAAAATCCCTATGATTTTTCCTAATTCCATTTCTTTGTTGTTAAACTTGAAGTGGTCTCCATTCTATCTAAGCAACTTCCACCTTTCATAAAAATCAAGTAAAGAATTCTTACGCTTTAATATTTCTTTTAACCCATCAATTTTGACATTTTAATTATTGTTTTAGCATGTTAAAGGTTTTTCCTCACTTTGACCATAAATATGGCCTTCCTATTATTATTGGGACTCCCCACTCATTGACCCTTCTCATCAATTGCTCCCTTATTTAGGAGAAACAAGTAAGTCAAATTTCTCCCTAGAATTCAATTAATTCCAAGCCTCTAAATCTCTAAAACCCTAGCCTAGGAATATAGACCAATGAGCTATATAGGTACATAGGTTATACCAATCATATCACTCGACCTAGAAGAAGCAAAGCCTCCTTTAACTAATAGCTCTTTCAAGGAATCCTATTAAGCATCAACCTAATCTTGTGTCTATAATTATGAAATTTTGGTGTCCTTCATGTAATTCATTTATCTTCTATTTTGGGCATGCTTATATTTCTTTGAAAGAGATTTTCTTCTTGACTGGATTATCTGTTATAGGTGAGGACTTTATTTTCTTAGATGAAGGAACTCCTACTTTGGATTCTGGCATTTTTAAATGTTCTTCTTGCATTGGATTAATAAAAATCTATGCTTCTTTAAGAACTTTTATATTTAAAGAATAACATGTGAAATTCATTTGGGATCTTTTGAATCAATTTTTCTTTTGCCCTTTAAATAGTAAACCAAACTTAGAATTCCTTCTTTCTTGCAAAACAGTAGCTTCTGGTAAGTTTTCTACCTTAAGCTCTATTTTTTAGGGATTTTTATTTAAAAATCTAAGGAGATGCCTTTATAATCTTCCTTTACAATGCCTAAATCAATGTGATGTTTGTCCAACTTTGGTCCTTTACTCATTTCCCTGAGCTTAAGGACAAAGAAGGTCTACCTTCTTTTGACACTAGATTTCCTGATTTTTTTGGCCTTCAATTGTCTACCAATTTCTATAGTAAGTCTTATAAAGACATCTTTAGTATTTTTTTATCTCTAAAGCCCCAGTCCATGAATAAGTTGAATTCTTTTGGAGACTTCATCGAAAGGCCTTACTAGTTAAAAATATACAAAAATTCCAGGTCATCCTATTTGGTTATCTATCAAAATCTTTTCTTAGTTTATACTAACCCTAGAGTCTTTATTATTGATGGTGACAAAGCCCTAAAACTTGGACTTATATTATGACCTTGGGTTTTGAAATGTATCTCCCTTAGTTATAGAGTAGGCAACTTGACCTATCTTTGGGAATTCTTCTTATTATACATTTTATTAACTATCTAGTAGGAATGCCTTTCAAAATAAGAGTTGTTAATAGCAAATTCCTCTAGAAAATTTTCGATCACTATTGCATTTAAAAATGCAAGATTATTACTACTAATATGGCTAAAAGCTTACCACTCTCGGTAGCTTAAAAGCTTTCAGAGTTTAGTCCCTCAGCCTACTTATACACTTCTCAAAAGTATTCCACTCTACTCATGCATTCTTAATTTCAAAGAATTCTCCTAACTTATTTATTTACAAAGTAGGGAATCTTTGATGTTGAAAACAAAGAAGAAACTAAGAAAGAAGTAACTTCTAATTCCCTTTCTAAAGGAAAACTCAAAGAGAAATCTCTTTAAAAAAAGTCAAAACTCTAGCTCTAAAAGTTTCTACGAGGAAGTCCATTCACTCCTCCTTTAAAGTGCTCAAAGAATTCGTAACCACCAATCCCTCTACTAAAGACAATTTCCCTTTGGAAGAGAATTCTTCTACTCTTGAGAAGGTTGTTGAAGAATTTAGTGATGGTATTACGCATCCTTTTACTACTTCTAATTTTATTTTCATTATAAATTCCCATTGATCTATCTTTTTGTAGATAACACAATATTGAGCCCCCCCTACTTCCTTATTCCCTTTTAAAATAAACCAAAAAAGATTAAGAATTCACCTGACTTGAAATCCACTGAGGTTTCTTTATCGAAGGTGAGACAAGAATTTCTTTATTGTATACGTTGACCTAACAATATGTTGATGAATTCTTTTATCACTTGTAGACAAAGAATGTTTGATCTATAATGAATACCTCGAAAGAAGTCTTCAAATTGAGCTCCTTAGATCTTTCCCCTAACCTTCCTTCCAGTGTTGTACCAATGATCAACTCTAAAGAACTATTGAGAGTTAAGTAGTTTTTAAGACTAACCATGTAGCATAAACTGTAATTCCTAATTGAAATTCAATTTAGTTCTTTTTAAGTATGCTATCATATGTTCAGTTCGTAACCTAATCATCCACTATTGGGGGACTTCTAAGTAAGGCTAAGAAATTATTTGCTTCATTTAAAAATTGTTTAAATGATCAAGTTATGTTATCGAAAAACTGAATCTCTTGCATCAAATACAATGGACTATACTGTAAAATAGATTAAAGACAAAAGTCTTCTAACCAAAATTCAAGAGTTGAAAAATGAATTTATTTCCTTGGAAAATGAAGACATTGAACATGAACATGTAATCAAGTTAATCAGATATAAACAAGAAGTCTGTAAATAATATGAATAGAAGTTCAACCAAGAATTCCACAAAATTAAGCGAATAATTGTCTAGTTGGGGAAATCATTGGTGCTACAAAAGGTTGTAGGTAGCTTTTGGAAGCAGTAGGTGCAGCAAGCCAAGGACGACCAAGTGTCATGCATTAATCAATGGGGTGAAATTTGATCCTTTGAATTGCAGAATGGGGCTTTAAACTTTGATTTTTGAAGGTTAATCTATGGTTATTTTTTTCAAGAATTCACTATCATTCTTTATCCCTCATTCTTTTCAAAGAAGGTAGGCATACAAGGTTTTAAATACTTTCCATATATAAAACGTATATGAGGTTCACCATCTAAACCAGATAACTGATTAGCATTTCCACTTAAAACTATATAAATTTTAAATGGTCCTTCCCAATTTAGTGACCATTTACTCCATTTTATATCTTTTAGCATAGGTGTAAGATCAATCTACACACTAGTTCTCCTTCCTGAAATTCTTGTCTATGAATTCTTTTATCATAAAAATTTTCTACTTTTCCTTTTTGAATAATCACATTATTTAAAGCCTAAAGTTGCATTCCATCTAAATTATCTAACTATGTTACCATCACTTATGAATACCTGGAAGTCTCTCAAGCATTCTATTTAGCTATTATTCGTGATGGAACCATAATTCTTCTATAGGAAGAACATTATTAGGTCCATATGTCAAGGAAAATAGGCTAACCCCTTTAGTAGTATTTTTAGAAGTATGATAAGCCCAAAAAGGTTTAAGATAGAATTTTGTGCCATTCTCTTAGATTATCTTCTAACATTTTCTCTAGAATTTCGATAATTATCTTATTAGATGCTTTAACTTGACCATTAGCCAAAGCATAATATGGAGTTGAATGAAATAATTTTATCTCATAATCTTTAGCAAAATTTTTAACTTCCTGGTTTATAATCATAGTTCCTTGATCGCTAGTGATTGATTAAGGAATTCCAAACTATTTTTTGACGAATTTGACTACATTGTTTGATCAAATTTCTTTAAAGGTTGCACCAGCACCCATTTATTAAATTAGCAAAATAAAACTATCGCCTTTTAAGGATGGTAGATGTGTCTTGCTAATAAGATTAATGGTCCATCCTCTGATGGCCACGATTTCACTATATAATGTAACTCTGATACTGATATTCTTTGAAATCTTCCATACTTTTGACATTGTTTATAGCCTCTACCATATGATATGCAACCTTTCAGGAAGGTTAGCCAATAATATCTATATTGACATATAAACCACCTCATTTTTATTTAAGATTGATGTGTTCAACATTCCCCTTCATGAAACATGTCAAAATACCTTGAATTCTTCTATACTTTTGACACTTTTTATAGCCTCGAGTATATAATATGCAATCTTTTAAGAAGGTTAGCCAATAATATCCATACTGACATATAAGCCACCTTATTTTTATTTAAGATTGATGTGCTCAACATACCCCCTTCATGAACCTATCGCATTACTGTTAATGTTTTAAGGTATTCTAAAATATCTCAAAAGAAGTCCATTGTTTCCTCGATGAAATAGAATTCCTTTAATTATCACAAAATTAAGTGATCATTGCTTAATTTTGAATGAAACTTTTTTGCTAAGGTTTTCCATAAAGTCTTTGATTTCTAACTGCCAATTATGGGCAAATTATTTATCAGTATTAAAAACTTCTAGTGAAATTCCTCTATTGTAAATGGATCGATGAGACCTTTTTTGTACCACAATACATTTGTGATTAAGTTTTTAAACATTTTCAATCTAGATGCTATTTGTGAAAGTTCATTTGCCTCCTAATTTATACCTTTTAGAATATGTTGAAATTATATATTATCAAAGAATTCTAGTAATTGGATAATGGCAAAGTAATAATATGATAAAGCTACACTCATTCATTATGTTCCCCTACCACTTATGGTACTAACAATTATGAATCTCCTTTAATTAGAATTTCTTAATATCCAAGATCAACTTAAAGTTTTAGTCTAATTAGTAAGCCTTCATAGCCTGCTTGATTATTGGTATATGGGAAATCCATTTTGAGGGAGAGAAGAGTTTTGGTTCCACTTGGTGCAATTATGAAAATTTCAACACCAACAAACTTCTCTATATTAGACCTGTCAAATTTCAATTCCCACAATTTCATCTCACAGTTGAGAATCAAGTATTCCTTATTCTCTTGTACTTTAATTGAAGGATTGCTTGCTAAAAAGTCATTTAATGCCTAACCTTTTGCAAACTTCTTAGGGTAACATGGTAAGATGAAGTCTATAAGATTCATAAGCTATTTCCTTTTACTCCAAAAAATAGTTTAAAGGATTCAACTTCAATTTGCCTATTGTCATCTTATGAAAAGCTTCTCATAAGTCCTAGGAATGATCTACACTTTTTTTTAACTTCACGATAATATCATCTATGTGAATTAAATCATGAAATGGCATTCATGGCTCACTGGTATGTGGCACCTATATTCTTAGCCTAAAAGGCATTATAACTTACTCAAATATGTCAACTAATATTAGACACATAAAAGCCATTTTGGAAGTATCATTTTCAACTATAAAAATCTAGTTACAACCTAAAAAATAATCCATGAAGGAGAACAAAAAAGTTTTCCAGCCTTCACATCTATTAAATAATTTGTAATCTGCATCATATAGATATCCTTAAGAGTAGCTACATTTAAATCTTTGAAGTCTATATAATTTTTTTCATTTTTCTTAATTATAGGGAAAACATTCTAACCACTTACTGTACTTAGGTGGTCTAATAAAACCAACTTTACATAGTTTTTTAATTTCTTTTTTGACCTTCAACTTGACTTATTTTGAGTATTGCCTAGAAAGTTGGCGTGCATAGCAAAATTCTAGTTTTATCAGAAGTTTATGTTTTACTAATGCTTTACTCAACCCTGTTATCTCATTATAGTCCTAAGTAAAACAATTTAAGGGTCCTCTACTTCCAACTTTGTCTTTGAGTCCAAGTCTTTATTAATAAGGAATATGCAAAATTCATCTAAATCTCCTAAATTCCATTCTTCTAATGATTCTTGATTCTGACCTTCACAATTGCCAAACTTCTCTATATCGAGTTTCAACTCGTGAACTTTCAATTTTCCAAAATCTGCTGCATCCGAAACTAGATTTTCACAGTTGCAGCTATTGCCCGTTATTCTTATGTGAATTTACTTATCAGGCTTCTCTACAATAAAAACCTTCATTGACCTAAGAATAGGCATGATAGTGGTTGTTTTGATTAGTTTTTCAACATCTATTTTAATATTTCTTTACCTTTCCTTATACTAAGATGACTTCTAAATTTGTACCAGCTTTACATGATACGTATAGAATTTTGCCTCCATCATAATAACTTTAGTACGGAATGGCTGTGAATCAGCCTAAATGATTTCTACTTCATCTCCTTTCCATAAAAGTAAAAATTGATGTAAAGACAAAATAAAATAATTGGAGTGGATCTAATCTTACCCTAATAAGACTTGGTAATTGGCATGGGTGTCTACAAAAAAAAAGTAGTTAACGAAGTCTTCTTTCTCATTGTAATATTTACGAGGAGAATTCCCTATGTCTTAGTAGTTTTGTCGTTAAATTTAGTGGCCAAAACTTCAGTTGGGATTAAATGAACATCATCTTTTCCTAATGCTATCATCATTTTAGTGGGAATAATGTTTATTACTGACCCATTATCTACTAATACTCTTGAAGTTAGTCTTCTGTTGATATGAGCCTTAATATATAAAGGCCTTATATGTCATGTCATAACTTCAGTTAACTTTTCTAACCTTGATTGAAGTGTTTTAATACTTTTACTCAGTTGTTTATCTAATTAATTTTTGAATTCTTTAAACTTTTCAAAAACCTCATATTTGTATCTCATAAGATACACATACCCATATCATGAATAATCATTGATAAAAGTAATGAAGTATATGAAACCACCTTTGGCATGCATGGACATCAGACCATATAAATCTAAATGTATTAAGTCCAATAGCCTAGTAGTTCATTCACCCTTTCCCTTAAAGAGTAACTTTGTCATCTTGCCTAATAACCAAGATTCAATGTGTCATATGAGTTAAAATCAAATGACCTAAACTACCACACATTTGTAGTTTGGTTATGTGTCTCTCACTTATATAGCTAAGGCAACAATGCCATAAGTATAATTATTTCATATTATCTCGTTTTAAAAATTGGATTGGACATATCTAATATCTATATCCCATAGCATAAAGAATTCCATTCAAACTAATAGAATAACCATTATTACTAAAATTTAAATGAAAACCAGCTTTATTAAGGCTAGAAACTAAAATAATATTCTTAGTCAATACAAGTACATAGAAACAATCATCAAATTCTATTATAAGCCCACTAGGGAGTGTCAATACATAAGTTCCTATGGCTAATGGAACAACTCTTACTCCATTTCCCACACGTAGGTCTAACTCTCCTTTGTTGAGTTGTCTATTGTTCTTGAAGCCTTGCATATCAGTACATATGTGTGAGCCACAACTAATATCTAACACCCATATGTTATTACTAGAAAGAGTATTAATATTAATAACAAACATACCTAAAGTAGATGGGGCATCTGATGCCTTCTTCTACTTCAGTGACTCCAGCTAAGCCTTACAGTTCCTCTTCCAATGGCCATCTTTGCCATAATGGAAGCATGTTCCCTTAGGGGCAGTCTCTTTAGCTTTCTTCTTAGCCACACCTCCCTTAGGCCTTATAGACTTCTTCTTCTTTTAGTTCTTCCTCCTCGAACCAGAAGAGTCCACCAACATCATAACCTTATTGTCCTTCCTGACAGATGGCTCAACTATTTTGAGCAAGTTGATCAATTCAGGAATCATGGTGGATATTTGGTTCATCCTATAATTAAGCACAAATTGTGAATAACTATAAGTCAAACCAGTCAGAATTAAGTTTATACTTAATTCATGATCTATTAGGAAACCCAAGGAGGCCAACCTCTCAATATAGCCATTTATCTTCAGTGCATATTGCACTGCAGATGTCCCCTCATCCATCTTGGAGCAGAAGAGCAACCTCAAATTCTCGAACCTTTTGGCCCTAGCTTGCTCATTAAACAACTCATTCAGATGATAGATATGGTATGAGCATCTTTAGCATCATGTTGTTTTTGCAATTCCGGTGACATAGTGACCAGCATTATGCAACTAGCCATCTCACTATCATCGAGGTGTTTTTTGTATGTCTTCTGATCACTATTAGAAACATTAGCAGTAGGGGGATCGAAAAGTGGTTCTTCTAAGACGTAGCATACTTTCTCTGACTTGAGAACTATTCTCAGGTTCCTAAGCCAATCTAGGAAGTTGCGTCCAGTCAACTTATTGGCTTCCATAAGTGAGTGTAGATTCACACTAGTGGTGATGGTGTTGATTCTTGTAACCTATTGTCAAAGAGAGAAAAGGTATTAAATTATTTTTAAATGCATGTCAATTAAGACTTTACTAAGACGCATACTCCCACTATTTTCTCATGAATCTATAACCCTCAATATGAATTCGAGAGAACTTGTATAGAAGTTCTCCTAGTGGGTTAATATCCAATATCTCTAAGAATGACCTTGGATTTGCCCAACAAGCCACCCTAGGTCAATCGATAGGTATTGGTCATACCAATTGCATTTATAATGCAACCATTGAATCTAGTGTTATCAATTATTGACATATGCACACACATTGGGCTATCAACTTTTGATGCACATACATCTCATATACATTGCCCAACTTTGCCACTGTCCACATTGACCTTGGATTTGCCCAATAAATCAATGCTTTTAGTTAAAACTCACCCATTAATCCAAAAACCTTATTTCGATGGTTCGAACATATTAGTGTAGAGTGGGCTTGGGTTTGCCCAACAACCATAACTCTAAAAGAACTCTAGTTCTCACCATATTAATGGAAGGCATTGGTTTTAATATTCTAAGTGAGGGGTTTCTATTAGGTCTCATCTAACTAGGATGGTCTATATATATATATATATAGTTACTATAACTGTATGGAATAATATGGACACCCCCAATCATGTTGGGCTTAAGTCCATAACTATCCATCGTGCAAGCCCACTTATACTCCTAACATGCATCCTCTAATGCATAAAATTAAGCACATCAAAATTTATTGTGACAAGTTATGGATCTTACATTTGAGAAGTTGATTCAACTCTTGTATCAAATTTCTTGTAAGTGTTATCATGGCTAAATTTAATCTTGTATGTCATTTCAATTTAGAATTTAATATTAATTAAATTAAATTAAACTCTTAATTTCAAAATTTAATTTAAAATTGATTATTTGATGTCAAAATTAAACATTTTAATTTTGTTTCACATGTCAATTTTTAGTCTTACTAGAAAATAATGCTCTACTTAAATTAATTCAAAATTAATTTCTAAAATTTCCCAAAATTTTTAGAACATCAAATCATCATTCCATACAACTCCTACTCATTTCAAGTTCATCAAAATAATTTTGGAATCACCCAAAAATTATCAAGATAATTGAAAAACAATTGAGATGCTAAAAATGACAAATTTGACATCTAAAATTTTTCCAAAAATCTTAATTTGAGCAAAATCATTTTGTCATGCTTCATTCATCAAAATAACATATTTTTATCACATAAAAAAGGTTCTGAAACTGAAACATAAACATACAAAATTATCTAACAAAACAGATCCATCGAGTTCTTCAAAACTGACCAGATATGATTACTATTTGAAAATTTATTAAAAATTTTAATAAATTTTGGAAAAATTCCAGAGGTGAAAAAACATTCTAAATATGTTTACATAAAATTTCTAGAATAAAAATACAAGAAAAACATGTTAAACCTCATTAGTTTATCCAACCAACAACATATGTTCAGCAGAAAATAGTTTTCCAGCATATTGTTAGCAATTCAAAAATAAATATTTCAATCACATTGAAATCAAATTTCAATAACTAAAACCATCTATAAACATGTCATGAGCAAATCAGTGAAAGAAAATTGTGGAATTTTTTCATAATTTAATTTCAAATTTTCTAAGAATAGACCACAGTTGTCACAGCCATGCAATCCTATGGCACATGTAACAGAAACTACATCTAATAGGCACTAGATGGCTCTGATATCACTGTTGGGTTTCAATTATGCATCACATATAAATATGCAGTGGAAAATAAAACGAAACCCAGAAAATATAGAGCCAAACTTGTGCTATTAGATGTAGTAAAAAAAATGAACTTAAGATATGTACCTTACAAACTCCTTCGTTCTTCATTGTCGTAAACCACAATGACCAAAGGACGAGATCTCTAATGATATCCACATAAAAAGAAAAGCCTGAAACCTCTTAGGAAGAATGGTTAGAACACACACAAAATGCTAGCTTTGATGTATGCTCTTGCGAGAATAGTTTAGAGAATGAGTATGTGTAAGATAAACTCTTCACCTTTGTCACCAGTTTTCTTACAATACTATGAACGAAAATGAGTGAGTTTCAACCAAATTTTGGCCTCTTCTAACCCCCATCATGAATGGAGGAATAATGAGAATTAAATGGCCATTAATGCCACTTAATTTAGCTTGAAACGTTTGCTAGAAATCTGGAAATTTTCTAGGCTAGCAGCTATGCATCACTTGCTTTCTTGCATTCTTTTGCAGCGTTTCTTATCACAATCATATTGCGACACAATCCCTAAACATTCTCTCATATCTTAGATCACTATCTAAACCCATGTTACTCATTCTTCACATCTCCAATGCATGTGACCAATCAGGTTCTCAATTATTTTGGCCATTTGAATTAACACTTAATTCAAGCAAGTCATGAGTGGTATCTAGCAACACATCATGACTCCTAATTGACTAGAAAGTCAGTGGTTTGACTACGAACAATTCCATAGATAATGTTCCTATGCAAATCATCCTTTCACCATCTATATCCCACTTAGTTCAAAGTATGGTTAAAATGTTCACTCCCACTATACTGAATATGTCACATCTAGCTCAAGTGATGTTAGTTCTTGTCCTCAAGGCTCATTACTTAATTAGATATGTCACTGAAGATTATCTTCATGACATTTCCACTTTGGCAAAAGATTCTCGAGTAATGAAGCTGACAAAAGGCCGTAGGTATCATCTTCTTCTATCAAGAGTGGTGAATCCTTTATTGACTACTCAATTACCTTCGAATACCTCAAGTTGTACGCAATCACCATCCTATGAGCAACCTTTGAAAGATAATGAGGAATGGAGTCAAAGTACATTATCAATATCTAAGATATCTTTGAGCACCTCAAATCTAAGGATATTTGCACCATTGCTGTGATGAGACTATCATTGACACTAAAATAGATTATCCATATGATTGTCTCATGGCAGGTCATCCAATGTACTTATTACTCTTAGTAAGTATCCACATGTTAACTCTAAACAACTCATGCTTATAGCTTATGAGATCTACTACTTAATCCAATCAAGGAGTATAATATGTGCTAGTTTATTCAGATTAATAATGTCCCGTCTCATTAATCCTATGACTATGGATAATTTAGATACTAACATAATTACATATGATAGGAATCTCATTGTCATGATCTCATCATGATTTTATTATAAAGATTTGTATAATAAATGCTAAAGGCGATTGCCTTTGGAGTACCTCTCTAATAGGTTTTACCATCTTCATTAGAAAACAAGTTGAATTTAGGAATTCTATAGCCACGAGAATAAGGACTCTCTTTATCAATCTATTTTGGATAATGTTTTTGGAATTCTCGATGACCAAACCATGATAAGGATTCTCCCTATCAATCTATTTTGGATAATTTTTTTGGAATTCTCGACGACCAAACTATCCTAAACCAAGCTTTTATAATTACTAAATTGCTTCTTTGACTACTTCTATATCAACTTGTAACCTTATTTGGGATAGGCGAATAATGGGATTATAGTTTGAAAGGTTACCTCCTAAATCATATTGTTGTCCATTAGCTTCAAACTCCCTACCAAATCCTTATATGCATGTAATTTGGGGTCTGACAGCATATCAACCATTTTTTAGATTAATGCAAGAACTGTTTATAAGGATATCTTCTCTCTTTTGTTGAGGAAAATACCTTTCGTCAACAAAGGAAGTGTCTAAAAGGCGGTTACATTCTCTGAATTCCATTGCATTAAGAATAGGATACCTCCCCAGTCCATTAGAAATTTTCTTTGCTAAAATAGTCAAATTTTGCCCAAAAACTTGTATCAGAGTGGCAGACAGTTTGTCAAACTTCTTTGTCAAGACTTTGATTGCATTATTCGTAGAGGTTGTATAGACTTAAACTCAGAACTTAATTTTTGCAAATAACATCGTTCAATATGGTGATTTTAGGTTCTTGCCTGTAGGGAACTCAGTTGAAGATGAGACTTCCTTCTCAAGATTTTCAGCCATCTGGGATATAAATTCTTCATTCCTTATAGTTGTAGGGGCTACTTCTCTAGAGTTAGAGGCAAAGTGATTTTTTTAAATTCCATGTTCTTAGCATCATTAATTGGTGTATATTTAAACTGTGGGGGTTTTAAGGATGAATTCTCCCAAAATTTATACCTGACTTTTATCGATGACATAAGTTAGCTTTGAAAAACTTTAAAAGTGGAGTTCTAAGCTACCGAAATGCTAAGATATACTGAAATAAAATTTGAAATGAAGAAAGTAATTGGTTAACTCAAAAGGGAATTACTGGCTACGAAAGAGAATTTTGATTTAACAAAGGTGAATTCACAAAGTAAATAAAACTTAAAAATTACACAATACTTTTGGAAGAGGTTGATTGATCTCTCTAGAGAGTGATTTTTGTTATATTTTGTTGGTTTGGAGATTGTGTTATGTTCAGCGTGTTGAGCGTTGCCTTCTATGCTCATAGTGTTGGTGAATTCATAGTCTTCTTATTCTCAAGAAATTTTTTTCCATAACTGTCTACTTTCCTATATTTTAGCAAACTGCCTTCCACTTTTCATGTTGTGGAATTCTTCTACTGCTTAACTTTCACGTAGTCACGTTCTTGTTAACTATCTTTCACCATATTCTCAACTTTTACATTATGTAATTTTGCCTCAAGTAACGTTTAACCTCCATCTCACTTTCCTATATTTTAACAAACTGCCTTCCTCTTTTCATATTGTGGAATTCTCTTATTGCTTAACTTTCATATATTCATGTTCCTGTTAACTATCTTCCACCATTTTCTCAACTTTCACATTATGTACTTTCGCCTTAGGTAACTTCTTAACTTCCATCCCACTTTCCTATATTTTAACTAAGAACTTGCTGTTATCTCCTTAACTTCCATGTTTTGGAATTTTGCCTCATTTAATTACATAACTTCTAGCCTACTTGGCCTTCTACTCACTAACTACCTTCCTACACTACTTTTTAAAGCATATGTTTATATTAATTGTCTGGAATTCTTGAATCATAGACTTCTAAATTGATTCCTGTATGCATGAATTTTGTAGTCAAATGAATTCAATGACTTCTTGTATTTGGGCCTCTTTCATTTGTGGGCCAAATAAGCTAAATTATTTTAGGATATTTACAAATGCTCTTAACAAATGCACCTTAAATCATATTTTTACTACTAATTGTTCAAACATCAATGCATCCTTACTATTATTATTTTAATATGCCAAAATCTCCTTTCCAGCCTTTAAAAATGGTATCTCTTATCACCCATTGATTATTCTCCTCTTTTGTTTTAACTTTGCCTAAAAAATCATTGAAAAGTTGATATAGAGTGTTTTTCTTTTTGTCAAACTCTCTTCGATGAACTAAACATTTTTATTTTAAAACTTACTTCCTCATTCCATTGGAGTTTGACTACTCGATGTATATATTCAGTCGTAATCTAATCAATTGGTGGTATTTTCATATGAATAATAATAATTCTCTTAGATTTTTATAGCCTTTTAAGTCACCTTGATATAATATTTTTATCAAAAATTATAACTAAAATATCAAATAGTATTGATGGTAACAACAAAATAAACTCATATTTATTCTATCAAATTCTCTTATTAAAGATAAATATCTACCAATATATATTTATTTTAATTAATGTTTTAAAAATTAGATTAGATCAGATTGAATAATTCGAATAAAAATAATATGAATTGGCTGATTGCCCATATAAGTTTAATTTAATAACCTATTTATATAAAAATCGGCAGATTTATAAGCCAAAGGGTTAGTTTTTAGTGAACCGGTCAAAACGGATTGGTTCTTCAACCATCTTCTCTTCTCATATCTCATCGTTTCCTTCTTGAAACCGCAAGTCCCTCCACAAGCCACAAACCAACTTTACTACCATCATTATTAGAAGCAAAGCCATGGGATCGTCGGTGCCATAAAAGAAAAGCAAGCTTGAGGCAGCCATGAAACAGTGGTGCTTTTCTTCTTCCTTCCATTCTCTTTACTAGTGAGTGATCAATGAAAGAAAAAGTATGTTTTTTGCGGGCTAGGAAAACCGAGGAATAAGAAAAAAGTAGTTCTGAACGAGATGGTCTTGTCTTTTACTTCAGTTTTACTATTATCTATTAAGTATGACTCACTCACAAGTAATATTAATTAACTCACATGTTTTCCTTTTTCTTTTTCGTGTTCCTTTTGTATTTCTTAACTTATGTCTTCAAATTTAAGAGTAAAATATGCCACATTTTTATTTTATTTTATCTATTTAAATTTATTTTTATGATTTTAATTACTAAAAATGTTATACTATTAAAAATTTTAGAAATTTTTATCAACTATGTTGCAACGTATTTTAATATTAACTATCATATAATTAATTGTATAATTACCTAAT
>JAOQML010000197.1:31817275-31839608 GCA_027568935.1 Erythroxylum urbanii | reverse complement strand
ATAACAAAAAATGCAATTAATAAAGTCTTCCTTCCCACTGTAATATTTATAGGGAGAATTCTCCATCTTTAGTAGTTTCATCATTAAATGAAGGTAGACCTCAATTAGGATCAAATCATCCTTATCTTTTCCTAAAGCTATCATCATTTTAGTCTGCATAATGTTTACTTTGGACCAATTATCCACCAAAACTCTTAAAATTGGTCTTCCATTGATGTGAGCCTTAATATATACTGGCCTTATATGTTATGTCATAACCTTAGATAGGTTTTCTAAAACCACCTTCTCGTCTTGTTGCTAGTACTAACACCCTGCATTCACCTTTCTCTTGAGGTGTTTCTGCCCTCTTTGCACTAGATTTGCCATCAATCTTTATGGATGAAACAATATATGGAACTTGAATAGGAATGTCCCCAATTGTAACGCACTTATAGGAATCCTCCTTTTGGAAATTGGTGCGAGTTGAATTCCTATAAATGCTAGGATTCACTTGTGTGTTATCTCGCTTTTCACCAACAAATTTTAACTTGCCTCTTTTTTTAGTAGAGTCTATAGTACTTTCTTTAGAGAATAAATTTCACTCGAATTAATTTTCTTAAAGTTAGCTCCTCTATTATTTCTTCTTTATTTTTCTTAAGAGGATCTCTATCACTAAATTCATCTTTGTTTATCTTAAGTTAAGAGTATTAGATTCTTTGGATGTCTTACTTGTAACCATTTTCAAGATGGTGACACTCATGGTGGTACCACAAATCTAGGTTGTGTATGCTGATAAATTGGAATTCAAGGTTCATTAGAGTGTGTAGTACTTTCTTCAAAAAACAAGTTTCATTTGAACTAATTTTCTTAAAGCTAGCTCATCCATTATTGCTAGTTTATTTTTCTCAATACAATCTTTATAGTTGAAGTCAACTTTGTTTATTTTGAGTTAAGACTATTAGATTCTTTGGATATCTTACTTGTCATTATTTTTAGGATGGTGACACTCGTGGTGGTGCCATAAATTTAGGTTGCATGTGCTGATAAATTGGAATTGAAGGTTCACTTCTTTGCTTACAAACTTGAGTTAATTTTGCTTAATGATTTTTTTAGAAGATTCCTACCTTTTGTTGGTTCCTAGGAATTCTCTGGCCCCAATTCTTGAAGTTGATATTATATTTAGGAATGAAAACCCCTGTTCTTAAATTTAGTACTGACGCTGAATGATTTTTAACAATTTACAACTTTTTTTATATATAACAATAGGCCCAAATTGAATTTAGTGGTGTTAACTATTGCCACTAGTGGGAATAGATCTTTATCTATTAGTATAGTTTGGTCAGCACAAGCAAACATCATAATTCCTTCATTGGCAGGATCTTAGATCACATTCCTAAATGGCTCCAAATATTGTGATATTTACAATAGTCTTTACCTTTCATTTCCTCTCTAATGGGAATTCTATGCTTTAGGATCAATGTGATAAACTTTTCTTACAATAAAAAACCAAAAGTTTCCTTTATTTTGATAATGTTAAAGTTATACTGAACTTAGGTTGATAGAGCTTGCATTTTCTTTTTAACTTCCAGGGATTCACATTCTAAGGAGGGGCAAATATAAATTCTAGGGATGTTGACTTTAGGTAATACTAAATTATAAAAATTCATCTCAGTAGTATAAGTGTCGAATGAGTTCTTCTTATGGTTACCTTCTTCCCTAAGGAGATTTTTATTTTCAAAGACTTTCACTTCCAACTCACAAAAATCCTAAAATTCCATACCTTGAAATCTCTTTCATTGTTTAATGTCCAACCCCCTTTGGGCCAACTTCACATATTTAGTTTCTACAAGTGCGATTCGGCATCAACTTCACATTTTTCTTAAAACTAGTGATAAATGTATCAACATTCTCTTCACTCTTCTAATTTACTCTCTATAACACAACTATGCTAACTTCGACCTCAATTTTAAAAGATCGAGTATAAAATAATCTTTCCATTTTAGCACAATAAAAATAAAATTCCTAGGTAACAAAGAATATCTTTAAAAGGCGGTCCCTGCTAAAGAATTTGGGAACTGTTTAAGCTTAAGTTTTCATAATTGACTAATTCTCCATATTGTATAGTGAATCTAATAATGTTCTCAACGATAGATTGGCGATATTCACCAAAAAAACAAGTTGCATTTAAGAATTCTGTAGTCACGAGGATAAGGATTCTCCTAATCAATCTATTATGGATAAGGTTTATGGAATTCTGGATGTTCATTTTATCTTAAACCAAGTTCGTACAGTTCCTTAACTACTTATATGACTACTTCCATATCAACTTATAATCTCATTTATGGTGGGTGAATAATAGGATTACGATTTACAGATGTAATGTTACCTCCTGAACCATATTATGCTTCATTAACTTCAGGCTTCCTACTAAATCCTTGTCTGCCTAAAACTTATGGTCTAACTATATGTTGTCCATTATGTAGATTAATGTGAGGAGGTGACATAGGGATTTTTTCTCTCTTGTATAGAGAAACATATCTCTCGTTTATAAAGAGGGAGGTTAGAAGGCAACTGCATTCTTGGACTTCCTACAAATTAGGAGCAGGATGCCCCTAAATCATTTAAATATTTGCTTTGCTAAAACAAGTGAATTCTTCCCAGCAAATTGTATTAGAATGGCAAACTATTTGTCAACCTTCTCTGTTAATACTTTGATTGCATCTACCATGGAGGTCCTGTCAAACTTTAACTCTAGAACTTCATTTATGGAAAAAAATGTTATTCTATTATGACAATTTTGGATTCTCATTTGCAAGAAAGTTAGCTGAAGGAGTAGCTACCTTCTTAGGACTTTAACCATCTGGGATACAAAACCTTTGTTCTCTAGGACTATAGGGACTTCTTCCTTCAAGATTGGAGGCGAAGTAATTTGTTTTTATTTCATGTTCTTCGCATCGTGATCCCACCGGATGTGCTAAATTGTTTGGTATAAATTTAGAATGCAGGTGTACTAGGGAGGAATTCTCCCTAGAAGTTGAACCTGACCTCTATCAATGATATAAGTAGACATCGAAAAACTTATAAAGTGGAGTTTTAAGATACTAAAATACTAAGATATGTTGAAATAAAATATGAAATGAAGAAGATAATTAATTATTACAAAAGGAATCACTAACTGTACAAAAGAATTCGACATAACAAAGGTGAATTCGAAAGTAAATAAAATTAGAAAATAACAAAATGCGTTTGGAAAAGGTTTATTAATTTGCCTAGAGAGTGATTTTCGTTGTATTGTGATGGTTTAGAGATTGTGTTATGTCTAGTTTATCCCTTGTCCTTATGATGCTGGTGAATTTATAGTCCTTCAACTTTCGACAGTCTTTTATCATAACTGTCTACTTCCTTATATTTTAGCTAACTACCTCCCTTATAAATGCTTAACTTCCTAACTTTCAGCCCACTTAGTTATGGTTCTGTTAACTATCTTCCCTTATAAATGCTTAACTTCCTAACTTTCAGCTCACTTAGTTATGTTTCTGTTAACTATCTTCTACCATTTCTCAGCTTCCATATTATGTACTTCTACTTCAAGTAACTTCCTAACTGCCAACTCACCTCCTTATATTTTAGCTAACTGGCTCCCACTATTCACCGTTTGAATTTCTTGAATATTAGACTTCGCAACTGATTTGCATATGCATAAATTTTCAGGCCAAATGACTTTCAGGACTTTTACTATTTGGGTCTCTTTCACTTATGGAACAAGTGGGTCAAATTATTTTATGCTATCAATTCAAATATTATGTATATTTGAAAAATGAAAGAGAAAAAGTTATTATTGAAAGAACTATTTTAGTTTAATAAAATATTAGCCGACTCAATGTCAAGTTTTTAATTCATGTTATGGCATAAAAGTTTTATAAGCCAAATAATTGTCGTTTAAATCCATCTTCTCAAAAGTAGGATGTAATAAGTTAAACGACTTTGCAGATGTGTCGAAAGATATCTGATCAGTCCGAACCTTCTCAATTGTTACCGTCTAAGTTATCTTATAGGCTCAATGAACCTAGGGTTGCAGAGTAGACACAAAGAACTCTTCCAGTCTGTGGTCTTCCTCCTTTAGTAGTAAAGTTTTTGATCTTCACCATCCAAACTCACCTTCATAACCCTTTACATTATTCAATTTGACTCTTATCTTTAAAAAGATTAACACTTTAATCTTTATTTGAATGGTTTATTACTATAAAAAATAAAAAAATTTACTAGTGACACACATTTGTTATTCAGTAAGAGAGTTATTCATTTTTATAATAATCAAAATTCAATTAAACATATGAAACATTAGGGGTTATATGAATTCCAGAGTTTTTTACAATTTACTCTCATAATTTTATTATTTTTCAGGAAAAAAAACGTCACATATGTGGCACAACTTAACATTTTTTAAATAATTCAATTAACCGTTTAATATTTAATAAAAATATGAAATTTTATTATTTGACATTTTTTTATTTAAATAAAAGTTACACTATTCATTTTATAGTGCTCATGATTTAATTAAACGTGTATAATATTGTTTGTTATATTATATTTTGAAGCGAATATTAAGAACAACTTTTTATATATTCTTACTTACTGTTATTGTTAATAGGCACAATTAAATGGTAGAATTGATGCAAACATACAATTAAACACCAATATAATTATTGTCTATTTAGACTTCAGAAAATTCAACAAATGGGAACCAAATCATTGGCCTCGAGCATAACATGACTTCTTGTATAAGACATTAGAAAATACAATTAATATGACCCAAATAATGAACTTCCGTACTTCCATCGTCTTTGATATATACCTATCATTCTTTCTTTGAGTGCTATAGAACTTCTGGCATTTTCCACACAATCCAATATGAAGTACACTTATGAAGGGTTGTCTTACATATAACCATAGATAACAACGAGGAAAAATTCTTTTTATTCTCTTGATACAACATACTAAGTTTGATACTCTGCCCAAACTACGCCATTCATCACCTAAAAAGAAAACCTGCTTAAGTTGTTGCATGGAGGTGGTGAGAGCGACGGTCGAGTAGCTAGCTTTGCCAACCAAATATTGACCTATTGAATCGTGGAGAAGGAAACTGGCTAACGAAACAATTGCGTTTAGTAATTTGCATATTATTCATAGATATAACCAAAACTTCCATTTATATTATATATATATATATATATAGGCTTTATTGTTTCCTTTTAGCATCTGTGTGATCCTTTGATTGACACGTAAGAAGGACACGTGTATTATGCACATATACGATGATATACTACGTAATCCCCATTAAGTATTACAATAATGTACAAGTTGAAAATTTCACACAACAAATTCAAGATATCCAAATTGTCATGATTCTTGGGTACATCATACATACCATATAGTGGCGATAATGATTCATGTTTGTTACGATATATGTTATATATCTAAGTAATTAGTTTTCGAATTTTTTATTGATTGGACCTATAAGATATAAATTGGATGATGGTGAGATTCAAAAACTATATAGATAATCTTCTAGTTGTGTAGGAATCTCATCTTGGATTGAAGTATATTTTAAGAGGGAGTGTGATATCTCATACCTACGTGAAGTTTGGGATTATGGCTGGATTTTGTTTGGATGAGGATAAGGCAAGTAGGTTTTTGCGTATGGGATAGTATAAGCCTCAATTAAGGGAAATAAAGTGAAGCTGTAGATTTTTGCGTCAAGGGTAGTATGCATGTATCTTGGATTTTTGACAAATAGCTTAAAGGTATTGCCATAAATTTTCCTTGTGAATTAGGTGATTTCTAAAAATTACGAAGAGGTAAGCTTTTGTAAAACACCTACGACTGATGTCTATGGGAGTTGCATGGGTGCTTTGAGTGTGTGGGCGGCGTCAATTGCGTTTTTTGTGTTAAAAATAGTTGAAGTTTTTTTTGTGATTTTTGGGTTTATGGTGATATACGGTTGATTGATTTTTGGTTGAAAGATGTGTTTCTTATGCCGTATGGAGTGATTTGGAAGTTTCGGTGTTACCTTGTATTGATCAAAAATTCGATGAACAGCTGAAGGTGAATAACAGAAGCAACTTATGGTGAAGAACAGTGATTTGGAAGTTTCGGTGTTACCTTTTTAGTGTCATTTGTAATTCACTTTTGATTAATTTTGTTTTTATTTGTGCCAGAGATGACCACGTAAAATTTGACAGTTTGTGAAACTATTTACCCACTACGGTTTTTCAATTGGTATCAGGAGGGTCATTGTTTCAGAACTTGGTAGCAAGTTGGTGCAGATCCTAGTTTCGCGAACATGGCTATAAGAGAAGGAGCATAAATTATCAGGCCACCGTTGTTGGACGGTTCTAATTATCCTGCATGGAAATCACGGATGAAGGTATTTATTCAGGCACAAGAAACAAGAGCATAAAACTCGGTGTTATATGGCTGGACAAATCCGATGATTACTAATGATAAGGGAGAGATAGTTCTAAAAGATCCATCTGAATGGACAAGAGTCGAAGAAGAGAGGACACTTAGAAATTCACAAGAAATGCATGTGATTTTTAATGCTGTTAATGAAGGACGTTTCTCAATAATATCAGCCTGTGAATCGGCTAAAGAAACGTGGGATGCTTTGCAGACTATTCATGAAGATATGGAGCTATTAACACGAGAGTTCAGTAAGTGATTGAAAATAATGAAAAAGGACAAACCTTCAGACAACATGGTGGGAGTTCGTCGAGTATCAACTTAAAGCAACAAGCCAAAGCTCAAAAGGGTGAAAGGAAGGTAAAGAAAATCAAATGTCATGAGTATCAGGGCTTCGGACACGTTCAAGCCGAATGTGCTAACACTTTGAAGAAGAGAAAAAGGAAATCCTATAGAAGCACTTGGAGTGAGAATGAATCCGAAAGTGAGTATGGTAGTGAAGAAGAAATCGTTAATGGTGTTGCGTTAGTTGCTTTATATAGCAAAAGTCTAGTTACTTACTTAACAGTAACTGAGAAGGAAGTAACTGAAGACGTAAAAGGGGGGAAAACAAAAAATTTCCAGAAAAACGCAAACAACTGAGCTCAAGACCCAATATCAGATTATGACAGTGATGAAAGTGGCCTAAGTGGTAGAAATGAGAATATTTATGAGACTTACAAAGCTATGTATGAAAAATAGGTGAATATGTATAGAAAGAATGAAATATTGAAAGAATAAAATCTCTCCATAAAAAACACTATCCAAGGGTTAGAAAAGAATTTCAAGTTGGCATTAGATGAGCTTGGTGAAGCTAGAATAAAATTAGTAAGTACCGAAAAGGGATTGAGAATGTTGAATGGAGGCATAGAAAAACTAAACAAGTTAATGGAAATCGGTAAGGTTAAAGGGGATCTTCAAGGCGATGGCTATAAGGGTAAATGTTCCAAGGTGAATGATGAGAAAGATGATATTTCCAGATCTGTCCAAGAAGAAACTTCGAGGAAGAATCGAAGGTTTATACCTACATGTCATTTTTGTAGAATTATCGGGCATATAAGGCGGAGATACTACAAGATGTTACAAATTATATTTCAAAGGGGTCAAAATCAAAAATTTAGACACTCTTAATAAAATTTCCAGCAGCAACCCATGTTACCGAAACACTCTTGGGTTAGAAAGGGTCAAGGGTAAGCACAAAGTCGTAGTGAAGGAAAAATAAGAAAGTGTCCAGATTTACAGTTAGTTCCTGCTTTTGAAGCAACTGTTCAGACTGAGGATAAGTTAGTTACTTCAAATGAAAAAATCAATCAGACAGTTGATGACCAAGATAATGTGACGAGGAATAAGCCCAGGTTTGAATTTCTTCGAGGGACACAGGAACTGTGTGCTTTACATTTTTAAAGTATAGTTTGATGTTATTTATTAAAAAAAGGAAAAGAAAAGTTAAAAATTTGTTTTCTTTGGTTCTTCTTTAGTTTTTATGTTGCCATTGTCGTCCCATCTTTTTAGTAGTTTGTATTGTGACTTCTATTTGGCTCCACCAAAGACTTTTCAGTTCTCTCATCAGTATGGGTCTCTCTCTCAGGTTTCTCCCTCTCTTTTGGGCATATCTGGTGTTTTGAATGGTGGTAAATTTTCATCTTGGCGTGCTTGTGATTCTTCCGCTGCACCTACTGTTGATCTATATGTTTCTTTATTCGTTGAGATTGATTATGTTGAATGCATTCTTCGTTTTTGCACTTTTGTTCCAAGGGGGAGACATCAGATTGTTTTTAGTCATTGTTCCATTCAAGGGGAGATTCCAAGGTATATGTGGGACTATTTGTCTTATTTTTTGGCATATTTTGTCCCAAGGGGGAAAATTTTGAATGATTCGATTAGTGTTTCTATGGATGTTCTATGGAACTTGATGTTGGATTGAGCGGGAGTTCATATAAATTGTGAATTTGATACTTATATGTCCAATTATGTTATTCAGGGGGAGTTTCTTTTTTATGACAAATAATGCCAAAAATGGGGAGATTCTTAGGATATATGTTATATATCTAAGTAATTAGTTTTGACATTCTTTATTAATTGGACCTATAAGTTATTAATTGGATGATGGTGAGATTCAAAAATTATATGGATAATCTTCTAGTTGTGTAGGAATCTCATCTTGGATTGAAGTCTATTTTAAAAGGGAGTGTGATATATCATACCTGCGTGAAGTTTGGGATTATGGCTAGATTTTTTTTGGATGGGGATAAGGCAAGTAGGTTTTTGCGTATGGGATAGTATAAGCCTCAATTAAGGGAAATAAAGTGAAGCTGTAGATTTTTTGCGTCAAGGGTAGTATGCATGTATCTTGGATTTTTGACAAATAGCTGAAGGGTATTGCCGTAAATTTTTCTTGTGAATTAAGTGATTTCTAAAAATTACGAAGAGGTCAGCTTTTGTAAACACCTACGACTGATGTCTATGGGAGTTGCGTGGGTGCTTTAAGTGTGTGGGCAGTGCCAATTGCGTTTTTTGTGTTGAAAATAGCTGAAGTTTTTTTTGTGATTCTTGGGTTTATGGTGATATACGAATTATTGTTTTTTGGTTGAAAGATATGTGTCTTGTACCGTATGGAGTGATTTGGAAGTTTCGGTATTACCCTGTGTTGATTAAAAATTTGGTGAATAGCTAAAGGTGAATAACAGACGCAACCTATGGTGTGTGGTTTTCTATTGGAGTTTTTATGTGTGCTGCACTTTTCATGATTGTGCGTGGTTAATAGGTTTGTAAGTGCAGCTGTAATTTTCTTTTGAAAATTGCGTGAATCAGCTGATTATCTTTGTGCTGGAATTTCTGTGGATCACGTAACCTGGGCTAAATGGTTCTGTGTTGCGTTTTCTTTGATGTGTTGTCGTTGATTGGGTGTTCTTGCAGCTGTGATTTTTGCAGAAGTTTTCGTGACTTGATTATGAGTTCTGCGTGAATCAGCTTGTTGTTGGTGTGACGACTTCTAGATTTATTTCAGTGGAGCTAAACTTTTCGGAAAGTTGTTCTTTTATTTTATCTCAAGTGTATTATTATTTTATTCTTAGTTGACTGATCACTTGAGTTATTTTTATTAATTATCTTTTAATTATAGTTGTTTAGAAAATTCCTCTGTTGAGGTTAACACGAGTCGGTCGTATTATTAGAAGTAAAAATCTTTCACAGGAAGTGAGGTTGAGAGATAGTATCAAGAGTTGAGTGGTGTCGGCTCAGGAAAGCCTTAAGTAAATCTATTGTATTTTGGTGAAAGTATTAATCTGAGTGAGGGCCCCGTAAACGTAAGCAAGGAGTGCCGAACTACGTTACAAAAGTTTTGATGTTATTTATTATTTCACTTTTGATTAATTTTATTTTTATTTATAGCAGAGACGATCACGTAAAATTGGATAGTTTACGAAACAATCTACTCCTACGATTTTTAAATGTTGATAATTCTTATGGTCATAAATGGAATGCGCAGACGAAAACCAAATGGCAAACCAATTGCACCTTACGGTGCACTTCTGTGATTGGAATAAGACATTTAAATGGGACAAACACCCCTATATCTGAAAGAATAGGTACGGGGGTGGCATATAAATGCACAACCAACATGATTGGTGCAAGTGAGGCCTACCTTAGAAGGCCAAAAATATAAGTTTTAGGGCACTTGATGAGGGTTTAGAAGAATAAGTAGAAAAACTTCATTTCTGGGTTGACTACTGCACATACTATGTAATCTCATGGTAAGTTTGTAAGTAGAGGTAGTAAATGAAGATATAAGTGCTGTTCTTAGTGGTTCTAGTCCTATTCCTTCAATTGTTCAAGAATGACATGATTGGATTTCAAATGTGGCCAGAAGTACTCTTCTCACGCTTATACAAACATGTCACGCGTATATATTTAAGGTAAAAGGATGACTACTATCAAACAAGGGCGGATGCATCTTTGGCAATTTGTTAGGACCATCTGGATTCCAATTTATAGAAAAGTAATGTAATAGTGAATTTTAAGATCTTAATTCCATAGTCGACTCAATTTTTTCCTAAAGTTGATCGGATTTAATACCAAAATCTTTGTTATAAAAAATAATGTTTATTTGTATTTCATAATCAATAGTTTACCTGATAAATACATATTATTAATGTAAACGACATTCATTCTAAGTAAAAGTTAATCTAAAATTCAATTGAACTTTATAGTTTTTGTTAAACGATTTTAAACATGAGAATTAACTTGGAAATGAGTGTATTAACTTTATAAAAACTTTTAATACGATACATAAAGTCAAGAAGAATATTTTATCGCTTTATAATATTGAAAATCTTGCCCCCTACATTTTAGAAAACATGATTCATAATTTATTAGTTGTCTTTATGCCTAACTTTGAAAGCCAAGTTATTAACATAATAAATTAACTGTTTTTTATTTACCATCTTCGTATTTGAATATAGTCAAGTACATCATAAAAATTTTATTTTAGTTAGTATTAAAAAATTAATGATTTTTTATTTGAAAGTAACTTAAATTTTTAATTTTTAGAAGGGGTATTTTACTATTATATTTTATCCCACTTATACGAAGTGGTTCATTTTTCCTAATGAAAATAGAAAATTTTTTAATTACTTTAATAATTAAAAATTAATTTAAGTTTAATTGGTATTTTTTATTCAAACCATTTAATTTCTTTAAGTTGATCTTTGTTTTTTGAATCAATTACAATTACAATTTACTAGTTTGATGTTCTTTCCTTTTTTCTAGCAACTTTTGTATGTTAAATGTTTATCGCTAGACTTGATCATTAATAAATATTAGACAAACGCATACCTGATGGCTTTAGTTGATTTCGACACAGTAAAAAATTTGAACTTCAATATAAAATCATCATCTAAATTTTCAAAGTATATTAATTAATATTCAAACAAGCCGTTGTACACTCCACAAAAATAACAAGAAATTTGTGGAAACAATAAGCTCATCTGTAAGTGATTAGGTTCAATGATGCATATATATGATTTTAGAGTTTATGTTTAAATTTTCTTACATTTGTATAAATTTAATATGCATCTTAATCATGATCTTATCTTGATAAATTGAATTTTTGTTTTGATGAATTGATTGTTTTCAAATTGTGATGATGACTGATTTCATACAAAAGATAAGTATTAATTATCTCTATTGTGCATATCAATACTCCTTTTCAAATGTCCTTAGGTGCATGTAGCATATTGTTTTATTATTTATATCCTTATCTTATTGTAGTCTTCAATGGTTGTGTTTCTTTTTAAACATATATTAATTATATTATGTGGAATTCAAAAAATGAGAATCTTAGTTTACAGTTCGAGTTTAAAAGAATACATTATATTTAACCAAATTTATATTTTGGATGTCTCTGTGCCAAGTTCCCTCTATAGATGGTAACTATATTGTTTATTTTGTATTAACATCATGTGATGCTTTACAATAAACAATATCCAAGAGACAAGTAGACATTGATATTCAAACAACAAGAAAACATAAAGAATTTGAAGAATATCAAATCTTTGGACAACCAGAATTACATATTTTTGTTTTAGGTTTTATGACCCATTGATTCTTAAAAATGAAGAAAAGTCCATGTACAAATAATTAAACAATCCCAATTAGACTCCAATATATTGCACATCTATTGAATTAAAGCAATAGACAAAACTAGAAATGAAGAGACATTAGACATATGATGAATAGTAGCGGTATTAAAGGGGTTGTCGCGATTGTATCGCGACATCCCTGATGCATACACACACTTCAAAATTTCATAACTTTCAATCCTGAAGTCCAAAAATTATAAACTTTATGTTTTTAGAAAGCTAAGAGAAAGATCTACAACTTTCATCAAGACAATTTTGTCAAATTCTTCCTAAATCAATACAATTTATTCATTGAAGTTTCAAAATACATTTTATTCCCTTTTTCTCTCATTCCTCTCATCTATCAATAAAAACTACCACCTATTTCAAAAGACCCGACTCCAACAACACAAACCGTATATACAAAACTCCCATTAAAAAAATTTACTTCATAAAAATCTATTTAATAGTCCTCAACAACTATCAATTTTATTCCCAACCGAAAAAATAGCAATTTTGACAGAAAAGGAATTTGAAGATGAACAGAAGAAATTCTGCAATTATCACTGTCATTTCTCTAACAAAGAAGAGATTGTACATAACTTCAAATTACATATTAAAAACCATTTCAGTAGCATAATACAAAACAATTAAGAATGCTCATGCTTGAAATGCTTCTAGAGTACGAAAGGTTTCTGAACTAACTTAATTACAAAAGACTAAAATCTTGGAGTTGCCAAAGCTTTGCAAAGGTTCAGTAATGATCTGCTTTTTCTTCACTTAAGGAGTGAAAAATAGTGGGGTGAGCTAGGAAGCTTAGTGGCTAATACATTTATAGCCATCGGTAATGAGCCACACACACACACAAAATCAAGCATTATATATACACTAATCCATTTCACAGAACACATACTTAAAAATTTCAGTCACATAAATCATATCATATATTTTTGTTTTTCAATCATCATAACAAAAAAGTTAATCATATATCATGCTCAGCAAATCACAATGAAATGCTCAAACAATATGACTCGAGAGAATCCCATAAAACATAATGGCAAAACTGAAGTTTATATCATGAACATAATGAGTCCATTTTTTAGAGTTTATGTGCCACAAGCGAGTAACTGGGAAAAGACTTTAGGTCAACGTGCACATGACAAACAGAATGGTATCTCTCTTGCCCAAATAAGCAAAATTTTGATGCTTACATATTTCATATCATAATCACATTTTCATGCTTCATAAATTTTCTGTTTTTCATCAATACAAAAGCAGTAAAATTCTTGCAAAGCAAACATGATTTCAATCACAGATTATTTTTCCCATATTCACAATGATAAAAGCAAGCATTTAAATACACATACAAGAAAATAATTTAATTCATCATCACAAAAACTATAAACAAATTACCCACCTCTTTACTTGTAAATCCAAGCTCAAACTTGTCTTTTCTCTTGTTCATTATTTTGACCCTTTCTTGGTTCCCTTCAAACAAACATATTTTTCATTCCATCATCATACACGAATAGAACTTCCATAAGCTTTAAATATCTAAGAAATGAGCTTAGACTTCTTCTACTCTTAGGTTATCTAAGCTATAAGAACTAAGATCTAGTTAAAAGTTCATGAAAATTTAAGAAAATAATTATCTTAGTTCTCTTCTTTCTCTCTTTATTTTTAGAACACAAAAACCTATTTTCTCCATTTTATTCTTCCATCAAAACAAGAAAAGAAGATAGAGGTTACCAAAAACTCAGCTGAATCTTCTTCTTCTACTTCTTGTCTCCCTTTTCTTTCTTTCCTTCTTTTTCTTTTCTAGTTCATTTTTCTGCTTCTCTTCTTCTACTTCTTTCTACATTTTTCTTCTCTCTTTCTTTCTTTCTTATTTGCACGACTCTCTCATTTTTCCTAACCTCTCACACACATCTCTCCCCTTTTTATTTCTTGTTGTTACACGACTCTTTTCCTCTTTCTCTAGCTTCTTCTAGGTTCTTTTATGATGTCTCTCTTTCTTTCTTTCTTACACGAACACGTCTCTTTCTTTCTTATTCTTATTTTATTTTTCTAGCACTTACACTCATGCACCTTCATTTGTTCTTCTCTTATTAATCTAAAAACAACTCTAATCTTCCAAACTTACCCTTCCATATTTAATTTAATACCTTCTAACTCCTTAACTTAATTCTAACACTTCCATTTAATCCATGCAACCATTTTTAATTAAAAAGATTCATAAGCAAACTCCATAAATTTCTAATTCAAGAATTATAATCTTTATTAATGACTAAACGTCAACAATTTCTCATTTAATAATTCTAACTTCCAATAAAAGTTCAGGGTCCAACAAAAATAAGTAGTACTCTGCTATATGAATTATGTTCATTTATGTATGTCAAGCTTCATATTGTTCAATTGATCATAACATATTTTAAGTGAATTTTTACTTGACAATTCCACTTGAATATGATAATCAGTATTCAATTGTCACACAAATGATGATTGAGAATATGCTTTCTGATTCAATTTTGTTGAAAATTGAAACCCAATTATTCATTATATATATGTGTCATATGACATTGACATGTATGTATACTTTTTCCTTGTAGACAACTAAAATTTGATTATTCACTATATGTTTGTATGGTATACCATTGACATGCGTGTGTACTTTTTCTTTCTTCCTATAAAAACTTAGTATTTCAATTATGACTATTACATCAAAGAATATTATTACTAAACACAACAAGGGTAAGGAATTAAATGGCAATAATTATGAAATGGAGCATGAAAATCCATTTCGTATTGTAAGAGCATGAGGTTCTAAAATCATTAAACATAACCATGGCCATACTTGACGAAGGCAATATGGCCCAACATAAAAGGGACCATGATGCTTATGAAATATGTAGGAATAAAAAATCATTGGCTCACATTATGTTATTGAGCAACATGGATAACGATATAATGTGTAAGTTCTGAAAATATGAAACAATTAAAGGCATAAAGTTTGCTTTAGCTGCATGTTTTGAAGGAACTTTAGTGATCAAAGTAAGTTCACTTACTATGAAGTTTGACTTATATAAGAAGCAAACATAACACATAATGTAAAATTATTTAATGCATATGTCAAACATGATAAGTGAGTTATGAGTTAACCGATGAGCAATAAGTACAAGTTGTTATCTACTCACTACATCATATTTGGAGCATATAAAGATACATTTAAACCATAATGTAATTATCAAGGCAATATTATACTAAAAGAAGAACATCTTCAAGCCTCCAAGATGTCCTCCAAGGTATATGTAGTTGGCTTTAGCTCACATGCAAGAAGTATAAGCATTATTGTGTGCCCAAATAGAAAAGGTTAAAAACATATCACTATAATTGAGATTCAGAAGAAAAAAAAGGCAAAATAGAACCATCATAGAAAAGGAAGCATATTTTTAAGAAGCAAAATATGAAAAAGTCAAGTGTTTTAATTATGGCAATAGGGGTCACTTCACTCACGAAAAGATGACAATGGTCGGGCCTGACCCATACAATCTTAAGCCCAGGATTAACCGACCAGGTCTCAAGTGGGTCAGCCCAGCCCGACTAGGTACGACATTTTATTTTTAAAAAAGTTCAAAAATGACGTCGTTTGTCCATGCCTATTAGGCCTCAGGCCAGGGCTGGGCAACCCGGGCTTGAGCCCAACCCTAGGGTCAGATCGGTCAAGTCCGAACCTAATTTCCAATCCTATGGTCACGATTGTAATGAGCCTAAAATGTATAATCATATTATATAGGCATTTATTTTGTAAATGTCTCTTATTCTGTTTTCCTAATTAAATCACATCCTTTGTGGATTGTAGACTTAGGAACAATCAACCATGTAGCAAAAGATAAGGATGCCTTCATAGAATTATGAAAAATTCCATATAGAACACAATGAATTTATGTAAGAGACATCTCAAAAGTTACTGTACAAGGGATTAGAACATGCAAATTAGAAATATATGGTGGTCTATCTCTGATCCTAAGTGTTATTTGCTCTAAAGATTTGATCAAATCATAGTTCTATGTTGATATTAATTATTCTTGATTTGAATATAATTTTTTACTATAATGGGATGGATTTATATCTTAGAACCTTTTATTATGTTCATAGATTTATGTTGTATGGTTCCATTATTATGGATGATGCTTATTAAAAAAATTGAAATAAGTTATTCTTTGTTTACATCATCTAGTAATTTAAACAATGATATAACTTTGTGACATACTAAACTATGTCATAGTTGTTACAATTGAATAAATCAATTAGCTAAAGAAGGCCACTTAGGTGATCTTCATCAAGTAAATTTACCTATTTATGAACATTTTCTAGCTGGTAATTGCAAAAATGCCATTTAGAAAGGGAAAATGAGTTTCTTATCCATTGCAATTGATTTATTATCACATACGTGGTCTAGTGAATGTAAGGGCATGGTGTGGCACTATATACTTTATTACTTTTATGGATGACTACACTTTTTATTTTGAAAAAGATATATAAATGAAAGAAAGAATACAGAATAGACAAAATGTTAAGGGTTTAAACCTTTACTCTCCTTGCCTAACGATGTAAGAAAAAATACTGCATGGAAATCAAAAGAGAAAATCAAACACACATGTGTTCAGATGTTAAAAGATGAAAATATGTCAGTTGTGCATTGTTGGTGTAGATTCTTTACAATCAGTAGCTCACAGATATGTTAGATGATGGTCCACTTAATGGCTCCTTTGGTTGAACGTTGATCGACAAACCCCTGTGATTGCGTTCCCTCCGTAGGATGTGCACACAAGTAACCAAAACAGGTATGAATATACATAGAGTAAGTTGAAAATGAGTTGTTCCAATAGACAAACATTGCATAATTTCTGGTATGGTACTATCTGGATCAATACATCGACATTTTCTCGTAATCCTCCATCATTTATGGAGGCTAAAAGGGCAAGTGAAGAAGAGGTGATCACATGTTTCACCATGGAGTTAACACATAACGCAATTTTGGTTTACATACAGATAAGATAATTTGTCTACCGTACTCAATTTGTCTTAGATAGCAAGCCAAATTATAAATGAGAGCTAAGGAGTGAATGCCTTGTTCTATATGATTTTGTGCCAGTTCACCTCGGGTTGTCTTCTTTACAAGAGTTCCTTGGTAGTTTTGTTGCTAAAGGAGTGGATCAGGTGGCCTTTCCAATGACCTATAACAGCAAAGTTTGGATCATTGCCCAGTTCACTTGTGATATCATCTTGAACCTTATCTCTCAATGTAAATAATCGGTTAAGGAAATAAGAGTGGGAGGGGTTGTTTCTCAGTTGCTAAATACTTCGACCTTGAATAAAATAAGAATGTAACCATTTGATCCATAAAGAATTTTTATCCTGCAGGATCCATCATAGTCATTTGAGAATCAAAACCTGGTTTGTAAGTTTGGCAGAGAATCAATTGGAAAAGAAATTAAAGTATTAATAAATGATCAAGACAAGAATAATTGTCTAATAAGTTTAAGATTACATTTGATGAAAAATGAAAAGAAAGATAGTTAACTATTCATTAAACCCCATAACAAAATAGGATTATGAAAAAATGCAACAGATTGCTACTAGAATGTTAGGCCTATGATGGCATAACGAAATTTACAAATCACCTATTAAGGTGATGCATTGCTTACAACTGCCTATATACTTAGTCGAGTGCCCAAGAAATCAATTATAAATACTCTATATGAATTATAGACAGGAAGAAAACCTAATATAGAATATCTAAGACTAAGTGATGTGTTGCTTATATTTATTATCTCTCTCACAAATACAGGAAACTAAGCCCGAGAAGGAAAAAAATCATTATTAGGTATTGTAAACACTCAAATGGATATGTATTTATAGGAGAATAAGGTAATGAAGGTGTAACCAAATTTAAATCATAAGATATCATACTTTTAGAAAATGACTTTCCAAAGTAGGGTGAAATAGAAAGATACTTGTTTTTATATGAGAAAAATGATCAAAATGATTATATCAAAAAATTCATGAATCCGTTTGAAATCGAAGGAGAAATTCACATGTTTATTCTACAAGAAGAGGATAATCCAAGAAATGTGAACGAGACTCTTATTGATCTTGCCAAGGAAGAATAGATGAAAGCAATGAAAGAAGAAATGATTTTTTTAAACCTTAAATAAATTATATGACTTGGTGGAACTCCCTATTGGGATTAAATCTATTGGGAAAAAATAGGTTCTCAAAATAAAATGAAAAGTTGATGAGAGTATCGAAAGATATAAAACATGCCTTGTGGCCAAAGGATATACATAATAGGAGGAAATTAATTATGATGAGAAATTTTCCCCTGCTATGAGGTTTGATTCAATTTGTCTAATCTTGGCTATATGGCCAATTTAGATCTTAAATTATATCAAATGGATGTAAAGATTGCTTTTCTAAATAAAGAATTGGAAGCAGAAATCGATATAGAATAACATATAGGTTTCATTGAGATGGGCCAAGAATATCAAATATTTTGGTTATTAAAGTCAATTTATGGTCTAAATCCTTAAGGAAATGGCACATTTTTTTCATGATGTAATTATTTCATGGTTTTCATATGCTTGATAAAACTACTATGTACATATTAAAATATCCAAAAATAAATTTGTGATTTTATCTTTATATATGTGGATGACATTTTGATTTCTTGTAATAATTGCAAGTTTGTCAAGCAAATTAAAAATTAGTTATCATTCAAAATTGAGAAGAAAGATGTGGGAGAGGTTGCATATATTCTTGGAATTAAGATTTTAAGAGATTATTCAAAATATTATTATCCCTTTCTCAAGTGACCTATATTCAAAAGTTTTAAAAACGATTACGTATATAAGATTGCAAACCAATTAATAACCCTATTGTTAAAGTCAAAGTTCTGAGTAAGACGTTTTGCCTTTCTACACCATAAAAAGGGAACAAATGAAGAAAGTTCCTTATTTTATTTTAGTTGGAAGTCTTGTATATGTTATAATTTGTACAAAGTTAGATATTTGTTATGCTTTTGGAATGATGAGTGGATATTAGTCAAATCTAAGACAAGCATATTGTAAAGCAGTAAAGAGAATATTAAGGTATCAAAACGGTATTGATGAATATACATTGTGTTATCAAGGCAATGACCTACGTACACAAGGGTATACAAATGCAAATTCAAAAGGAGATTTAGATGAGAGAAAATCTACCTTTGAATTTTTTTTCTTAATTAATGATGGTTTTATATCATGGAAAAGTTTAAAACAATCATGTGCTACCTTACAATATAAGAAATCATGTGGCTTAGATGACTCCTGGTTAGTTTGAGAGTTATTCAAAATGAGACTGACCTAGTAACAATTGACTATAACAGTGAAGCAACAATAGATTACACCAAAGACCCTAAATTTCATTGTAAAACCAAGTATATAGACATTAAGATCAATTGAGTGAAAGATATAGTTGCACAAGGAGAAGTGAGCATGAAGTATATGGTGGTAGACCTAATAACAAAACTAATTTCTCAAGATACATAAATTAAGCATGTGAAGTCACTAAGATTATGTAGATATCAAAATGTAATTGTTAACATCTCTCTATGTATGTTCATTCAAGGTATTGACATGTTCAAATAAAAATATGAGTTGATATTGTTTATTAAGTAATGAGAAATATATAGCACTTGATTATGAAATATGTTACTTTTCGTAAAGTATTTTTTATATGAATCAATCAATATGTAAACAGATAAAAAATTGACCATCTCGTACGAACAATCACCTCTAATTTTTGTGATGACTAGAGTTAAGGCATATTTTAAGTTTATTATTAAGGTAATAGTTAGGAGTAAGAGCAAGAAACTTAAACCAAGAATGCAAACTTAAATTGAAAATAACAATTGGTTTAGAGTGATTAAATGGTCACCATATCTATGAGTTCAGAAAGATGAATTTAAGAGTTGAAATGTGAACTCAGATTAAACTCAAATATGTTTAAACCAATATCGGTGCAGTATTACATTAATAAAAGGAATACACTTTAAATGAAAAGGAGTTAATATTGTAGCGCATAACTCTTACTACTTGTGTAAAAACAACTATAGAAAGGGATTAATGTAAGTCGTGGAATTTGAATTTACATTTTGTGGGACCTTATAAGTCATCATTTGACATTGAGAAGTAGTTCAATTGGCATTGTTTCTAAATCTCATTCTTCAAAGTTGCAACTGAGGTTCAGCTGAGTTTTTTTTTTCTTCAGAGTAAGAAAAACAAACGTACTCATCAAGGAACTGGTGAATGCGCCGACCAACAAAATAGTAATATAGTATATAGTAGCAGTACGTGCATATGCCCATTATTACATGTATATTCCTTATTTGATTTCTTATGGTCGGAAGAAACATTAAAAGAGGTGATGGGGTTTCCAGGTGCTCAATGTCACATTTGACTCTTAAATATTTGTGTTCAAACCAGACATAATGAGATAAATAAAAAGTGGTTGGAGTGAATATGCTACAATTCCCTTTTAATGCCAAGCTAAAGGTCCGAGAAGTTATCAATTAACGCTAATTCTGCATTGAAGGCTTTAAATTTTCTTGGTTCCTCAATGAACATGGAATCACAAACCCCATTTTCAGTCACGAGTCCAATCAACATCATTACCATACAAGACAAATTAAAACTTCCATCTCTCTCTGTCTCACACACACATAGCTACTCTCTAAATAGATATTCACAAAGCTAGAACAATCCCCTCTTGTATTTATAGTAAGGTACTTCCAACTCTACTCATCAGTCCACTCTTCAACATTAGTATCACAGTTCCAGTGGCCATTAAAGAGAAATGTGCACCAACAGAACAGAGAAGCTCCCATCTCCTCCTTTGATCACCTCTTCAAAGAGAAGGCATCGATCAAAGAAATCTAAGGTTCAAGTTTTCAGCCTCACCAACAGGTATCTATATATAAATAGATACAATATTTAGCACTAGTTCAACCTTGTAGCAACTTGGAACATATAAATCACATATATAGTTTAGCTCTTCTCCAAATTTCATTTAGATGGTGGTACTTATTCAATAGAGCAGTGCATACATTTAGAGTAGATGGTAAGATCATGTGCATGGAGTGTCTCGTCTTATTTAATGATAATTATAAATTGCAGGAGAAGATCATCATATGAAGAAAAGGAAGGGAATAAGGATGTGAAAATGGAACTAAAGAATTTGAAGCTGTATTTGGAGAACCAAAGTATAGTTGAAGAGAATGAGAAACTGAGAAAGAAAGCTCACCTTCTACACCAAGAAAACTTGGCACTAATGTCTGAACTTGAAAAGAAAGTCCCTCGTCTCATCAATCGAGTTTCCACAACGCTCTTTCCTTTCCACAACGCTATCTAGTTGATTAGCAGAAAAGCTCTCTTGATATTCTCTCTGAAGTAGCCTTGTGTTTCACCGTGTCTCTTTCTTCAGGCAGTTTTATATATGTCGAAACTCTTCGGCTAAAGCATCTTATTTTGTCATTTCTTCTGAATGAGAATGACTATCTTCAAAGGAATGTAATGGATTTGTTAGTCGGTGTAATATTCATATGTGTGTGCTGTATGAGAATCATATACACAAAAAATAAAAGAAAAAAGGAGCCCGTACAAATGAAAATGAAGCCCACCTTTTTTCTTTATAATCTAATAAGGTATCAAGTGTTAAAGCTTTTGATGTCTTCAAAAAAAAAAGTGTTAAAGCTTTTGATGTCGCAGCGATGGAAGAGGGCTTGCTCTGAGTTATTGCGAATACGAGTTACTAACTTCAAATGTACAGTAGTTATATTTTAATTAATAATAAAAAGTAATGTTGCGAATACTGTACCGGATTGAGTCCTGGTATAATACTGTACTAGTATCGGTCAATACTAGATATCGTTTCGGGTAATTTTTTAAATTTGTAAAATAGTCTCTATATTTTTTTAGAAATTGCAAAATAATTCATTGTCATGTTGTACAGTTATACTGTATAGTTTATAAGTTTATATCAACCATGTTTTCAAAAATCATAATAATAAATAATAATCACAATTAATATGAAATAATAATAATTTTCAGATATTTCATATGTAATAACTATAATTAATATAAAAAAAGATAATGATCATCATACAAGTATAAAATTAAGAACAATACAAAGTATTT
>JAOQML010000197.1:31805734-31817175 GCA_027568935.1 Erythroxylum urbanii | reverse complement strand
AAAAAATGTTTGAAAAAGAAGGGGTGGGGAGGGGGTATGTGGGAGGATAATTTTTGAAAAAATTTTACTAAAAAATCCTATTTTTTAAAGTTCACGGTATTGACTGATATTCGACCAATATTTTAAATACCGATCGGTACTATGTAAAATCGACTTGTACTAACCAGTATCGATGATCGGTATTTTTGAACATAATTTTATATCGTTTTTTGACCGGTATGAAACGAAATGCAAATCTTTAATAAAAATTAAAAAACAAAAAGTTAGAAATTTGTAAACTATCATGTCAAGGGAAGAGATTAACCATTCTATGACCATAGATCCTTTTGTTTTTTCCTAATACATTTTTAGAAAATCCTAAACTTTGTTTTTTTTGGAGGAAACTTAAGCTTTTTAGTTAAGGAAAACTCTTATCTTTTCCTTTTGATCTTTCGTTGAACTCTTAGCTTATCCTTACCTCTCTTTCATAAATCACTTTGCTTCACTCATCTCACCTATTAAGATCTTTTAGCCTTCTGTGATCTTTCTTATGGAGCTCGACCATGATCTGTTTCATTGGCAGGTTCAACGATGGAGTGTGGCATGGTGCGATGGCAATAACTGTAGACGGTAGTACGGTGACAAGCGACGATGAACATTAGAGGGAGAGAGATTTTTTTTTGGATGAATGGTAAATTAGTATTAAACAAAAAAAAATATACAAGGTCATTAAGCCATGTCCTGACCAAAAGAAGTAAATCAAAACATCAAAACAGTCTAACCACAACAATAATCTCAAAAAGTGATCAAAGTTTCAAGATACATTTTATACAAAATCTTATAAATCATAGTCTTTACCTTAAATACTACATTAAAGCACGTAAAAGAAGCAAAGTCTAAAATAACGGCATTCTTTGTCTTCCACAAAGTATTGATAGTGCAACAAAACGCTAGTTTTGCAGCCTTGCTTCTCAAGCGTATTTCATTGTAATCTTTACGGATCCATTTAATAGCACTGGGCAATGTAGACATCCCCATGCTAATCCAAGTCATCCTCGAACTATATCCCAGACTGTAATTGAAAATGAACATCTGAAAAACAAATGGGCCACCGTCTCCTGCTCAACTCCACATAAACTACATGTTATATCTATGTCTAGATACATCAAATTATCTTTGGTTGGCATTCTATTACAAAAACCAAGCCAAGTAATAAAGGAGAACTTTGGAAGAATGTAGTTCTTCGAAATGAAAGGCATCCACGGTCTTTATATCTGCTTCATACGTAATAACTCGTACAACTTCTTGAAGAAAGTCTTTCATTTATGTACATCTTCTGAAGTCCCACACCACATTTTCCCTTCCACCAAGTTTCTCCATCAAAGAATCTCTAATAAAGGCAAACATCTTCATCAAAGGTGAATCTCTAGTCGAAGGTTTCCAATCCAAACAGATTATCCCCTTAAATAAACCTCATGCATCCATCGAACTGGAAAAGTGTCAACTTTGGAGTGAATATTCCAAAGAACCCAATCCAATTAACATATCCTTAAGAAAGTTCCAGGAAATAGTATCATACACTTTAGTAGTGTCCAACTTGATCATGCATCTCGGAGAAATCCTCTTCCTGGTGTAGCCTCTAACCATCTCCTGTGCTAAAAAGACATTATCCACCATAGTTCTTCCCGACACAAAAGCAGCTTGGGCCGGATCAACCAAAGATCCAAGTAAAGGAGAAATTCTTTCAGCCAATATTTTCGTAATCACCTTGTATGTGACATTAGTGCAAGCAATACGCCTAAAATCCTTCACCTTTGGGTCATTTTTGGTTTTGAGCATTAAGGTAACGATGGTATGATTAGTTTGCTTAAGAAGTTTGCCATTTTCAAAGAACCCCTTGATTGTTACAACAAAGTCCCTTCCCATAGTATGCCATTGCTTTTTGAAGAAAGCCGATGTAAAGTCATCCGGACCCGGTGCTTTATCATCCCCAATGTCAAAAAGTGCCCTTTTGATTTCATCCTCCAAAATCAGAGCAACCAAAGCCTCACAAGCAAATACATCAACTTTCGGCTCATTTAATAGTACATCCCTTTTTATTATGTTAGAGGTAATCGAAGTGCCAAATAACCTTTTAAAGAAATCCACAAAATAGGTAGCAACTTCTTTAATGGAATTGGTTAGAGTGCCATCATCTCTAATAATATAAGAAATAGAATTTTTCAAGCTCTTTTCTTTGCCATCGCATCAGAGTATCTTATGCACCCATCAGATTCTATAATATGAGTACACTTTACTTTTTGTTGGTAGAAATGCTTCTCAATCTCTAACAAAGAATTTGCCTCTTTTAGCTTCTTTTTGACAAGCTCTAGAAGACCCAAGTGAATAAGATTATTAAGAGAAGCCTTATAAGCAGATTTAAAGCTTAACTTAGCATCCTTAGGTCTCAAAGAAATATGGCCAAAAGCTTTGGAGTTAAGTGATTTCAAAAGATACTTAAGAGATTTCAATTTCAAACACAAAATATATTAAACACACTCATCAACACCTTTATTCCAACTACCAGCAATGATAGTCTCAAAGTTTATTGCTGAGCAATCTACATATTAAAAAACTTAAAAGGCTTCGTACGTCTGTAATTAGGCCGGATGAAATCCACCACAGCCGGACAATGATCAGATTCTGTGGTCATATCCAAAAACTTCGCATTGCAAGATAAACCAGTATTCTCTCAGTTTTGATTAATAAAAACTCGATCAAGCTTAGCCTAAAGATTATTCTTATGCCAAGTAAAGAGGAGAGCTGGAGATCATAATGACATAGACCATAGAGTCTCTTGTCTGTGTGAGTGGATTGTTTTGCTTTTTAAAATTTTATTTTATTGCAATTTAGTCCTTGGAGATTTAAAAATTTATTGTACCAATCAGCATTTGGCCAATATTTCAAATACCGATCGACACAAGACAAAAAATTTGGTACTGGCCGATACCAACAATCGATACTTAAGACATTAATTTTGTACCATTTTTCAACCGATACGGTACAAAACTCGTATATTCGTTAAAAAACCAATATTTTAAATATTTATAACTTATGAATAATAATTAGGAGTAAAAATAGGGACTAGAGAATCAAAGATATAGATTTTTTATACTGAATTTAGCAGAAAACTAAAAGCATCAACAAAAACAAACGGAACCTTAAATCTCCTCCGTACATATTGTGAAATTATGGTGTACCATTCAAATTGGTTAGCTGGTTGACACAAACTTGAGAGTAGAGCTGTCTTCTCCGCTTCCGGTCAATTGGTGTAAGTTACATTGGATATAGATGTAGACTAGTAGTACAATAAGAGCTTAGCTTAGATATTATGGCGATGTCTGTCAGATTAGTAGTGCACTGGGTAGAAGTTGTGGCGCCTGACAATGATAGAAGCGGTGAATTTCAAAGACACTCACGTGAAAGTAACACCTTATGTAGAAGGCTTTTCCAGCCACAGTAGCTAGTTAAGAGATCTGCAATGTCAATGGAGCAATGATCAATTCTAGCTGCCAAAACAAACTTTTCTCCGTAGAAATAGATGCAATATGACAAGTCAAATCATCTTCAGTTTCCTTTTTTTTTTTTTCCCTCTCAAGGTGATATTTGATGATTATGTTAATATACTACTAGCACAACACTAGATAAGGTTCGGAGATAAAGGCTTCAAACAAATATATTATACACTAAGGTTACAGCTCATCCCAATTATATTTTGACGTGGGGAATTTGTTTGGTACATTAATAAATAATCAAAGAGAACGCTACTGCAGCATTTGGAAGGCCCCCGTCCATCCACGAGGTTGAGAAAGTCCATCTACATAATCATCATAGATACAGTTCAAACATGTGGCATGTTGACCTTCAGATTCTTAAAAATAGGCAAGAAGTCAAACTTCAGTAGTTTCAATACAAAGGAACAGTCAATTTTAGTAACATGGATTATGAGTTCTATCATACCATTTCCTGAAAATAGAAATCATAACTGTATGGATGTCGTAGTTAATTGTATTGTAATCACATAGTTGAGCTGGGAGTTGCTTCAAAGCTTTATCAAGAGTCGCACCTGACAATGAAATACATATATAATATATCCCGCAGAGTAGAAAATTATCAGAGACTTTTGGAGCCGTCCTCCATTGCCTTGTATATACGGAAGGCAGCCAAGCACATGGTGGCGTTACCTAATACTGTTAACGCTGCTTGAAGAGCCACCAAAACCTAAAACCCATTGAGGAATGCTTTAGTTTTTTGTTGTATGCTCTCCAAATCGTGTACAAAAATGCAAACCAGGAAATTAGAGTGGCAGTAATGTCTTCTAATCAAAGGCCAAGCTCTTCAAATGCATATATACAGGATATTAGTGAAATCCAATGACAGCAACATTGTTATGACACGGATAAGCAGATGCTCTGAATGGATCAAAATATGTTTTTCATGGAGTTTCAATTTATGATCCACACTTTATTCGCTGGACTCAAGCTAACTTTTGTTGATTTGAAGTACCTAGCATTAATGATGCAGCTCTGAATGGATCAAAATATGTTTTTCATGGAGTATCAATTTATGATCCACACTTTATTCGCTGGACTCAAGCTAAATTTTGTTGATTTGAAGTACCTAGCATTAATGATGCATCAATATGGAAGTATCATTGATGAAATTTTTTTACATCTTGTTTCTGGGTGACCTTAAGATGTTCCACACTTTACTGCTGGATTCAAAGGGTCAATCATTTCCCACAGTATCATACTCAAAAAGCTACACGGTATGCACGTAAGTACCTAGCCAACTACATGAAGAACGTTTTGAATAACTGCAATTTATGTTAGATCAGATATTTCAAACTAATATTTTCAAGTCCTTTTAAATTCATATTTGTAATTATCTCAACATGAAACTACGATGCACATAGAGCATCACTTACTAGTTTTATGTTAAAAAGTAAACCGATACATAAAGCAGAATTGCCTTGAATTCCATTGACTGAATTCTGCAACCTTATTCATAGATTCCCAGGGATCTATGTGAAGAATGGCCTCATGTTCATTTTGTTCCTAGCTTAGAATAAACTTGATATGACATGCAGGTTGTTTTCTTTATTCAAGCTAAAGCCATTCACAGTCAAACGTTCTTTTTCTATTTGAGGAAGAAGAAATCGTACGGTGCAGTTGAAAATTTGTCATACAAGACAACTTCAGAGATTAAACTTTAATGTGGTCTTAAATACACATCCAAAGTGAATGAGAAATAAATATGTGAGAGGTGAAGAAGATCATAGGCACCGCAAAGTACAGACTATGCATATGGACACAGTAATATGGTTTGGTTATACACCATTTGGTTAGGTTACTTACTTTCCAATTTGGGCCTAAATGAAGCCACATACTTTTTCACTATTAAATGATACAATCATTCTTACCTCGAGCGACTCGGAATTATAAAAGAAATGCCATGTGCACGCACAAAATGCTCCACCCAGCAGAGGTACCTATTCAATGCAGGGTTAGTTACATCAGTTAACAATATGAGACTGGGAAATAATGTAGGAGAAAGTTAAAATGGAAATATCTGGGCTCTCCCAGATGATAAACAAGTCTCTCACGAAACGGATGCTAAGCAAGTTAGTGTCTAACATGTTTAAAGTGCTGGTATCCAAAACGTTACGCATCATTCAAATTTCAAAAGGCAGTTCGTCCTAGACATGCAAACAATCTCCTTCAGGCATAACGTCACCCAGAAACGAGAATTATAGAAAATGTTTCATGTACTGAGTGTCCATATCTCAGGAGCTGGAGGGGGTCATGAAAACAAAGCCCCTCAAAACGAAAAATGACATCCTGAATGGTTCAAGCTAAATTAAGGCCATTATTTGATTCCCACCTTTGTTTGTTTACTAAAGGAAACCATAGAAGAAAGAGATAAAATAGCTAAAGATAGTGGCTCCCATTGTTGGGTTTTCCCTTTAACAAAGAAGAGTAACTCACCATACCCCAAGACAGTCCCTTCCATGATTCAAACCCCGATTTCTCCCCGTATTCCCACACCAGTACCATTGCTGTAATCCTGTGCAGGCGGAGAACTCCAATTAGCATTAAGAACACTGAACCAATATACCACACAATCCAACGTGTTTCATTATCAACAAAGTATGGTGGTAAATTTAAAAGTCTATGAAGATGGGATCTTTAGTTTCCAAGAGTAGACTGTGTTAAAGTGAAAACTGAAACCGAGTTCTTTACTGGGCAGCTCGACTCAAAAGCCAATTATCAATCAGTCAAATGAAGATTAACAAAATAAAAGAACAATATCAGATTATCAGAAGGAGAGGAACTAAATGAACAAAATTCAGAATTTTAAGCATACCACTCAACAACACTGGACACATGCACCGTCCAAGTGGGCAGGGAGAGAGCATTTGCGGGTTCGCTGAGTTCACCCAGCAAAGGCAATCCAGCAGCTGACGCTGGTCCAACTAGTGCTAATGCCAAACCCGCACTATAAAGACCTTTAACACCCCAACTACCGAGACTTATTGAATTCGATCGAGCTTGCGAAGCATCATCGTGTTTACAGGTTAGTGGACGAACGAGGGAAAAGAATGGGGTTTGCTTTGGTTTGCGAGAAAAACGGTGCTTCAGAGAGAACAGAGCTAACGTTGTAGATGGTACAGTTGCCATGGAGGATAATTTCAGATTTCTCTTTGTCGTACGTTACGTCAGTCCATTTGCGGGTAAGCTGTTGAGGGTTGAGAGAATGTGACTACCGACAACGTTTTTACCTGTAATCATTTAGAACGAAAATTTTGAACCATTTAAATTGGTAATCCTAAAATATCAGGCCTATTTAGATAACTTGGATCTTCCCACCCTGTATTAAAAATTGAACTATTTTTCTAGGCTATGAGAGTCCGAGATTTCATTCCAGGAACCGAACCAAAAGCCAAGAAAGGTACAACAACCAAGCAACTGGAAATAGACTGTCATTCGTAGTTGACTTTCAACACTTGCAGAAGCTTTCTTTGTAGTGCTTTTCCATGCCTTTTCTGATATGGTAAGATAGTTTATATAATCATTAACCAAGCTCCATTGAATTCTTCTGTACAACTACGAGGCAATCCCCATCTTGAGCTATAAGATAAAAATTACTACTCTTGTTTTTGATACAGGAACAATGGGAGGAAAGCCAAAGCCAAAGGCAATAGCATTACCAATACGGGGCATACTGGTGATTCATCAGTTTCAGTCATGTGCACTGTCTGTGCTCCTACTTTTTCTTCTTTGCCCAAAGCATGACAAGAGAGAAGCCCATCAATGACATCATTACAGTCTGCGATCCACACGAGAATAGATGAGTCAAACCCATAAAATATGTAAACAACAAAACCTGTGCTCTGTTCCTCATATTGCTTATGAAATTATAACTTCCACAACCCCATTTGACGTTCAAAGCCAAACACAGCACGGACGCCTTCTGTGGCCCTGGCCAATATATGCTTATATTCCCTCTCTCTGTCTCTCTCTACTTACACGCATAGTTAAACCAACATAAACATAAAGCGATATTTTTTTATATGGAGAAGTATACGCTAAGGTTGATTTCACCCAATAGACGAGATTCCTCTTGTTTCATATTCCGCTATAATTGTCTTTCCTAGTCTACAACCTTATTCCTGAACTTATTAACAAGCGTTCCTAACTTGAATATATTAATGTAGAACTCTTGTTTGTATTCGTACAGGTCAAAACTTAAATCTCTCAATTTATTTTGTAGTGTGTAAGCCAAATACAAATTACATATGAAAACCATTTTTTATGCAGAAATAAAAGATGTATAGCTATCAGAATATTTGAAAATATTACTTACAGAGATTGCTGGAGGCACGGCTACAAGTGGATCTTGGAAGAACCTATTGGCCAATGCAAGAGCCAGAAGACTGCTTTGCATCCCTGGAAACCAAAAAAAAAAAAAAATCAGCTGAGGTTCCTCGATATCAGTCGATTGAAACTGAAGGTGGTACCTGTCTCATAGGATATTGTTCTTTGCAGTGCTTTGAGATCAGGTGTATTGGGGAAAAAGACACCAGTAAGAGAGTAACCAAAAACAAATGCCGACAGATGAAATGCAACAATGAGCAATAGCAATGTTAATCCAAAAGGTGACCTAACAGATTCAACATTGATAGCCAGAGGCGCTCCAACACAACATGCAGTCACAAGGACTGATAATGGAGGCAATAAAGGTCGAATGGCATTAGATATCTGAGGAAAGAACCTGTGAAAAAAGAAGTATTAGATTGATATAGACTTCAAGAAAAAGTTTTTGTTGTTGGGACGTTTGATCACCTGTTTATAATCAAGCCAGTAGCAATTGGAGCAACAACAATCTGGAGTATGCTGGATACCATCCCCCTAACATCAACTGGCAGTCTCCTTCCAATAAGCAAGAGTGACAACAATGGTGTAACAAAAACCGCGGTAGCAGTAGAGAATGATGTCATAACAATGCTAAGAGGGGCCAGCTGTGGATCCGTCAAAAAAGTAGCATAATTTGAAAGTTGGGCCCCACTAACACAAGATACCAACATAATCCCAGCACCTGACTTGTATATTCACCAATAAGTTAGCACATTGTTGCTGGTGTTAGCATGTAATGCTGGAATTTACATAAACAAACTCTCACCTACAGGAGTAGGAAGACCAAATGTTGACACTGCAATGACGCCGAAAATATATCCAAGAATAGGCTTTACAACAAATTGGCCAACATAACCAGCCACAATAACCGCGGGTCTTTTGAATGCCTCCAGAAAGTCTTTTTCGCTGGAATTAACTCCAACAGCAAACATCAGAAACCCTAATGCAGGAGCATAGTACCTGAAAAGTTTACCAAAATGATAATCATAAACTATTACAGCGAGCAACTTTCGTTTGTGTACTGGATATAAAGTTACATTTTATTCAGATCTTGCTGAACACCTCGCTTATGCAACATTCTCCTAAACAGACCTCAATCATCGCATCAGAAGAAAATGTCCTAAATTATCTAAGTTAACTCATCATATAAGCTGCATTAACTTTTAAGATTGCTCTAAAGAAGCAAAGGCGTCTAAATAAGTAAAGATGTATCACAGATTTATTTAATAAAGCTGCAGCAACAAGCAACATACACATGATTGCACCACCCTGAACTCCAAGATGCACTTAGGGTACCATTTTTATATTTTTACTTTGCACTTAGCCCACGAGAAATTAAATGAATTTAAAATAAACTACAAAATTTGCATTAAGGAATCCAGAATTGGTTAGAACATCAGCAAAGAAGAATGAAGAGTATCATAGTTAACAAAGAAATTCCTTTGTTCTGTCCTTTTAATGATTTTCAGCGCATGTTTAATATCACCATTGATGGACTATCAAACTTTTCATTTGCAGTCCTTTCATCTTTCAAACAAGTCTTCTAGGTTATCATGAATTCCTTCAATCAGCAATTAGAAATGAAGACTTAAACAAAGTAGTATTCTTTTAAACTGCCTTCATCAAGATAAAACCAGATAATATTATTTATTTGAGAAGTTCTGAAAAACCTGGTAGTGAACCATGTGAAAGAGGGTGGAAAGACAAGAGCCAGCAAGGTACTAGCAATGATCACATGAGGCAAAACGGAATTTGATTGCTTCAGGATATCCACAATAGAAGTTTTCTTTTGCTCAAATATCTGAAACGAGAAATAATCTGAAATGAGAAATAAGGTAATTCCACATTATTGAAAGACCTATGATAATCTTGTTCCTGTAACAAGGAAAAAACACACCTACAATGAATACAAATATACTCCAACAAACACAAATAGTTAACGTTGAACTTGGAGTATGAAACATCCTAGCGTGCGAAAGGGAAATGATACCCTTGCAACCTTCCTTTAGAATGCATCCGGGTGTTTTGCGAGCGCAAAATTGCAGATCAACTAAGCACATATCTGTGAGGTAATGCAATTAAAACATGAAGTTTACAACACCAGCGATGCTTATAGCACCCACCCTATCGAGGGGGTATCAGCCAAGATTGTGGCAGAAGAAACATGTTGCAACAACGTGAAGTATAGAACTCAAATTTCCCATCTTTCAACTTCAGATTATTAAATACAGTGGAATTGAACCCAAAAGTCCACCAGACACAGAATAACGGGAGTATCAATAAGAATTGGAGCACGGAAATTGGGTAAAGAAATGAAATTATGACAATCAACAGAACACACCTGCACTTGATTCAGGTCATTCGTAAAATTCAGCCCCGGATCCGGTTGAAGAGATTCAGAGAATTTATCGGACGAACATCTGCTCAGCAAAACTCCTGAGCTCCCGACTGTGAATAACAGTGTGTTTCCAGACTTGAAAGATCAGAAACATTCGAGTACAAGCTACAAATAAATACCACTTGCAAATATTCAAATACTACGGCTAAAGAAAGAAAGCCCTACTCTGAAAATTCTGGATCGAGCGCAACACAATTACATCGGAAAGAAGTATATGGATGAAGAATTTAAGAGAAAAAAACAATGACCTGAAGAGTTGAGTGAGCAAATTCTCCGTGGAAAAGGAAGCTGAAAACATTTTCTAGAAAGATAGGAGCTTTGGCAACGAAACAGTGAGATAGACGGAGGTCGAACTTGGATGTACAAGTACCCAGTGTTTGCACTCATTTTCCTCTTTCGAAATAAACCCACAAAAGCACCACCTGGGAATGGTCTAAAGTCTACACCTTTTTTCTACCATTCCTTTATTCGGCATATGCAGCAAACGGGTAACACAATTCGATTACCCAAATCTAGTTTTTCCTTTTAGGACCCCAGAAATCTGAAAAGAGATACGAGTGAACTCTACTTGGGATGGTTAGTTCTAGTGCCCGAGTCCGAGTGACCTCATGTAGACTGTAACCACAGTGTGGGAGCGGGAGCGATCTAAGAGACGAAGACCATAGGTCAACCGTTCGGGGGCGGGTTCGTTACATTCTAACATTAGTAAGTCAACTCTTTCGGGGAGATTGGTGACGTGAAGCAAATCAATTACGTAAAATGTTGTAGAATTTTGAGTTCGCGCACGATTGTGTCAAAACTAAAATGGACAACTAATCATTACTTAAATATTATATTATCATTCATCTAACAAAAAAGGTTAAATTACTAAGGAACTTACAAATAATAATCACTATCAAAAGTTTAAAAGATAAATTTTGATATAATCATTTAACATTATTTATTTTAGCACCCAATGAATTTTATGTTGATTTAAAATAAGGAATGCATTAATATTAATTAAGAGAATATATATTTATATAACTGCCTTTGTTTTTGTAATATTTATATATGTGTATTTTCATAGCCGATAATAATGAATGTATTGAAAGCAAAGAATGGAAAGAGTT
>JAOQML010000197.1:31730777-31752701 GCA_027568935.1 Erythroxylum urbanii | reverse complement strand
AATATGTAAGTTTTTACTTACAAATATTGAAATGATTTAATTATAAGATTTAAGTGTTTAAATGACATAGTATACTGCTTAATATGATATTTTCTTTTTTGTAGGCCCTAGAAAATTAAATAGAGAACAAGTTTATATGTGATCTTGCAAAGGGACCTTTGCAAATTGTTAAATCATATTCGGTGTATTTCGTTAATGGATACAAATATCATATAGAGTATCAAGGTCATAGCATGGCAACAATAAATAGTGGAGTTTGTATACAGGGAGAATTGATTGATTACTATGGCAAAATTATTGAGATACTTAAAATTGAGTACCCTACATTGCCAATAAAGCGAACTGTGATATTTAAGTGTGAGTGGTTTGATCCAACTCCAAATGTTGGTACAAAAGTGCATAGCCGATACAATGTAGTTGAAATCAACAAACGAAGAAGATTTCGACATTTTGAACCTTTCATGTTAGCAATGCAAGCAATCAAGGTGTATTATGTCCTTTTTCCCAGCTTAGGACAAAATAAGTCAGATTGGTTGACTGTTTGTAAAGTTAAACCTAAAGGTGTTTTTGAATCACGTGGAAAAGGAGAATAGAGAATTGAAAGTGAAGCATTTCAGGAAGAGACTTATGAAATAAATGCATTTGTCATATATGAGGATAATAAACCTTTGAACGATCCATGTAATGAATATGTTGAAATTTTATCTAAAGAGGATGAGGACGGCTAGAGATTTGAAGAAGAGCTTGAGTTTGATTCAAATTCTTCACAACAAAAAGATGATTTTGATTTACAATTAAGTGATGATAGCGATTAATTTGTGTTTCTAATTGAATATTATATGAACAAATCAATTATTTCCTTTTCAATATATTGTATAAGTTATTGAAATGAAATTGTAATATTTCTACAAAATTCAATTAAATATTAATTTCAAGTTGAAATATGGCACCAAAGAGAAAGAGAGGATTTTCTGCGACCAAGATTCAAACCACGATTCGAAGGTACTTACTGTACAGGTGAAGGATCTCGTAGTGTAGCAGCTGGAGATGAAACATCTCCTTCCCCTCCACCTACTACATTGGAAGATGAGGTTACACCACCCACCACTCTTACATCATTTACTACCCCTATACTGATAGAGATATCAGGGGTAAACAATACAGATGAAGGAGACGGTCGCTAGCCTAGAGCTGAGGGACCCGATGGATGAAAATACATTACAATTGTTAATAATATGTAAGTGAAAATACATGAACCATTATATGTTTATAATTAAGCTTAAATTTTTAAAATGGTATAAATTTATTTATTTTTATATTAGGTTATTTCCATCTAGACCCTGTTTAAGAAACATGACATCGAAATTCAAAGAGAAGATTAAGCCTAAGAGCTATGTATCGAAGAATATCTCTCAGGCAACAAAGGAATTTTACTATCACGAGTTTGAGGTATGACAAAAATTATTATTTTCTTTTTAACAGACATTTTAATACATTAATTTGATAAATATTATTATATCAAAAATATTTATCAAATATTTTTCCTTTTGTTACAGAAAGAATTTTTTTGGGATTCTCAATTTAACGGAATCATCTATAAAGTATGGGAGAGGCGAGCACATACACGTTATCGTAACTTTGTTGCTGCGATACACAGTGTGGGTGTATGACCGCCTTACATTTCTGAAGAAATATGGAGTCGTTGGCTGCAGTATTGGACATCACCTGAGGCCATGTCCATTTCACAGTGTAATTCAGCCAACAAATGTGGAGGATCGGAAGGAGAGAGTCTTCCCATACATATGGGAGGATTTATTACCCACTAAAAGCATGCAATGAGACTTGTAAGTATCTACAATTTATAGTTATATTTTTATTTCTTCCCTTTACTGTATTTTAATTGAATTTGATGTGTTAAAATTTGGAATGAAAATATATCTTTCTTATTGAGAATGATAATGTTATAAATGTCTGATGCCATATATAGCTGTACTTTTTAGTTTTTTTCTTTGTTCAACAGGGTTACTGAAATTTTTATAAATTCTAATTCACTTATAGTTAACATTTTATTCTTATGCAGGAAAAGTCTATAGGCATAAGGCTTACACCTCGTCAACTATTTCTACATACTTACAGTAAGAAGCATGACGGTGTGACATTTGTCAATAGTTGTTGTAGAGAATTCAATGTATGTGAAATTTATGGTTTAATATTAATAATGCTTAATAATTATGACTTACTAAAATAAACATTACTTTCTGATTTGACCAAATACAAGAAAATATTGAACGACGGTCGCAGCAATCTAAAGATGTTAATGAGACTGAAACTTATCTTCATACAGTGGGTGGTAGGGACCGTCGTGGGAGGATATTCAGCTTAGGTTCATTTGTAAACATATGTTATTCGCAATCCTCCACGTCCAGTACAGTAGCATCTAGTAGACGGTCCATCACAAATGAAGTGCAAGAGCTTTAGGGCATAGTGCTGACATTGGTGACTCAGTTGCAACAGTCGATGCAGTACATCGCTTAGCTCCATCAGGAGATGGATGAGTAGAAGGATAAGGGTAGCACCTCATCACACCAATCAGAGGATTCGCCATCTCCAGTTCAATAGTGTCCTTTTGGTCATTTAATTTGTATTAAAAATACTTATTTTGTATAATGTAATGTTTGTATTATCAATTAATATATTTTAACTTTTAATCATCAATAAAAAATTCTATTTAAGCAAATTTAATGTATATTATAAATTTATGACTGTTAAAATTATGCATTAACCATAATTTAAATATATTGACTTTATACATTACATATTTTTTTAAAAATTCTATTGTTCATTTACCGACGGAAACAATATCCGTCGACGGTTTATAAATCCATCGGTAATCGTAGAGGGAATAACCAATTCCCTTGCAATTTTTACCGACAAAATAACATATCCGTCGTTAACCTCTTAGTAAATTTACCGATAGAATATTTCATACCGTCGGTAAATATTCCAACGGAATATAACTAACTGTCCCTAGCCTTTGCTAATGGTCAACCAAAATAAAAATTGTAGGTATATTTACAGAAGCTAAGAAATATTATGTCCGTAAATTTACCGACGGACTGATGGAAAAAAGTTTTAATCAGTAATTATTAGATACGATCGTTTCTACGATGCCTTTGTTTGTCGGTAAATTCCATCGATAATATATCTTACTGACAGAATATTTACGTCTTCCGTCGGTAATGTCCGTTGCAAAATGGCATTTTTCTTATAGTGGATCATTAATAACCTAACTACCGAGTAACCTATGATATGATCTCTAGATTCAATTAGGTAGTAGCATTATGAATTAGGAAAATCGATTAATCATAGAAATAACCACATACGATGTGTTATTTAACCTAGGTTATGGCATCCCTAATGATTACTAACCATTAGTTGCTACAATTGAATTTCAACATAACAATTACATATTAAATTGACTATTCTAGTAATGGGTTTGTAATAAAATGATCCAGTGAACACATTAAAATCATCTTTTCACAATAACCTAATCCATATACATCGGATAATATAATTAATTTCTAAAGAGGGAAAGAAACAACAAATACAAGGAAGAAATGCTTAATCGGGTTGCTAGAACTAGCATCGAAAAGCTACCCCTCCATAGGTCTTCTCATAGTATAGAGCTTGCCTCCTTCTTCATGCTTTCCCAAAGCTCTTGAAGTTCCCAACCGAAACACACCAAAACTTATTTATATTTTACCGTCACAAAATGAAGGATTTATAGCACAAAGTAGGGTTTGGGTGAGATATCAATGTATCACAATGGTGCATGGGGCTATTATGGGTGTGACTGTGTGTTACACTCATGACTTAATATTATATGGGCGTGAGTCACTCTCACGCCCATGCATGTATATTACACAATTGTGAGTTTGATGGTCCAGCTCTCTTCATTTCTCAAGTGTAGCCGATACCTTCTCTACCTTATTGCTCCAGCTGTTGTTCACCAAATGCACCTGTCACACGATTCAGCAAGAGAGGTTTCAGTGCTGCCTCCACTCCTACTTGCTGTAGCTATATCGCCTAACACAACTATGCTTTATACATAGTGTGTGATGTCAGACTCACGTAAGACACCATGCAGTTCCAAACAATCCATGCACGATTATGACACTTTTATGTAACATACTGTGAGCAATTTTGCTTCATCATCTTAATTTTCTTGTCTTTACTTACTCCAATATTTCCCATTCTTGCTCCATGACAACAAAGGATTGTGATTCTTCAGAAAATAGTTCAAATATGTTGCTTTTGACTCACTTTGGCTCTTTCGATTTCGAATCGTAACTAAAACTATGTATGAAGTAAAGTCAGTATCTTAAGTAATTTCATATCATTAACCACTTAGCGTTATGGAATAATTATACAATCAATTAAGCATATATCATGAATCCCATGAAGACTATAAATACTTGTAATCAACTTTTTTCTATTATCTAGTTTATAAAGTAGATTTTAGAATTTAACTAGAAATAAAATAAACAAGTAAACTAAAGTAAGATTAAACAACTATAATATCACGATAAGTAAAATACATAGAAATCAATGTTAAATAGTAGTGTCTAGGTGATAAATCCCCCTAAGAATATTTAGATATTATTAACTTTTTATCATACAATCATATTATTTTTTTAAAAAGGGAAATGGAATTAAATAATAAATATAGAAATTTTTACAAAGCAAGTATAGGATGTAGGGGAGTACCCTTGACAACCTTGCATTATAAGGCAAGTATTAGAGACAAAAACCTAGATAAGTAAACATGATAGTAAGTGTTTCACCATATATGCAACGAAGATATTATGCTTGAGCTACAATTTTGGTTCAAATTTTTCAACAGAATGTCCTCCCTAACTTTAGTGAGGATTATAGACTTCAAGTTTTCCATGGAAGAATGTTTGTTTGCAAACCATTTGAGGTTTGTTTCTCTCTATAGAATGTCCCATAAAGTCCTAGTGCAACATTATGTATCAGCTAGTCTGCTTTCGTATAGACAGTTTGGTTTGATATTCTTTATGTAATATCTAAAAGTGAGTCCCTCGGATCAAGCCATAGAAATTTCGTAGTGATATATCCCTAAATATCCTTATTAAAGGAGAATTCAAAAAGAGATTGTTCCTTGATTTCTCATGTATCAAGCACACTGGACAAATTTTATCAACTTGCAAGAAAGGCATTCGATTAGTGGTATAAAACTTTTAATTACCAACTAGAGGATACAAGAGATTTGTGATGTTAAAGCCTTACTCCATACTATCTTGAACCAGTTTACCTTATAGCTCTAAATTTGAAACAAATTTAGGATGGCGTTGCTAGTGAGTTTATGGATGGATTGATCCTTCTAAAAGAATGTGTCCTATCTAGATCAAGGGGTACCCAAGTTGGGAATGTATCAACCAAAGAGAAAATTGTCAAGAATTGCCTTGTATCAAAGAGTTGAGTCTGGTGTGTAATGGGGTATTGGTGTCCTTAAATGGTGTAAAGAATGTATCTATTGTCCTTTACCAGACCAATTATCATACCAAAGTGATATCAATCTCCCATTTTCAATTTTGCAGGTAATCTCTTGTTGTACCATGTCTTTTAGCTGCAGAAGCTGATTATGGAAGTATAAGTATGATGGAATTTTTTGAATTTCCTATATGCTTTTGCCTTAGAGGAAACAAGAGTGTAGCCATTTATTTTAATGAGATTTTTTGTCAATCAATATCCACCAAAACCTCTTAAGAATCAATGCATAATTAGTGATTTTAATGGAGAAAATATTGAAGTCACCTTCTTCTTTCGGGTAACATAAATCAATCCATTTTACTTTAGTAGCTCTTTGAGTGCCATTTGGACTACTCTATAAAAAGTTCTTAAGGATCCTTTCGATTGATTTAATGATGCTTTGGGATAGGAATATATGGGAGCTCTAATATATATGCAGCGAATTGAGTACATATTTGATATATGCAATCATATTATTGATTGTTGGACTTTAGAAATTCCTATCTTATACTAATAACTCTTTTGAGACTTTTAACAACTAATCTATCAGTTGATAAGATCCCTATGATTGTTTATCGATTTATGAATTGCATTATTAGTTGTCACCCTATTATTGAGGATTTATATCAGCCTATATCTAGGTTTGCATGTAACTCCTGTAATTATGGTAGATATATTGATAAAAAAGGATTTCTCAATCTCAAGCATATGAAATCAAATCATGCCCTAATATTTCAGATATATTAGAACAAAAATAAAAAACATAATTGAATCATAATAATCAATCAATATAATTACTTTAAATATTTAAAACATACTATTATCCAAACAATGATCACATCTATACACTAAAAATGTTTAGTTACTAATCATAGAAACTAAATCAAAGATAGATAGGAAAAAAAACTAATAGAAAAAAAAGGAATCATAATTCTAAATCTCCCTTTTTATTTTATTGAATCTTCCTACAAGTTTGAGGTTTGAAGTTGTAATTTACTGGATCTCTTGATGTATTGTTCATGTTTTCTAGGTCCCTTGATCAAAATTGTCACCTCTTTTGGTATCTTACATCTCAAATTTGTTGTAAAAGTAACTCCTCATATTGCCTCCATTCAAGTGTTTTTATAGAAAATTTTAAGGTTTTGGGGATATATATGATCACTTATATGGGCATGTGATAGACCATATATGTTCAAAAATATGTGAATTTACGATTATACATAGGCACAGAGAATTACACAAGAAACCCACATAGTTGTAAGTCTCTATAAATGTGTAAAGATTGAAGATGTTGAGTTTTGATTGTGTGGAGTTACATGCCTTTGTATATTGAGATACACGGTTTATAAAGACTTACACTGGCTCTATACATGGGCATGTAGGTTCTTAGTTGCTTCAATTCTTCTTATGTCATAATTTCATCCAAATTCTTTTCCTTTTGTTCAAAGAAGGCAGTTATGACCTATGAGTGCACATAAAGCAAATTAAGTATCAAATATACAACAAAATTATAATTATGAAGCAAAATACATTAAATATGGGTGTATAATTATAGTCAAATATTTATCTATCAAACATTCCTATACTTAAGCTTTTGCTTGTTCTAAAGAAAATCATAATCTAAGTTATTAATTTTATAAACATCCATCCTTTATTAATCTCAACTTGTCCATTCATACTTTAAATCATCTTGTCATATTCATCAAATTTACATACAAATAGAATCAAGCTATCATAAACTAATTTCATATATCAATATTAATAATTTTCATGTCAATAATCTTATTGAAATCAAAAGTATAAATCTTTACACCCTTACTAAGATTTCAATCAATGCACTTAAGTGTTTAAGGTGAAAAGTATCAAAAAATTAATGTATGTTAGAATTCTTACCATAGGCTTGCAATATTATCACATCTCCATCACTTATATGTAAACTAGAAATAAAAATCAAAAGGTCTTTATAAGGTTGTAATGAGACTTCGGTAAAGTATGATTGGGGTAACAAAAATGTGATAACTGTGAAGGAAATTTAAAGGAAAAACATTACAAGAAACTTATTCACAAAATATAGGTCCTTCAATTATAAATCCATTAGTACTATTTTTTTCCTTTTCTATGCTCGCATTTGTTAAATCATGAAAAGATCTTATGGTGTAAAAAATACGCAATTTTCATTAAAATTAACTATCTCAATGATTGCTAACAATAACAATATGACTTATAATAGCAATTTTATTCTAACTATCATCCTTCTGCATACTAATTCAATCCAATAATTAATAATGAAATAAAGTATTTATGAACATATTTCAAATAATTTAGAATATCAGTTAATAAAATTTAATAATCAAGATTATAATAAACTTAGGAAAATCATTAAAATCATTAACTCCTTCCCCCATACTTAAAATTGTATATTGTCCTCAATGTACACAATATAAGCATATCTAATAATGATAAAGTGCATTGGTACTTCACTAAGTAATCTGATTTTTTTATAATGATTTTCATGATTTTGGGATTGTCTATCCAATATTATACTAACATCTTTGTAAAATATAAATAAAAAGGGATAGAAAAATAAAAATAAATAAAAACAACACAAATAATTGAGAAACATGAAATATCATTAATTATAATATTAGATAAAAAATAACAATTGTAAGAAAATAAAAACATACATAATTATTAAAGAAAAAGAAAGAAGATACAAAAGCCAAGCATCTCCCTCGTGATGTGATCCAGGCTAGTTTGATAAAGGAAAGTCCTTGGTTTGATGATCCTGAACCAATGAAGGAGTTACTAAAGAAATGCCTTCGTCAGATGGTATAGGCCAAAAATCAATGCCCTAATGGCCCGCCATTAACAACATTAGCTCTCCTATCCATCCAACTATGGTCTCGAGCATTCCTAGACATTCAACCAAAGTCTCAAGTTGTCCTACTCACTCCAAAAGCTCCACCTGTTGATGTTGGAAAGTCTTTTGAGTACCCAAAAACTAAGCTACCCATTTTCCCAACAATGCTATCTTTAGCTAGTCCTGATGTGGTATCTTAGCCCTGGGAACTCTCAGACTATCCTCCTTTGGTACTGTATCTACCAATTTTGGGTGGCATCACTGTGTTTATGGTGGCTACTCTATGGTATGTTGCTCCACTTTATCTCCACTCTCTACTATTGTCTCATCATGCTCCCCAAGTATGACATATATATCTCTTACGGGTCTTTGACATATGTGAACCATGCACATGTACTGCATTACTGTTAGCTTTAGAGCTACCATGGTACCCATCTGTCGTATCATTGGTAATTGATCAAATATTTCCACTTTTTACGCAAATCTGGTCATATACAACCTAAAATATATTACTTCGACATTTTTTTCCTTGGTCTAAAGCCTAACGAATTAGGCAAGTGCGTGCCCTAAGTCAATCGATGCCCTCTCGCTCATGCTCCATGATTGTAGGTTTATATATGCTAAGTTTTACTATTTTAACCTCGACAATACCGCAAGCACATGGGTCATTCACGTAGTACAAAGGTATCGATCCTATAAGGAGAGTTAATCTAATTCTAAATTCTAAGGCGGAACTAAAGTGTAACAATCTAAAATAAATAAACAATGCAAAAAATTAATCAATCAACAATCAATTACGGGAATTAAATTTCAAAAATAATAACAAATAGCAAATCACACAACCCAATCCAAAATCAACCTAGGAACTACCAATTGAGAGAAAGGGGGTTTTAATCCAAAATTAATGAAAATCTAATCAATTATGCAATTATCGAGTTACTGGGTCTAGACAGTCCTAGGGTGGATTACTCTCTCTCAAGTTATAATCTTTAAACCCTAATTTATAATCCCTAATTTAAATTATGGAATTGTGATCTCTCGATTCACAATTGACCCAAAACCTAAATTAGTTCTAAAATTGTCTATTAACCTACCAAGAACTTATGCTCGATCTCTTGTTACACGATTTCACCGATTTGATTAAATTCTTATCCAACAATTTACCTAACTCTCGTTAGCCTAAATTGATGATATTCTCTTAGCTCACCCTCTCAGTTTGTTGCCCAATTATTAAGAATAGATATTGAATCACAAAATAACTCAATCAAAACATAATGAATCAAATTTCATAAATATCAAGAATCAAAATCTTGAAAGTGAGCTTAGACAAAAATCAACATTTAACAACTATCCTAATTTCATACATCAAAAAAATTGAAATAAAAATAAAAGATATTGTTGGAACAGACTCGTGGAGGTAGTGACTACAGGAAACCACCTATTCCGGGAAGTACTTCCCATCAAGCTTCATCTTCGTGTCTCTCTTCTTTTGTCTCCTTCCTTAAATCACTCAATAGCTCTCTAGGGGTTTTTAATTTGCTAAAGTAAAAGGCTCTATCCCAGATTGCTCCTTTTTTCTTGTAATGTTCCTTTATATCTTGGAAGCCTTAGGTTTAATTTAGGGTCGAAACAGTCCAAAAAATCATTCAAAACTTGAGTTTCTGTACAAGGTTCACGATCGTGGCCTAGCCTGTAGCGCATTGTCATGATCATGGCTTAAAGCGCATGATCATGGCCATGATCCTTTCAGCTCGCCCCTTTCTATCACGATCGTGGCTTGTTGTGCCACAATTGTGGGTCGTGTTTTTAGCCCAAAACTCTTCGAAACTTCTTCTTTCTTCGTCTTTTATCCTGGAACACTAACAAACCCGTCAAGATACCTCAAAAATATTACATTTAAGCTCAAAGACTCATTCTAACCCATAAAAACAATTAAACACATAAATTAACACAATTGAAACCTAAATACACACTAAACACTCAGATTAACAGTACATACCTAACAAATTGACCCCTAAAATATCATGCAAATCACAACTATCAATATTCCCACACTTAAATGTTTGCTTGTCCTCAAGCAAACAAAACAACAAACATATAACACACAATGCAATAGTGGGACAATGGCTTTGACTTCATGAAGTAAATTTAATCTTAAACACAATCATATAAGTTATATCTAATCATTAACAAACAAAATATACGTCTAGGGGCTTTGAACTAAATATACAATTCAACCGATATTTAAGTGTTAATTTATTTACCCTTTTAAATTGTACACACACATTAATAATTCTTTGGTCTTTTCGACTCCATAACTATTCCTAAGTACGTTTTCATGAAAAGTCGAGCTTATTACAAGTTCAATAGGTTTTTATTAAGCAATAACACATACTCTTTTTTTATTTTTTATTTTAGTGAACATAGACTTAGTCTTTTTATGTGGAGGTAAACGTTTGTAATGAGTGTTGATCCGGTTACTCAACTAAGCCATGTTTTTTATCAAATAGCTTGGTTGAAACGTCATTATAGCCTTTTGACATGAAGGCACACATTTGTGATGCTTGTCGATCTGGTTACTCAGCTATATCATGTTTTTGACTGGCTACTAGCTCTATTTATAGCCCGGAGGCTAGTAGAATAATGATTTATTTAACAATAAAAAACTTTTTTTATTGCCCACCTTGTTGTTTACACTACTCATTTCCATTAAAAAAATACTAGTTAAGCTACTTAAGTTAAAAGGCCTCAAATTATGAACGAATATGACAACCTATAGGGTGCTAAATTTACATTAAACCTAATTAAACTATATATTTATCCAAAGACTCCTAATTCACTAATTATGCGAGCTAACAATTATTTACAACCTAATAGACTATGTCCAAAATTAAATAAATTTCACTCCATCTCAGCCATTAACACATTCATACAATTCACACAATGCAATCTAATAACAATTATACGATATGCAAAAATCACATTCAAAAGAAAAATACATAAGCCCTCCCCACACTTGAACAATACATTGTCTTCAATGTATGACGGGAACACACAAGTGCATAAGAGACAAGAAAAATAGAAATTAAAGTAGATAGAAGATAAAATAAAAAATAACATAAAAATTAGAACTGAAGGCTAATTCGAAAAAGAAATATAACTAAATGGAAAGGAAATTTTGGGTTAGACATAAATCCTATGGAGATGGAGGTGGTGATGGTGTCGAAGGTGGCAATTGAACGTCTTGAGATTCAAAATATCGATGAATCCATCAGATATCCTGGCTCTGGAGTCTTTGTGTCTATGCCATCTCTTTCATCGTTCTGGTGTTCTCAGCAAGTGTCCTGTTCGCCGTGGAGATCATATCTAGAACTTCCTTCCATTCATGTTCTTCTTCCTCTTCTCCATCAGATTCTTCACTGGACTCTTCTTCTTGTTGAGGTGGTGCTGCGCTCAAACTTGCCTAGCTTGCCCTAATTGGAACGTGTGTCTTTTGGCTAATGTCCATAAGTTCCATATTATGGGACTTAAGGATTTTAGCCCACTATAAGTGATGGTGGTTCAAGAATTCCGGTAGATGAACAATTAACCCTCCCCATTCCACACTAAAATGTTCTGCAATGGCTAACACTATATTCCCCATTCCTATATTACTGCTCCTCTTGTATGGAGTCACAACAATGGCATTAAACATATGCGTGGATATGCAAACTAGACATAACATAAAAAGTTCCTTGGTGGAACACTTGTTTGTTTCGTTATCGAAAACTAACTGACACATAACTTTGTATAGTAACAAGTGTTCATTGGACCGTGTAATGTTGTTGAGAGCATTCTTTGCATGAAATTGCTCAATTCTAGTAAGCTCATTTCAATATTGGGAAGGACGAAATTCTTTATGATGGTCAACGATGGAGGATTCGAGGAATCCGTGCATCTCGTACATAATTTTGACATTTAATTCATATGCTCTCTTTCTAATTTAAACCACAATTTTTTTGGATACTTAGGGTCGTAGGTTAAGGAAGTGAAAAATTCCAGTGTAAGCTCCTTATAAATAGGAAATTGAAATCGTATAAACTGAGCCCACTTGATCCTCTAGTTAGGTTTTCTACTCGCTCACACAACTCTAGCCTATAAAGTGTGTTAAAACCAAAGTATTTTGGAACTACAATTTATCTAGCACGAAGGGATTAAAAACTAGTACATTCCTCCTCTATGTAGATTAGGAAGGGCGTGCCAAAGTCTACTGCACGGTTTTGTCTCCTATGTCCTCCAACTTTCTGCGTCCATATGGTTCTCGTCTGGTTGATTGTTTAACAACTGGCATAATTTGGTAGAAATTTGGAAGAAATTGGAGGTTGACAGATTCTAGAGAGATGTAAGAGTGTATGGATGCATAAATTCTATAAAGATAAAATGAATTTGAAAGTGAAAGTAAAAGTGAAGTTAGAACTGAATATATAGGTGGTAAAAAAGGTAAAATGGTAAAAATTCTTTCTAAGAAATATGTCCTCCCCCTTTCTGCATAGTCGCAGGCCACGATTATAGCCTGTGCCTTTGCCCCAAAAGGACATCTAATTACACGCCACAATCGTGGCCTGCTAGCTCACGATCGTGGCTGACGGCTATCCACTATCACCAATTTCCTTCTTTATTCTTTGCACTATTTTGTTTCAATTTTCATTTCCTAATCTTTTGTGGCCCTTTTTTTTGCCTCTTTTTGTGTTTGAACATCATCCATTTAATTCCAAAATCTGATTCCATTTTCAATTTTATTTAAAAGCAAAACTAATCCTAACTACAGAATTTCAAACATTCTAACAAAGTAATCAACGAACTATTTTCCATAGGTTGCCTCTAACATCAGTAGCTCGATGCTTCTTTAAGCTAACGTGGTCAGAACAAATGGTGCGATGGTAGTGCTATCATCAATCTCAAAGTTTGAACTTGAACTACCCTGCTACAGTCACCACCTTACTTGCAATTCTCTTTTCTTTGCCAACTCCTTCGCGAGTGCTTCTTCCTGAAAGCATTCCCAGGATTCTCCATATCTTCCCATTCTCTATACTTCGAATTCTCCTCGAGGTTCAGGTTCATTGATATTCACTGGAGGTGAAGGAGAATTGTACTCTCTTCTTGCCACCTTGAAGGTCAATTTCTCCTTTCCTATTCGCAAAGTTAATTTGCCCCTTCCAACATCAATGATTGAACATACAGTGGCTAAGAACGGTCGTCCAAGAATTATTAGGGTTTCCATGTCTTCGTTAATGTCCAATATTTAAAAGTTTGTAGGAAAGGTATATTTATCAACCTTTACCGGCATATCCTTTATAATCGCCATCGATTTATGTTCAGTTCTATCAGTCGTCTTTACTAGAAACCTAGTACGTACTAACTCCTTAACCCAATTTCAGACTGAAGGTGTAAGGCATCATGTTTATACTTGCACCCAAATCTGTGAATGCCTTATCTATAATTATTTTATCGATGCTGTAGGGGATGAAAAGTCCCCTAGGTCCTCCTTCTTTTCTTCCGATATTAGGTTTGTCTTCCAATTATCACTCCTTGACCTTCTTTTTGACGGATTCCTATAATTTGAGCTTCATTTGTACTTGCTCCATCACTTCCTCGATCTTCTTTTGCTCAATCTCTTGTAATTTTTCTACTTCCCTCTTTGCATATAACTCCCTCTACTGTATAATAGGGAATGGAAATACACATTAAGTTACTTTAAGTGACTCGACCATAGGCTCACTTACAAAGTCTTCTTTATTTGCTTGGCTTTCTTCTTTATATTCTCCTTCCTTTACCTTCTCAGTTTCCTCATCTTGGGTCTGACTGATGACTATGATACATTCCTTTGGATTAGACTCAGTGTTGTTTGGAAGAGTTCCAGCATTCTGAGAAGACATTGCCTCCGCTAATTGCCCCACTTGGACTTCTATATTATGTATGGAGGAGGTATGATTCTTTGTAACTTGCTCAAATTTTCCCTCAAGCCTCCTATATGCTTCCTTCATACCTTTAATCTTATCCAAAATCCTATCCAACTTCGATTCCATCGAGCTTACTTTATCTTGCTAAAAGCCTGATCGTCTTTGAAGCCTAAACTGTCCGCCAGTGTTGTTCGACCAAGAGAAGTTTGGGTGATTCATCCATTTGGGATTATAGAAGTTGGAATAGGGATTGTTACTACCCACTCCTTAGCTATATTGTGCCCTTATATAGTTCACTTGCTCGTGATTGTCTTCTTTCATTAGGTAGCAGTCCACGATGTCATGGTATAACTGTCCACAAAGCTCACACTTCAACTGTGTGGCCTTTATCTGAGCTGAGGATGATGCCTTCATGTTGTTTAGTTATCGCGTCAAGTTGTCGATCGTTGCTTACATCTTTGTCATCAGATCAACCGTGACAATTCCTTTATGCTCTCTAAAAGTAGCAGGTTGCCTTCCTTGCTCATTTGTCCATAAGCAATTGTTGTTTGCCATTTCCTCAATCAGCCCCTCCACTTCATCAACAGTCTTTCAGGTTAAGGATCCTCTTGACGCTGCAACAATTATGCCTCTTTTTGGTTGGTTCACTCCATCATAGAAGGTCTGCAAAAGGAATGGAATGGTGTGGGCACTTCCTTTGTAGATCCTTGTTTCTTTCCCACGCTTCATAGATTGACTGCCTGTCACCTTGTTGGAAATTAGTGATTTCTTTTATAATCTTCACTGTCTTCATCAACGGAAAGTACTTGTCTAAGAAAGCACGCACAAATTGGTCCTATCTGGTGATGTTAGCAAGGTTTAGTGAATGATACTAAGCCTTTGCTCTATCTCTAAATGTAAAGGGAATCAACCTAATTCTAATCACATCCTTTGGCATGTGATGATATTGGAAGGTATAATAGATCTCGAGGAAGTTAACAATGTGGGAGTTAGGATCCTTGTTTGCCAATCCATAAAATTGCACGTTCTGTTGAAGTACATTAAGAAGGGCCAGCTTACTCTCGAATGAGGCCGCTTGAACCAATGGCCTAGCCACTCCTTGGTATGACGGGTTGAACCTTGGCCTCATAAAGTCCATTAGGGTCTTCTATTATCGTCCTTGGTTCTCTTCCTGATCCATGTTTCTTTGAAACTCCTCGGCCATTAATGATTTTCCTATCTCTTCTTCCCCTTCTCATCGAGCTTTCTTAAGGGTTCATTCTAATCATGTGATGTCTAAATCTAAAGTCTCTATTGCACGACTCGAACCACTAGTGCCTCTTGTGTTCGTGCAAGAACACGAATTCCAAAATGAAACAAAAGAAATGAAATAAAAAATTAAAACTAATCTAACGCCTTAGACTGTAGAACTAAACTATCGCCTCCTCAACAACGGCACCAAAAACTTGATCGCAGGTTTACGTATACTAAGTTTTACTATTTTAACCTCGATAATATCGCAAGAGCACAGGTCATTTATATAGTAGCTAAGTTATCAATCTCACTAGGAGGGGTAATCTAATTATAAATTCTAAGGTAGAACTCAAGTGCAACAATCTAAAATAAACAAATAACTTAGAAAATTAATCAATAAACAATCAATTACAATAATTAAATTTTGTAAATAATAACAAATAGAAAATCACACAACCTAATCCAAAATCAACCTTCGAACTACCAATTGAGAGAAAGGGGGTTTTAATCCAAAATTAATGAAAATCTAATCAATTATGCAATTATTGAGTTACCGAGTCTAGACGGTCCTAGGGTGGATTACTCTCTTCAAATTATAATCTTTAAACCCTAATTAATGACCCCTAATTTAAATTATAGAATTTTGATCTCTCGATTCATAATTGACCCAAAACCTAAATTAGTTCTAAAATTGTTTATTAACCTACTGGGAACCTATGCTCAATCTCTCGTTATACAATTTTACCAGTTTGGTTTGATTCTTATCTAACAATTTACGTAACTCTCGTTAGCCCAAATTGATGATATTCACTCAGCTTGCCCTCTCAGTTTGTTGTCAAATTGTTAAGAATGGATATTGAATAACAAAATAACTCAATCAAAATACAATGAATCAAATTTCATAAATCTTAAGAATCAAAATCCCAAAAGTGAGTGTAGACAAATATCAACGTTTAACAACAATATTCTCAATAACTATCCCAATTTCATACATCAATAAAATTGAAATAAAATTTAAAAATACTATCAAAACAGATCGTGGAGGTAGTGACTGCAAGAAACCATCTGTTTCAGGAAGTACTTAGCATTAAGCTTCATCTCCGTGTCTCTCATCTTTCTTCTCCTTCCTCAAATCACTCAATAGCTCTCTAAGGTTTTGAATTTGCTGAAGTGAAAGGCTCTATCACAGATTGCTACTTTTTTCTTATAATGTTCCTTTTATATAGTGGAAGCCCAAGGTTTAATTCGGGGTTAAAAAGGTCCAAAAAAACTCAAGTTTCTATATTAGCCCGACACAGGTCACGATCATAGCCTACCTGCCACGATTGTGGCCAGTGCCTAAACCTTTCTGTTATGATCATGGCCCAAGGTGCACCATTGTAACCTTGCATATAGCTCTTTGTTATGATCATAGCCCAAAATGCACGATCATGGCCAGGGTTCTTTCAGCTCACCTCTTTCTATCACGAACGTGGCCTGTTGTGCCACGATCATAGGCTATGTTTTTTGCTCGAAACTCTTCGAAACTTCTCCCTTATTATCCATTTACCCTAAAACCATAACAAATCCATCAAGGCATCTCAAAATATAACATTTAAGCTCAAAGACTCATACTAACCCATAAAAACAATTAAACACATAACTTAACACAATTGAAACCTATATACACACTAAACAATCAAGTTAACACTAAATACCTTACAATTTGACCTTAAAACATCATATAAATCACAAATATCACTCCATAGATAATACACATATATCATGAATTTATCTGGACCTGGGGGTAGTGGACTCTTTGGATTCGCTTAGGTCATAATCTTCCTTTATGTTGATTATATGTCAGAAGTGTTGAGGAGATAATCCATTTGGAAAGTCTGTTCATAGTTTGATGTACTTTAACATTCCCATGAACTCCTAGATGTAAAAACCCATCGTGATGAAATTTTTTGAATAACTCATCTACTAATTCATAAAATTCATTGTATAGAATATAAGAGGATCTAATGCTCCATATAAAAAAAATTATTAGAGATTTTATCCTTCAAAATAAGCAATACACTATTGGCTTTTTAGAAACTAGAATGAATCAAGAAAATAGCAATCTATCACACTTGTTTAAATTTAGATGGATAATGATAAGAATTTCATCTCTCACCCTAATAGAAGAATTCTAGTATTATATGACTCCATAACCATTGAAATGATGATTTTGAAGACAATTGATCGTAGGTTTCGATATGACAAAGTTTTAATATTTTTAATCTCGATATTACCGCAAATGCACGGGTCGTTCACGTAGTACCTAAGGTGTCAATCCTATGAGGAGGTTAATATAATTCTAAAATCTAAGGCTGAATTCAATTCATATCAGTTCATATGGCACACCCTTAGTCCACGATCGTTGGCTGGCTCACATAATTCTATCACAATAGGATGTGCCACGATCGTGGGCTATGTTTCAGCCTGAAAGTCTCCAAAACTCCTCCATTCTTCAGTGTTGGCCCTGAAACACTAACAAACACATCAAGGCACCTGAAAAACGTAATATTTAAGCTCAAAGACTTTAAAAACACTTAAACACATCAACTAACATAATTCTATCTTAAACATATACTAAACACTCAAATTAACACCTAATACATAATAAATTAAACCCTAAAACATAATGCAAATCACACTTATGAACATCCCCACACTTAAACGTTTGCGTATCCTTAAGTAAACAAAACAACAAACACACAACACATAATGCAGTAATGAGGCGATGGCTTCAATTTTATGAGATAAATTTAATCTTAAACATAATCATTCGAGTTATATCAATTCATTAACATGCAAAATCTGTGTCTAGGAGCTTTGAACTAAATATACAAATTAATTGAGATCTAAGTGTTAATTTATTTAACCTTTTCAATTCCATATACACATTAATAATTCTTTGGTCATTCATACTCTGTAACTGAACCTAAGTATAATTTCATGAAAAGTCAAGCTTATTAAAAGTCCAGTAGGTTTTTATTAGAAAACACACACATTTTTTAATTTATTTATTGAACATAGACTTAGCCTTTTTACACAGAGGCAAACATTGGTAATAAATGTCAATCTAGTTACTCGACTAAGTCATGTTTTTATTAGGTTGCTTAGTTGGAACCTCATTATAGCTTTTTTATATGGAGGCACACATTTTTTAAGCATATCAATCTGGCTACTAGGCTATATCACGTTCTCAACTGGCTACTATCTCTATTCATAACCCGAAGGCCAGTGGAATAGTTATTTATTTAGCTAACATTTTTTTATTGCCTACCTTTTTGTTTTAGCTACTTGTTTCCATGAAAAATACTAGTAAAGCTACTTAAGTTGAAAAGCCTCAAATTATGAATGAATGTGGCAATTTAAAGGGTGACAAAACTAACACTAAATCCTAATTAAGCTGTATATTTATCTAAAGATCCCAATTTACTAATTTTACGAGCTAATGATTCTACACAACCTAATAGACTATGTTCAAAATTAAATTAATTTCACTCCATCTAAGCCATTGAAACATTCAAACAAGTCACAAAATGCAATATAGTAGCTATCATACCATATGCAAAATCATATAAAAAGGAAACCATATAACCCTCCCCACACTTATTGTAAGAAGGGAACAAACAAGCACATAAAAAAAAGAACATAAACTAAAGTAAACAGAAAATAAAAATAAAAATAAAAATGAAGACTAATTGGGCAAAAAATGGGTTAGACAAAATCTCATGGAGATAAAGGCGTGGATTGAACGCCCTGAGGGTTAACACAAATTACTAATGTTTTATTAGTAACAAATCTAACAACACCTAACATTTTTAAACAAACTTCTTACGGTGCTAATTTATGGTTCTTAGCTTGACCTTGTGATCATAAAAGCATCTTAATTATTCAGATATAAGGAAATCACTTCCTTATCTTTGGGAATTGCTTCTCCAAAATAAAGCTTGCAATGATGCCTATTGACCTTAAAAGTCTCCTTGTTAGTATTTTCCAGTTTGAGGGCTCCATAATCAAAAACTTGAATGATCGTAAATTGTCCACTCTATCTAGACTTTAACTTCCCTGGAAATAGCCTCAACTGTGAATTGTATAGCAGAACGTTGTCTCCTAATTTGAATTCCTTTTTCTTGAGATGAGCATCGTGCCATTTCTTAACCTTTTCCTTATAGAGTTTGGCATTTTCGCACGCATTCCCTTTAATATGATGAATATAGCTATACACTTATTATCAAACAAGAAAGGCACATCCTTAACTAGAAGGTTCATCAAAGGTCTTGCAATTTGCGAAAAGTCTTTAATGAATCGATAGTAAAATCCTACATGACTAAAAAATCCTCACACACCTTTTACATTGCTTGGCGGTGGAAGTTTCTTTATCACTTTTGTTTTTGTTCTATCAACTTCGCATCCTTAATATGAGATTTTATGCCTTTGCACTATCCCCTCTTAAACCATAAAGTGACATTTCTCCTAATTTAGCACCAAGTGTGACTCTTCACATCTTTGAAGAACTTTGTCAAAATTAGTTAAACACATCTTGAAAGAATCTCCAAAGACTGAAAAATCTTCTGCGAATACCTACATTATATCTTCTATCATATTAGTGAAGATAGACATCATACATCTCTGAAATGTTACTGGGGCATTGCAAAGTCCGAAAGGCATTCATCTGTATGCGAAGGTACTATAGGGGCAAATGAATGTAGCTTTTCCTGATCATCAGGGTAGATGAAAATTTGATTATATCCAAAATATCCATCTAAGAAGCAATAAAAAGATTGACCAGCTACCCTTTCTATCATCTGGCCTATGAATAGAAGAGAAAAGTGATCTTTCTTAGTCACTGATTTGAGTTTGCAGTAATCTATGCATACTCTCCATCCTATGACTGTTCTTATTGAAATTACTTCTCCACTATCACTTTTTATTATCGTCATTCCTTCTTAGGTACACATTGTACTGGGTTGACCCATTCACTATCAAAGATAGGATAAATTATCCTGACATCTAAGAGTTTTATGATCTCCTTCTTGACTACCTCCTTCATTATAGGATTCAACCTTTGTAGACGCTAACTCACCATTTTACATCTTTCCTCTAAGTTTATTCGGCACATTCAGACATTTGGGCTTATGCCTCGAAAGTCAGCAATCTTCCATCCGATGGCTTTCATTCGCTTCCTAACAACTTTTACCACCTTAATTTCTTGTTTCTCATTCAATTGATTGGAGATTATTATCATTAACATTTGACCTTCACCTAAAAAGGTATATCTAAAATATGCAGGTAAAGGTTTAAGCTCTAGTATCAGTGGTTTTTATGCAATGTTAGTATGGGTGCTTCAGTTTGAACTAATTTATCTTAATGTATTTGAACGTTTGGCTACTCCATCTTATCATCTCTTTTAGATTTAGGGTTTTGATATCCATTGTCTACCTTTACCTCCACTAACTATACTTCTACGATGCAACTCTCAACTTGTTCTTACAAATTTTGATCCATAATTTCCACCTTCATGCATATGCTACTTGTTATTGGATTCTTTAAAGCCTTATTCATATTGAATTCAGTTTGATCCTCATGTTGGATCGGAAAATAAAACATGCTAGATTTGGCTAAAAGGGTAGATTTCAAAACTTTTGTATAGATTAAAATGCAGTGGAAGCAAGATAACCAAATCGATATGCCAAGCCATACATGATACGATATATGGAAAATAATTATCATAAGAACAAGGTGGAGATTATATTACCGACTCCTTTGCTACAGCTTTAACTCCTCGCTATGCAATCCTCTCCTTCTTCTTGTATCCTCTCCTAGCTTTAACTTGCTTTTGAATGCTTTCTTTTGTCAATGTATCCTCTCCTTGTTATTGTATCCTCAGCCAATCTGATCTACCACTTGTTCTTCTTAGATAACTTTATTAACAAGATCCTTTGGTAGGAAATGAGAAGAAATATTTGGCAAAGATTTTTCTTAGCAGAAAGAAGCCAAAAGATGAGACAGCTCTCATGCAAATTTCGGCCAACATATGCAAGAAAGGAGAGAGAGACCAAAAAATGCAAGAACACCTCTTCTACACCTTGTCAATTTCAGTTATGCATGAAAAGAAAGAAGAAGTGGAAAGCACCCAATGCATCACTTCATTATTTAATCAAAACATAAAGAAGTCATTAAATGACACTCTTCTCATTTGCTTTAAGATGGATATATGAAAAAACCGATAACCTAAAATGACATGTCAATTTCGGTTTTAGTGATGAAAGAAGGAAGATGATCCATCAAATGCACATCTTTCAT
>JAOQML010000197.1:31712222-31722525 GCA_027568935.1 Erythroxylum urbanii | reverse complement strand
AAAGACAATCATCATAATACAAATATAAAAATAAGAATAATACAAAGTATTTAAAATATTACAATAATACAATTTTATAATTTTAATAAATAATAATTACATCAAAACATCCAATAAAAAGAACAATAAATATTCTTAACTATTACAGTTTCATTATGAAGAGGAAACAATCAAGTTGAAGTTAAATCTTAAACAAAAACATTTACAATTACATCACATATATAGAATTTAACATATACTGATAAACATCAAATATAAGTAAACTTAAAAGAAGAGGAAAAAATAACCTGGAATTAAATTCAATCGTTAACAGGAGGATACCCGCTATAACTGCGCTAGCCACAATTATCATTTGGTACAAAATTCTCATCATTGAGAGGAGCTTCATCATCATTATCATTCAAATTTAATGCATCAAATAACATGTCAATGTTTTCCCATCCAAGATTATCTTCCAAGTCATTGGCACTTACCAAATTCAGTTCTTCAGAAACCCAATTTGCCAAAAGATCGATGCTATCAATGGCAATTGGATCAGTTGAACCACTTGTACTATTAAGACTCCTAGTAAATAATAAAATTTAATTATTAGAAAATTATAAGAAATTATATTGAAAATAATAATGATAATAACATATCTTTCCCGACAATTCCTAACAATTCTCATTTCTAACAATCTTAAAACATTCATAAAATAATTTCCAATTTCAACAACTGTCATTTCCATCAATCACAAAACATTCATAAAATAATTTCCATTTCTAACAATTCCAAACAATTTCCATTTCCAACAACCACAAAACATTCATAAAATAATTTTCAATTCCAACAACATATAACAATTCTTATTTCCAACAATCACAAAACATTCAAAAAATAATTTCCATTTCCAACAATCACAAAGCATTCATATAACAATTTCCATTTCTAACAATCACAAAATATTCATAAAACAATTTCTATTTCTAACAATCACAACAATTCTCATTAAACAATTTCCATTTCCAACAATCACAAAACATTTATATAACAATTTTCATTTCCAACAATTCCCAACAATTCCTATTTCCAACAATCACAAAAAGGGATATAATTTAATTATTAAAAAATTATAAGAAATTATATCGAAATTAATAATGATAATAACATACCTTTCCAAAAGCTTTAAATTGTATCGAACAAAAACCAAGTCATTCAACCTCTTATTCTCCAATCTGTTCCTTTTTTTAGAGTGGATAAATTCAAATGTGCTCTAATTTTGTTTACAACTGTTGCACTCACATATTAACTTAAAATCTGAATTGCAAACCTTTTCAATTCTAGAACCCCATTTCCGAATTAATCCCACAAAGAAATTGTTAGTTATAAGATAACAAAAGTAGCGTTATAAACAAAATAAAGTGATAATTAATTTTCAACAAATAAGAAAAAGGAAAAAACTAATACTTGGAGAAAGTTTTTCTCTTTGTCGAATAGCAATCGGCATTCCAAAATTCCTATAAAACAACTTATAAAGCTCCATTTCTGAGCTTAACAGATCTTACATCGCGTCAATATTAACAATTGTTGTAATAGTTAAAAGCATTCCTCTATTAACTTCAGCTTGCTTAGTAAGATCCAGTCTAAAATAAACACTAGGATTAAAAAATGCCCTAACTGCAAACAATGGAGAAGAAAGTTGTCTTTCCTTTCTCTCATTAATAATTGAAAGATATGGTGTGTACAAAGAAGGGCTATGTTTCAGATTGGCCTTGATCGCTTCTATTGTTTTCTCCATGGCATCAAAAATATAACCCATTGTTAGCTTTTCTTCACTATCATCCAAGCGAAACACTCTTACTAAAAGCTCACAAACTCGGTTAACAAATTAACATTGAGACCAAAATTCTCTATCTTCCAGTATAATATTACAAACCTCCACTCCAACATTAGATCTAGCATGCTGAGATGCAATCCACTTATCATTTGTAAATATTTGTCTCAACTCTTTCTTCATCGAAACAAAAGACTGAAGTGATAAAAAATTTGTTGCAAATCTTGTCACAGCAGGACGATACAAATTCCTACCATTGGTAAATTCCTTTCTCATCAAATTCAATACCCATGCACGATTATAAATAAACTTTGTCACCTTTTTAGCTTTTTGCATAGTCTCATCAATAATAGAAAAATACCTAGGATCTCTTATATTCTCCAGCATTAGGTTAATGCAATGTGCAACAAAGGAGTCAAAAAAAAAGAATTATACGTATTCTGTAACCCTTTTCTTGCCGCTTTATAAGTAGAATCATTGTCAGTAATAAACTGAACAATATTTTTTGGCCCTACAAAGTCTCAATATTTCTCATAAAGACAGATGCATCAATAGATTTAAAAAACATAGAGTCATTTGTAGAATAAACCAAAAAATTTATAATAGGTTCTTATCTCCTATTTGTCTAACCATCTCACATGATTGAACATCCATAAGTACCCCAATTCACTCTTCTTTTAGTCAAATAACTTCTAATTTCAGAAACAGAACAACTCAAAAGTTTACCTCTTAAGTCATTAATCAAAGGACCTTTGTATCCTGGACCATAAGAAGCTATTGCATATATCATAGGTTGATAATAATAAGATTGAGAAGCATTGAATGATAAACCTGTATCATACCACCATCTAACTACTGCCATATCGACATTGTGAGCTGCATCTCTTGATTGCATTGCATTATGAATTAAAGGTTGAACTTCAGGAGTTATTCGTGGTGCAAAGAAACTAGTCAACTACCTTCTTCTCTTCCTCACATCAAGTTCAGATACTCCTTGAGCCTCAGATGGAACACTACTAGTACCACTACCACCACTACCAGTACTACCTTCAACATTTCCATAATCACCACGGAAATTAGAAAAAGAACTTTCACTACTAATTTCAAAATTCAACCGTTCCCTTCTATCTCTCTCATGTTGATATTCATCAAGCAATATTTTCATTTGCTACTTCACATCATAGCTTACTTTTTTACAGGGTTCTACATCTCTTTTAATCTCAATTAAATGCTTTTTCAATCAGGTGAGCAAATTGTATGATTCTTCATACCTGGGACTAATGCAGCATGAGCCCAGGCTGGATCATTATACCTTCCTGAAGTAGTTTATTAGGAGTAATTGAAGTTCCTTCCATTTATCTGTAAGATTGTAACAAAAATATGAAGATGTTAGTTTTGTAAGAAATTAATCCTTTAGTAGTTTTATCAACAAAATTACCAATGATATGTAAAGAACCTCCCAAACTATTACCACATAGTTTTTTTTAACTAATTTTCCTCTTACAATAATCAAAATAAATCAAGAAGATTAGGGATAATAAAATATTCTACTGTAAATTTGGATAAGATTATCAGGATAAAATTGAAATTTAAAAACTAGTATACACCTTAAACATTTCAATTAATTATGACTTCTTAAACAAATAATAAAAATTAATTTAATCTAAAATTTAATAACTCAAACTTTAGATATATCTAAAGTAATCAATTCTGATTGTTATCTTTCTATATGAATATGATGCCATTTGACTAATTTCGATTTAGGTTTTTTTGTATATATTTAAACAAATTATCTTTTTTTTTCAAATAATGATAATGTAATTAGACTTATAGGCTACAACTACATGCCATTTAGCATAACATAAATAGATCTTCTTATGAATATGATGCCATTTAGCAAAGCATGAGCCATGAATGGATTGGATCTTCTTAATTTTTGGTTTTTATTTTTAATTCTGTTTTTATTTTCAAATTTAGTTAACAAAATTTGTTTGTTTCAAAGTTCAAAGTTCAAAGTTCAAGCACAAATGAACCAAACCAACCGAAGTACCAATACTAAATCATTACAATTAACTACATTGCAATATACCTTTCATGAATCAAACCAACAAATACGATTTTCATTTCATAGTTTCATTACCATCCGATTCTACCATAATCCAAAATTCCAAACCAACCACAAACAATCAACATACAGTTTTCATTTTTTCATTACCAAAACCAAAAACCAACCCACACATTACAACCTTCAAATCCAATCTAACATTCCAACTCCATCGACAGACAATTCAACATTTTCTCTAACCATCAACAGACAATCCACCAAAAATTTCATCATGACATAAACAATCCTTCACAATTTGATCACAACATAAACAATTAACCATAATCATTCTAACAGAAATTGAATAAAAAAAACACACCCAAAGTCAAACCAACATAAATACAGTCGGTGATGGGTCGGAGACTCGAGATCTGGGTATTATTCCCATATCCAAATGCAGAGACGATGGTGGTTGTGTCGGAGAGTGGAGAGGGACAGGTGACATTGGTGGTTGGTCGTGGAGGAGGAGGACAACTGATGTTGCGACTTGTGACTTGCGACAGGCGACAGAGAGGGACAGGCGACGTTGCGACTTGCGATAGAGAGAGGATTGTCGAAGGAGCAGTGGAGGATCGCCGGAGAGAACCGCTGGAGGCTAGAGTATGACTGTCGACCACCGCTGACGACGATAGGAGAGGAGATTGGAGAGCGACAAAGAGAGGAGCAAAATCAAAAATGAGAAGACGCAAAGGAGAGGAGTTGGGAGGTGGGGCATTTAGGGTTTTTTTTTCAATTTGGTCCTCCAACTTTTAGAATTTAACGGTACTAGCCTGATATTTTTCGGTATTGTGAGTATTGGCAGGTACGGGCTGGTACCACAATCGGTACAAAACGGTACCTATATCCATGCTAAAACTTATATTTTATTAATTAATAATTTCATATATTTTGTAATTGAAATTTATAATTTTCTATTTAATGATGGTATTTGACACTATTTTGGGTTGAGAGATAGTTTTAAGTTTTTAATTTTATCTTTAAAAAGACTTGAATTATAATTTATATGATACTTTTGTAACTTGAATTATAATTTATATGATACTTTTGATTACTAGATGGTAAAACTTGATTAACTCCAAGTCTTTCTAAGGTGAGAAGAAAAACAATTGTCTACGTCGATCTTGGAATTGAGTAAAAATATATAAGAAAGGTCAGTTCAGTTAGAGAGTCAACTCGTTGGAACTGTCAAAGGACCGTTTCTTTTGCACAATTAACAATCAAGTTATTTTAGACACTTTAGTCTACCCTTCTATACGAGCTAAACAAATGGTTGGTTAATTAAGGAGAAGCATGTAAGACTAGCAAGGCTGCAAGAGGTATGGTTCATCGGCCATAATAGATAAGGAATAAAACATTAAGTTTTTAGAAATAGAATATACGAAAAATATATTATAATATGTATTATTTAGTTTAATTTATTCATAATATTTTTTAATGATAATACAATACTAATGTTTCATTTAAAAATATAAAGTTAGAATGAGAATAAATAACAAAAGAAAATATTCATTACTCCCAACTAACTACATTATTATTATTATTATTAGTGGTAGTAGTTTTTTTTCTTCTTCTTCTTCTTTTTTATTATTATTATTAAGGATATTTTTATTCCATAAGTCCCGATTTTTATTCTCAACTTAATTGAAATAGATAAAAATAGAAAATATATTTACTAACCTATTATTAAGAATAGATTAGAAATAAAATAATGATTCCAGTCCTATAATAGAAACGGCTAAGTTGTCAAAGATTGTATAATCACAGTATAATAATAATAGGGATGACAATTTTGACCCGATCTGTCCAGTCCAGTCTAACCTGTTTTTGACTCGGATTTGGTAGGCTATAGGTGGGTCACAGGCCGGCCCAGCCAACCTCGCGGCCTAACCATTTTAGACAAAACGGCGTCGTTTTGTATTTTTTAATTAAAAATTGTAGACGGGTCGGAGTTTGCCTGCCCGTCTGTTGCCCACCAGGCCACGGGCCGATCACGAGCCGGATAGCTCCTCAGTGGGCTGGAGCCACGAGCCCATTGACATCCTTAAATAATAGTGAAGAGGTAATTTGTGATCTGAAATGCCACGGCTAAATTCATGCAAAAGTAAGATTTATATTGAATGTTATATAAATCTGGACTGACACAACCTCAAGCAACAAATACAATAGAATATTGTTCGTTTTCAAGAAAGGATACGACTGTTTACTATCGATCAAACATTCAAGCACTTGACAGTAAACAAAAAAGCTCAGTAGCTCAAGTGCATATAAATCAATGTCTCATAGCGGCAGGAGTAAGTTAAACGACTAAAGAACAAATGTGTAGACTCAAGATCCAAACGGGTCGAGGGAAAATTCAATGCACTTCAAAAGCAGCAACCAAAAAATAAAAACAAAAGTCAACAACTCAAGATACAGACAAATCAGCCCACAAATCAATGGACCATATTTTTCTCTTCATCCACAGCTTCACTTCTCTACCTTGTTCTTCGTGTTCTTTTGCAAATTCTTCTGCGATCTTTCTTAGTCTGTTCTCATAATAATGAGATAGTGACTAAATGGGCAATGGTTGGTGGAGAGAATAAATGCATGCTATACTAAGAAGGGTCGTGCTGGGTTAGTGAACAGGACAGATTGGTGGGGTTTGGGGCTCTGTTTTTCAACTTATAGAAGCATCAGTTCTTAGATGTAATCGCATATGCAGAAAATAGAGATGTGACGAGAGAGATAAAAATGTAAATGCCTGGGGTTCAGCTTGATGGCAACTATACATGCACGTATGTAGAGAAAGAAAGAATGGAACTTTATTAAATTGGCCACCTATTTCCTTTCTAACCAAGCCATTTCTCACCAGTCACGATTGACTCCATTATTTTCACAGCTTCCGTAGCATCTACTATCCGATACTTCTCTGCCTACCTCTAAAGTTCAGTTCTTTTCTTGAGCCCAAAATAGCAAGATGACCTAGACACCTTGTCTCGTGCCGTTAACAAAAGGGTTGGTTGTCTGTTTGCATTGTTTTGTGTGCTAATGTTCCTAGTTTTAGAAGCTTCTTTAATTTCAGTGTCAACATGATAATTGAAAATGCTGCTGCTTTGATTATGACTGTGTTCTTGTATTTTCGTCACAAAACTCCGAACTTTCCCTCTTTAAGTGAAGTGGAAAACGGACCCAGATCCTCCGCTTGATCCACTATTGATAATGTCAAAGGGGTGGATTCATTGTCCAACAAGTGTACAGAGAGCATGAGAAGATCTTACCAATTTTGTCATTCTCATGCTGTTTTGCTCCTAATCTGTTGCTTTCTTGGATACCCTGCCGGAATCTCCCCAGCTACTGAGCAGGAGATCTTGCTGCAATTCAAAGCAGGCATTACTAGTGATCCCTACAATAGCTTGGCTACATGGGTCCAAAGTAGCAATCCTTGTGAGTTCCGTGGCGTGTTCTGCAGCTCTCTAGGATTTGTAGAGAGAATTGTTTTCTGGAACAAAAGTTTATCCGGGGTTTTGTCTCCGGCATTATCAGGTTTGAGGTCTTTAAGAATCTTGACATTGTATGGCAATCACTTTACTGGTAATATCCCAGAAGAATATGCAGAGTTAAGCACACTGTGGAAGATGAATTTGAGCTCTAATGCCTTATCTGGCTCGATACCAGATTTTATTGGTAACTTGCCAAATATAAGGTTTCTTGATCTGTCAAGGAACGGTTATAGTGGAGAGATTCCATCAGCATTGTTCAAGTTTTGTTACAAGACTAAGTTCGTGTCTCTTTCTCATAACATTATTTCCGGTCCCATTCCTAGTTCAATTGTGAATTGTGCCAGGCTTGAAGGATTTGATTTCTCTTTTAATAATCTCAGTGGTGAATTGCCTCCCCAAATTTGTGATTTCCAGTTTTAAATTATATGTCATTGAGGAGAAATATGCTGACTGGGGTTGTTCGGGATAAGCTTTCAAAATGTCAGAGTTTGAGCTTTTTGGACCTTGGCAGCAATTTATTTACGGGATTGGCTCCATTCGGACTCGTTGGCTTGCAAAAAATGAGCTATTTCAATGTATCATATAATGGGTTTCAGGGGCAGATTTCTGGGATTGGAACCTGCAGTGAGAAACTGGAAATCTTTGATGCTTCAGGTAATGATCTAGATGGCGAGATCCCATTAAGCATTACAAACTGCAAAAACCTTATAGTCATGAACTTGGGGTTTAACAGGTTAAATGCGAGCATACCAGTCGCGATTGGGAAACTGAAAATGCTTCTGGTGCTCAATTTGGGCAATAATTTTATATATGGGGCAATCCCCACAGAGCTCGGAGGGATTGAGCTGCTTCTAGTTTTGGACTTGCAAAATCTTAAGCTCGTGGGTGAAATTCCCAAAGACATAAGCAATTGCATGTTTCTTCGCGAACTGTGAGTGTAGAATCTACTTTAATTATTTTAGAATTCAATATATTTTTATTTGTGTTATCACACTTAATTCTGATATGTTGATGTAGGGATGTTTCTGGGAATTTTTTAGATGGTGAAATTCCTGATACACTTCACAATTTGACTTCCTTGGAAATCCTGGACTTACACAGCAACCAGCTCACTGGTAGGATCCCACAGACTCTACGCAATTTGCCAAAACTTCAAATTCTGGACTTGTCACAAAATTTACTTTCTGGAGGGATCCCATATTCTCTTGGAAACTTGACAAACTTAACATATTTGAATCTCTCCTCTAACAATCTTTCGGGTCCTATTCCTTTGTTACCAAGAATCCAGGCTTTTGGTCCATCCGCATTCCTTAACAATTCTGCCCTCTGTGGCCCTCCTTTGAAACTTTCCTGCTCAGGAAGTGGCAATGGTACAACCACTGCCTACAATAAGAACAAGGTGCTTAGTACTGTTATTGTGTCAATTGTTGCTGCTGCACTGATCTTTACTGGTGTTTGTGTAGTATCAATCATGAACATCAGGGCACGCAGAAGAACAAGGGAGGAGGCAACATTGGTTGTTGATAGCACACCATTGGGTTCATCAGAATCAGGTGTTATAATTGGGAAGCTAGTTCTATTCAGCAAGAGTTTGCCCACAAAATATGAAGATTGGGTTTCCGGCACCAAAGCATTGCTTGACAAGGAAGGTTTAATAGGCAGTGGATCCATTGGAACAGTGTACAGAACTAATTTTGAAGGTGGGGTCTCAATTGCAGTGAAGAAGCTTGAAACACTGGGTAGAATAAGAAGTCAAGATGAATTTGAGCAAGAAATTGGACGTTTGGGTAGTCTTGGACATCATAATTTAGTTGCATTTCAAGGTTACTACTGGTCTCCAACAATGAAGCTAATTTTGTCCGAGTTCATTCCAAATGGTAATCTTTATGACAATCTACACAGACTTAATTTTCCAGGCACCAGTAGTGGTGTTGTTAAAAGTGAACTGAATTGGTCTAGGAGATTTCAAATTGCTTTGGGAACAGCTAGAGCTCTTTCCTATCTTCACCATGATTGTAGGCCTCCAATTTTCCATCTCAATATCAAATCCACCAACATACTCTTGGACGAACATTATGAGGCCAAGTTGTCGGACTATGGGTTGGGGAAGTTGCTTCCTCTTCTGGATAACTACGGGTTAACCAAATTCCATAATTCAGTAGGGTATGTTGCACCAGAGTTGGCTCAAAGCCTGAGATTGAGTGAGAAATGCGATGTGTACAGCTTCGGAGTGATTCTGTTGGAGCTGATTACTGGGAGAAAACCAGTAGAGAGTCCAACAGCAAATGAGGTGGTAGTTTTGTGTGAATATGTTCGCTGGCTTCTGGAGACTGGCTCTGCTTTAGATTGCTTACACAGAAATTTGCGGAGTTTTTCTGAGAACGAATTGATACAAGTTTTGAAACTGGGGTTAATTTGTACAAATGATGTCCCTTTAAGAAGACCAAGCATGGCTGAGGTTGTTCAGGTTCTCGAATCCATAAGATCAGGATCAGAATCATCATAGGAAAGAAAGTTCACCTCAGATTTAGTTAATCAAACTTTTGATCAAGGAAAAGCTGTACTAGGTGAAGGGTGGTGTGGGTTAGTTAGTTGTGCAGAGAATAGAATGTTGCATATTGGAAAAGCAAAAACAGAAAATGATTCTTTTATTTTAATTGTGAATCTATTAAATTGTTGGTAACATTTTGCTAATAAAATGATTATTTCATGGTGTCTCTGCTGAAGAGTACAGCTAGAACTCATACTCTTGCTTCTTTATCATGTACGAAAGAGCTATGCTGCTGGACTCATAGGAACTTGAAAAACTGAAGGGGGTTAATTAATTCGCAAACGTGCCATAAATTTCTTTGCCACCAATAAAATAAAAACAACCTGAACCGAAATAAAAGAAACACCGAAATTTGG
>JAOQML010000197.1:31682216-31696465 GCA_027568935.1 Erythroxylum urbanii | reverse complement strand
AAGGATTTATTGATTTGTCTAATAAGTTGAATAAGAAGTTTTTATTTAAAATAAATTATATTAATATAATTTTTAAATTGTGATTGAAGTATTAATGAAAAACAAACTTACGTTCTCTCCCTAACATAACAATTGTTTTATATAATTTCTAGTGTTCACATAAAAATGGAAAACGGGTTATAAGCAGAACAATGGAAAAATGAGAGAATATTTAATTACTTTGACTTGATCGAGCTCAGGTCCTCTTAGGGCAGCAAAGTATCGTCCAGCAGGAACACCATTATGAGCAGAGTCATCAGCTACACTCGATCCATGATCGGTTCTCTGGGATTCTGTCTCTCTTTCCTTCTTTGCAGGCAATAAAGAATTCTGCTTACTAAGTGTCGATTTTGTTCTGAAGATACTAAAGTCTCCTTTCCTAGCTTCTCCATTAACTCTGATGGCCGAATCAAATCCGCCAAAACTACGTCCACTCCTGGGAAGAGTCCTTCTCTCATCTTTGGGCTTAGATTCTCTAGTGAGAGCAGAGAAACCTGTCTCTAGTGAAACTTGCCTGACAAAACTCCTGTTATCTCTCTTGGCCTCTCGAGCTTTAAATTGTCTATTTAAATTACTACCCTTCTTTACTTTTTCTGCTGTCAATCTCGCCTGTGTTTCTTTTTCCTCTTCTTCTTCTTCTTCTTCTTTTGTCACAACCTCATGTATATCCACAAAGTGATTATTGTCATTAGAACTCGGAGACGTATGTCTTGTGCTGCAATCCATACCTTTTCTCATGATCAACCCTAGGAAGTGGTTCTTCACTTTGGTACTAACTTCTATGTATATGTTGCATGCTTCCTAGAGGAAGAGACGTCACGAGAAGTAGAGAAAAAGAAGAAAATTAAACAGCTTTGCTTAGCTGGCGGTCGTTTGGTAGATGAAATGTAGGCCAATACTTTCTAGGAAAATAATGGATCTTTGAAGGGGTTTCTCGTGATACGGCCTAAAAATTTTTTGTCATATATATGTGAAGAGTTTAATATCATGAGGAGTTGCTATCGATCGGACTGGTGGTTTAGGAAAAGGGAAAGTAATTTAAAAGAAAAGAAGATTTGGGTAATTGAGTGGGCTACAATTATGCATCGGTTGGTGAGTACATATTTCGGTATCACTTGCTGCATGTCAGTTTACAAAAAAGAACCAAAGACCTCCAAGTTTGTACGTTCTGCTTTTAGTCCATGGAATTTGTAACCAGACAGTCTGGACTCTGGCCCGTTAAAGCCTGACTAAAGGAAGTCTAGATCTTTTGTCTAATTTTATAGTGTCTAATTTTATAGTGTCTTATTTTGTTCCCTAAATCTCAGCCATTTATTTATGTGAGTTTTGTGTAAGTCTTGCATAAATAAATACGGGACCTGTATAAATAAATGACTGAGATTCATGAAACAGAATAAAACACTATATAATTAGACAGAGAATCCTATCTCGACTAAAGGTCGCTTCCTGCTTGCTTATTGGGTGAAGCCGAAGATCAAATTGATTTGACATAAGAAACCTTAAATATACTAAAAATGGTGTGAAAATAGATAATTCTTTTTTATATTTAAGGTTTGACCTTCAGCAGAAAAAGAAAGAGAAAAGGATGGACACTCTTTAGTTTTTAGATGTGACATAAGAGGGGTAAATTATGCGTGTTTAACCTTTGACTTATTTGAAATTTCAATAAATGAATAATTTGATCAATAAATTATAAAGTAACCATAATAATAACAAATTAATTTATATTCACTCGATAATATCTGTAAAAACATATTCTTTGTTAAGAGGAGTCATTTATAATTATTTATTTAAGGTCAATGGCAACTTTTTCTTTTGAAAAATTGAATAAGAATTTATTTCTGATAAAGAATATAAGTGTGCTACATACAAAATTAATTGTGTCCACCGTAGTCCACCTAACAATCCTTAGATAATTGGTGCCTACTGCTTATAATCTTTTTAGTTAACAGGCTACAGTCATTCTATAACTTTTTTCTTCTTGGGTTAGGCCAGTCAAATCCCTGCAAAAACCAACTTTTAAGAACACTTAAAGTCACAAATTTTTAAAACTTCAAATTTCTCAAATTATCCAAAAACCTTATTTTGATAAAAAAAAAACACTTTATTCAAAATCATTTCAAAAGTTTTCCCGAGTTTGTTTTAACATGAATTATTTTTTAAGTTCAAAACAGACTTCTTGATTATGAAAGGGGTCATGCATTATGCCTTAGTTGTATTAAGTAAGATTACAGTAATTTGTTACACACGGAAAGGATCAAAATCTTTATGTTCTTCGTTCACTTAACTTGAATCATCTTGAAACTCTCTTGAATTGTATATATGATCCAATTTGTTTATTTTATTCATCCTTTTGATTGTATAACTAATTCAGTTTGATCATTTTCTCACTTTTTCTTTCTATTTAACTGAATCTTTTATATATTGCCTGCTTAGGTTATAAAGAGTTACTAATATTACCGGAATAAAATCATTAATAGCAATGTACTTTATTTTCATAAAATCTTTGGCTTAGCACCTCACTTGGTCTAAAAATCTTCTTTTTTTATAATGACAAAATATTTGGTAAATTAGAAAAAGTAAATGATATGGAGTAAACTCTCTTTATGATAAAGCAATATTTAATATATGAATCCCCTTAATTTATAATAATCAAGTTTTAGATCACCACTTTCTCTCTTTTTTTTAAATATTAAAAAGGTATATGATTATCAAACTATATATATAGGTTGATATATTAATATATATTGTTATATATAAGTATGATATATATTAAAAATTAAGTTTTAAGATCACCACTTTCTCCTTTTTTTTAACAGTAAAAGGTATACGATATATGAAACTAAAAGTATCAAAAGGTAAAAGCAAATAATTTCACACTCTCCCTTTTCTAAAACCATATCATATGCATAAAGTGAACATGCCAAGTTCTTGTCAAAGAAATGGGCAATTTTCAAAATTTTCATATACCAATGCAAATATCAATCTATGTTTCTCTTCTGAGACATATGCAATATACTTTATTCCTTGAATGTATAAGCTAACTCAATATGATCAAATATTATCAACACTTCATGTGGTTATCTGTTTTTTTTTAATGTACCACAAATGGTTACTTCATTTGTTCTTACCCATTTTGTTAAACAATTGGCTTTTTTTATAATAATTTTGTTACTTCAGGTTATGAGAGGGCTTTTGATGATTTTCTCTTTGAAATAAAATTTGAAGATATTATGAATATTTAATATTTGATAGAAATGATGATAAGATCAATTTTACCTACTCTAGCACTTGATATTGACCTACAATAAGAATAGATTAATATTTTCTTGGTACCGCACAAACTTAAGTCTTTAGGGTTAGCTCTTAAACAAATTTTAGCCCATATTGTTTTGGTTCTATTTAATAAGCATTGCTTTGAAAAGTTCACTCACGTGAAAAAGTTTAAAGTTATATGGTCCATATGAGAGAACTACGAGAATATAGAGAATATAAATTTTTAAGTCTTTTTTGGATATATTGGTAAATGGGAACTCTCGTTTGGATATGTGAGGAGTTATGAAGTTCTCTTTATGTGACTATAAATCCTAGGATATGAATTAGATAATGACATATTTTATTGATATAAATATGGTCTATAATGAATAGGAGCCTCTTTTATGCCTCTTTGTTAATAGTAATACCTGTAATGATTATGAGCTTATTTCATACTATTTTGATGATTAAGGAGCTTATACTAATGATAAAAATGTTGCATACTCTTTTAGTGTGTACTTATATGAAAGTGTGGCTAATTTTTGTCTTGTGAATCATACCAAGATACATAGAACTTCCTTCTAAGTTGGGACCTGAGATGATGCATTAGTACGAATATTTTTATATCTAGAATTGAATATTTTTTTGCTCATGTGATGATTTTATCAATGGCTCATCATTATGTATGTACTTGTCCTTCATAAAAATTGTTTTACCATTGGTGATGCATTTATATAAGTGTAATCATATATCTATCATTTGAGCTCTTTAAAGCTCCAAGCGTATTATTTAATTTTTTATCCCGAAAAGTGATTCTAGAAGTAATTGATCTTCTTCTCCAATTCTTAATTCTCATGACCATTATGTATTTCTTCATTACCAACAACCATACATATATTTGAGTTCATATAAAAACAGTTAAAATAATGATCACATATTCTAATTTTTTAGAAAATAAATTTTCAATGGAATGTCCAAGGCCTTCTTTTAAGTTCCAATTCTCGGTTGTAACACTTGCACAATGCATTCTTTTTAATAAACAAAAGAAATTTGACCAAAGGTAGGAGTAAACTTCATGCCTACTTATGATATTTAGATTCCCTGCTGATTCCCCGAAGTGTTTCCTCTGGCAGCATGGTGTTCCTAATTGCAGGCCCTGGTATCTGTTACAAGGACGTCCAAAGAAAGAAATGTTCCAGCGTCGTGTTGAACAAGTCTTTCAAATAATAGCCAAAATTGAAACAAACTAGGTAGTTGAATTCGTCATACCACCCGACAAAGCCGTCTTTAGCCGGACTATGTACCTTGTTGACATTGAACTCAATAAATAAGAAGCAACTTACACAAGAACTCGCTTGATTGCAACCCAAGAGGCATCAATCAATAGAAGGGGAAAAAAAGAGAAAGATTTGCTTACCATAAGTTTTAATGGCCTTCACCAAGTTTTTTGTGGCCATGGCCATTGTTGCAGTTTCGGTTCCTTCAACTTTGGCCACAGAATTTGTAGTTGGTGACAATAAAGGTTGGACAATCAACTTCGATTATAAAAAATGGGCCAAAGGAAAGGAATTCCACGTTGGTGACAAACTTGGTACGATTATATTTGCACTTTTTTAAGTACTTAAAAACTTCCAATTATTCTGTGATCAACTATTAACTGCTTCTTCTTCAACTTCTTCGTCTATAGTTTTTAAGTACACAGAAGGAGCACACAATGTCTTAAAAGTGAACGGAACTGTATTCGAACAATGCCTGAAACCAACGGATCTTCAGGCCTTTACGAGTGAAAACGATGTGATCCCACTAACAACACCAGGCAGAAAATGGTACGTTTGTGGCATTACTCAGCACTGTGAGGCCGGAAACCAAAAGCTTGCCATTACCGTGTGGCCTGAAATGGGATCCCCAGAAAGTTCAACTGTCCCTAGTCCAACCCCAACATCATCTGCCAGGGCCAACGTTTCACCTTCATTCTATGCATTGACTGTGGCCTTAGTAACCCTTTCTGCGACCATGCTGGTTTAATTTCTTAAGATGTAGAAGAATTTTGTCTTCGTTAATAATCTTACTTATTTCTTGTTGATTCATGGGTTAGCTTCAATTGTGTTACACAAGAATTGTCCTTGAAAATGAATAGATCTTGGACAATATTTTTTCTTAGTTCTGTCACCTTTTGTGTTTAAGGAGTAAGATGTGTGGCCCAGTTAATGGAATTATGCTTCGCCTAAAACATAATCGTCCAAATAAACCTAGCCATACAATTGAGACACAAAAAGTACAACCATCTAAAAACAACTAAAGAGCATCAACAAAACACTCTAGAGTTTAACCAGTAAATAGAACAAGAATAAGAAACTCAATAAAGAAGCAAACATTGAGATTTACGTGAAAATTTCTCCAATGTGGAGGAAAAAAACTATAGGCCAAACTGACAAGAAAATCCACCAAAACGAAATAAGAATTTACAAATATTAATATCTCACCTCACAACAATAAATTGTCTCACAAAGTTTTAGGATTAAAATTAAAGTTGATATGTGAATCAACAAACTCTCAAAGTAATCCCAAAAACAATCAAAAAAGGATGAGAATATTATACTACTTGTGTTCTCTATGTTTTTTCTCATTTTTTGTTACTTTTTCCACTTGTACTGTTATACATGCAAAACCTACGTATCTTCTCTTTTACATCACAAAATAAGTTTTTTGCACTATACACGGTCACATACAAAGCCTTGTAAGTGACCATATCTCTTCAGCATCACCACACTTGCAAATGTAAATGGTTACAAAGAGATATACGGTCATGACATACAACCATATAAGTCATGAATACGAGCATTTACACAATCATATGACTTCACCCTTCACGTCTTTTTTCATATGGTTCCAAAGACTTATATGGTTGATACAAACGGCTGTGTAAGTAGAGGACATGGATCTTTCTGTCCAGAAAATGTTTGATTCACCCATCATCTATCTTGTTTTCACTTGTTTGTCATCCCCATAAAATATAAAAGTGTCAATAAGGACCATAAATCTCAAAATAAGGTTGGATACACACAATAATCACCCACTTTAGCCCAAACATGGAGAAGACATGTTAAGCTTTAACAGCTACTTGAGATACATCCCATTAAGTTTACTACAAAGCTCATGCTTGCTTTCAGGAACTACTTTAGTCAACATATCAGAACCATTCATGTTCGTATGAACCTTCTTTTTCATTAATTGTTGCTCTTCAATCATGGACCACAACCAATGATATCTAACATCTATGTGCTTTGTATGGGAATGATATATAGTATTTTTGCTCAAGTCAATAGCACGACTATTACATAATGCTACATAGTCTTTTTGCTTAACATCCAACTCTTGAAGGAACCTTTTCATCAAGAGCATCTCCTTACAAGCTTCCATTGCAATCGTAGGCAAAACTACAAATTTTTATAACTTGGATTGCTATGAAATGACTCACCCCTACAAACTTAAACAGAAAACCTAAAGTGGATTTTCTTTCATTAAGATCTTCAGTCATATCTACATCTGTATAATCTTTTTGAGTTGGTTCAACATCATTAAAAGACAAATTCCACATTGAAGTACCTCTCAAGTATCTCAAAATGTGTTTCACTGCTTACTAGTGAACCTTCCTCATATTTGACAAGAATTTGCTCACTAACCCAAAAGCCTATGCAATATCTACCTTTATCCACTCCATTGCATACACAAAAACCCTACTACTTATGAAGGTGAAATCAACCAATTCAATTAGAAAAAGTAATTCAGAAGATATTCAATGTTCATCAATAACTTAAACTTTATTGAAACATCTCACACATAATAACAGATAACATGGCTTCCCTCAACTAGGAAAAGGAATTTAGCTACTCATAACGAAAGTGAAATTCAACAAAGAAATAATAAAACACAATGTTTCCATCCCTGGTCTTTTTAGAAAATCTGAAAATACTTAGAAAATAATGCAGAAAATGAAAAACTCTTATAACTATCGAGGAAAGAAGAAGAAAAGAATGCAGAAAATTGAAAACTACTCCTAAAGTGCTGCGTGAACAGTACCTCCCTGTACTGTTCACGTTTTTTTCCTTTTAAAGCCTCTCGATCCTTTCCTTTTCCTTCCTATCTTGCAGATCACGTTTCTCACATGTTCAGATTGTGAATTCCTATCAATCTGATCTTAAAAGATTACGAAAATCTCAAAAGAATCAAATTTAAATTTGAAAGCAGATCTGCAGATTTTTCTTTTTATTCTTGCACGTGGCCATGTCTAGTGACTGAATTGCTGCCAGATTTGAAATTTCGGATTTTCTTCATTCTTTTGCATCTTTTTGATTCAATTTCATCTCTAAGGTGTTGAAAATCATCTGCACACAATTATAAGACAATTCCATTAATTTTAAACAATAATTTCAACACATTAAAGAGAATTAAATACAAAATAAGCGCAAATTGATAACTTAACAGATACCACTGCTAGGGAGCCATGAATTTATACATCACATATATGGAAAGGCAATAGAATTGTCGGAATCAAAATTCCAATCCCACGACATCCCCAGAAAGTCCAAAATCTATGTGCATGTACAAATAGATTATAAGAACATGAAATTACAACATATGTACCTTGCACATACTCCTCCTTTCTTGAATCTTCTTCTTGTTTGGGTTGTAGCAAACACCAAATACCTTCCTTGGCCTCTAAAAAGCACGCAAAGATGAAGAAAAATCAGTGTGTAAGAGTAGTTAGAACACCAAACAAGATGAATTCAAGTAGAAGCTCTAGTGAGAGTTAGATCAAAACCAAGTTTCATGCAATTAATCTCATGCAACAATTGCTTAAGATTGCATGAATAAATCTCAAGATCACTCCTCTCAACTTCCAGACCTCTTCGAGACCCTTTGTTTGTTTATTGAGTGTGTTTTTTTAGTTAAAAATTCGTATGTACATAAGTAAAGAATTCACTTATGTACCACCTGTCATTAAGTCGATAACAATCTTGGCCTATAAGTCACAATCGTGGCTTGCTTAATTGATAGTCATGGACACTTTGATTTGCATTCAATCTTTTATATGTGTGACCCTTAAGTTTCTAGTTATTTTGTTCACATGAATTAACTCATGTTTTTTTATACAAGTTTTAAACTATTGCCTCTGCCTATTTACTCAACTTTAATCTCCACTCTTTACTCTCCACTTATAATTGATAATTTCATTTAGACCTTTTTTTGTAAATTGTATCATCAAATAATTAGGATAACATTATCACAATGATATTCTTTTGTTTTGATAATAAAATGATTTTTATAATATTACTATTTTATTTATTGCATAAGTAAAGTCATAAATTTATAGTATTCATTGTATATATGCTTAGGTTGTATAACTAACAACAAAAATATTTAAATTCCAAACTAATTTCAAAACTTAAAATACATATGTTTTGGATCATTTATATGATTTGATATTTATTTTATAGCTAAGAATGTTTATAAGAATTCAAAATTTCTATTAAATTTATTTTATGTTCTAAACAAGTTCAATGTCTTTATATGCTCTAAAATTTTGAATACAATAATAACTTTACATCGAGATAAGGCGTATTACTGATTTAGATTTCATATTGAAAAATTATACTTAAGCATGACTAAAAATACAATTATGTTAATTATATGAATGTGACGTAACATGTTATGTATATTTAATAAATACATTCTTTTAAAATTTTAAAATTAAAAATGGGCCTCAGTTTTCAAACCTGAGCTCCAATTCTGAGGCCCAATCATCTGCGAGCTCAATACGAACTATGGCCCAAGCTGGTCCACTGCTGACATTTCCTAGGAGACAGCCTTTTAAAAGCGCATGTACTATCGATTCATGAGGAAAAAGCTAGGGATTAGCCCTTACAATTTATATTATTTATATTAAAATAATGCTCATGCAATTAAATTCTCATAATTCGAAACCTTAATACAACCCTTCGATTGTACGTCACCTTTATGCTAATTAAAATGGTCACATCCGAAGAAGATTGAACCACCACATGCCTGTTGCAATTAGTTAACACACAGCTATCTCTTATTGGCTACATCTCTACGAAAGTGACCACCGTCCAAGCCCGTATGATTGGAGGGACTCTCCTAAAACTACATACAATAATAGAAATTTTCCATTAAAAGCTTTAGTAGCCTATGGAGCCTGATCCATAATGTATTGTTCTTGACCTGAATCCTAACATGCACTTTCAATATCTAGATTTGTCATTGGCAAATTCAATAATTTAACGCAGCAGGAGGTTTAGGTTACTTAACAATAACTTCACTTAGCTAGGGCCTGATGAGATGATCTCAGAATCCCGGTTGAACCATAAGAACCAGAATAACCTCAGTTTTGATTCAACACACAATTTTGTTAGTAAACATTTTACAACTACCACCGAGTTCAGCTTTATAATAGTGTGTTTTCCTGGGTCAATCTTTGATATTTGGTTTCAAAATGCTGTGCCCAACATTTCAACCAGGAATTTGAAGTGCAAGTCCAAATGCCAGATGAAACGGAAACTATCATAGAATCCAATAGATCACTGACTCGTGTTCTCAGGAAATAACATTCACATATTTTGGATCTTGGATCTTCCCATCAAATTTGTATCAAGTTAGATCCAGCGTCTACAAGGAATTTGAAAGCGGATACATTACAAGCAGAAGGAACAAGCCAAGGAATCAGAGAGAAGTTTTGTTCCTCCTCGTAGGATGATAGAAAATACACAATTGAATAGATTCCTTTTGTTGTTTCAATTGTAGCAGTTTCGTTACAGAGGAATAGAAAGAAGCGTGGCAGAGAATTTCATCCTCTTACGCCTCGACAAGAAAATCTCAAGCCAAAAAAAGTAAAAAGAGAGAAACAGGGGAGGACCATTTTCCTTTTACCTCCCGATCTATACATTCCACTTGATCCAAATTCCCTTTAATCCATGTTATGATATCTAAATCAAAAATTAAAACATTAAAGCAAAAGTAGTAAAGTAAAAGAACAAAAATAAAGAAAAAGAGAGAGTCCGCACCATTATTTTGTTGCAATGAAAATGAAATCTTTTTGTCAAGTCTTATCTTCAATGAGTTATGACCTTAGATCTCTTCTTTGCCTCACTGTAAAGGACCACTCCCATGATGGTAACTGCGAATCCTGTCATTCCCATCACCGTTACCGGATTCCTGAATATCAACACGGACACCACCGCGGCCACCGCCGCCTTGGCATTACCTAGAACTTGGAGAGTAAGTGCACTAGTGTGCTTGGTCACCAAAAAATTAGTCAAATTCACTAAATACGCAACAGTTGCGTTCCCAATCAACAAGAACACCATAAATGGATCCACTCTTGCTTTCTCAAGCGTCATTGCCGTCACATTCCCTTCTAACAAAAGGGTAAACGGTAACAAAATTAACGCCGCCATAGGAGCCATATAGAGCAACAAGTTCATAGAGTGAAGCCTCTCGGCTTCTGATGTCAACAAAATACCTTGAACCACAGACTTCAAAGCACGCCCAGCAGTTGATCCAACACAAACCAAGAACCCAAATAGGTGAAACAGAGGCTCACTATTGCTCGCCAAGACAATCCCAAAAACCACAGGCAGAAGGGCACAATACACCTCCGCAGATTCCTTCTTGCAAGTGATCAGAAACGCAAAAATCGCAGTGAAAAACGGGGTGGTAGCCCCAATAGCTTGGTTAAAAGACACCGGCAAGTACCTCAAAGAAGTGTTCCCACACACAACAGAGAAACAGAATATTGCGCTCAAAGCAAATATTTTTAAGAACTGTTTCCTCGACAAAATATGCTGTGACGGAACTATTTCAAGGAACTTTATGGCGACGTAGCTGTAACAAGCACAGGATATCATGTGTAACATTGTGAGGAAAATTGGGTATCGATAGCCATAGATGCTTAGTAAGTACTTGTTCAACAGCAGAACGCCAATGTTGGAGAAGTACCAGGATGCAATGATCAAAGCCGTTAAAATATTGGGTGAAAAATACGATCCAAGTGCGGAGAAGTACGCGTGGTTCCGTACATCACCAGGAGGGGTCGCCGGGATGTCAATGGCCTGGTCGGTGGCAGTGGTGGTAGTGTTGGAGTCCAACCTCGGGTTGCTCATTCTTCTGGTCGTCCATGTCTGTGCTTCCACCATCTCTGGCTTCAGGGGAAAAATGGGTATTTGAAAAGATATCCTTTCTTTCTTACTCTAAAAAGAGTGAGCCTGTGGCTTTAGAGAGAGAAAGTTGGGCAGCTTGTCTCTAAGCGAGTGTCAGATCTCAGCGAGTGAGAGAGAGAGAGAGAGAGAGAGAGATGAGGACACTGATGGCTGAGGGTGAGCGGATCTAAACGATGGAGGGTGAGGATTTAGATTTGGGTGAGGAATGGAATGACGGCCATTCGATTAGGGGGGAGAGAATTAGGAATGATTAGGCTCCTCGTGAAGGGAGCTAATGTTAAAGAGTCAGAGTGTCGGTAATGGTTAGATAGTCTTTTGCAATAGGTTGGACGACATTGGTCGGACTAGATTTTAGTTTACTAATTAGGACAGCCTGTTTTAATACGTCATTTTATGTACATATAAATTTAAATATAAAACAATGTTATACTAAAATAAAAATAGGATTAAAGAGTAAAAATTAGTAGACAGGCAGTAATTCTATCATATGAACCAACGGCCTCTTAAGTCCTTAACTTCAGCAACATCATAATAAGATTTCAAACAGTTAAAGTAATTTATAATAAAGGAAAAACTTATGAAATTTACCTTAATATTTGTTAGTATGAAATCAAGATATGCCAACCACCGATAAGGGTAAGCTTTCCTGATTTGAGAAACTTGACTGCCAAGAAAACCGACTTTTTCATAGTATTGAATTTGAACAGTCTTTTTTTAATAATATTTTTTTCATTATACCGCGGTTTACTTAAAGAGACTTTGTTGGTTTGGTGTGGTATTTTAAAAGATAATCCTGATAAGGTCACGTATCATCTTTGAGTCCCTTGAGCACAAACAAGATGCATCTTGATGCTTTTGCTAAATAATTTTCTGAGTATCTAATACCTTAGCTTGTTGCTAATTAATTAAAACAAAGGATCATCTTTCAATTTCTAATTAAACATATTAATCAAATTCAATCAGCAACATATAAATTGGAAAGCATCATTTAGGACCCAATTTTTATTTTTGACCAAAAGGCCATGTTACAATACGTAGCCCTTAGCCCTTAGATTATTTAAGACAACCATTCTTGTTTCAGAAACAGATCAATAAAAAAGAATAAAATAAAGACTTGCAATTTACTAAAACCACTATCCTTGATTGCCCCACAAGTGACGGCTCCCAACCACATAGCGTTTTGCGGGGCCTACCTAACCATTTTAAATTCCTTGAACAGCTTCCCCTTGAATAGCATCCATACCACCTATGTATTAGTAGGACTTGTCTCTTCTTTTTCTTTTTCTTCTTTTTTCTCAACTTTTCTGCAGTTATACCAATTTGCAAGTTGGCAATAAATGGGAGTTATCAACCAACAAATGGAGTCGAGAAAATGGCAAAAGCAAAACACGGTCTCTGCACGTTGCAAGTCGGCCACTTGACACGCTTCTTTAAGCCCAAATAGGACCCCTTTATCCATTTCATGCCTTCAGTTTTGCCCTGCAGGTAATGGAAGCGAACATAGTTATGTTTTGTTAAGCGCATGTGAAGACATAATCACGCTCGTTTTGACTCAACAGTAGAAATGTGTGAGTTCCTCTCCAAAGACTATGGAAAGCGTTTCGTGTTTAACAGGGCAAGTATACCCATACCGACTGCAAACGAAGACTTCCGTGTAGTTTATATTTAGGAGACAAAGCGACACGCTGGGTGTCGGGCATCACAAGATGGAGTTAATGGGTTAATCATTAACCCAGGAAAGTCTCCGGGCCAACAATTGCAGAAATGTGAGCCCAGAAATGGGTTAACTTCTTAATATATCCCAAGCTGAGACCCGCGTGGAGCTGTATGGGTTATTAATCTAGAAGTAATTGGCTGAAGTTCACAGTTATATTCTCGCTTAACAGAACGGGGCTTACATCTTGTGGTGCCACAATTTTTGGCACTTGACTTTTTGCTTTATACGTAATGGGTGTCGCATTCTTAATTTGCGACTAGTTATACCTTACAACTTTTATTAATAATAATGTGATTTACCTCATATGGAAAGTATAAAGTCATTATATTACATTAAGCATCAAAGTTTATGAAATGGTTCATTTTCTTTTCTTTGTTTGTTCGAATCATAAAGGCTCAAGCGCTGAAAGCATCTAATTAATAAGCTCACTTTCAGGATATCCACCGAAAGCACCAAAGTGGTGGTTAAGTAGTAAGCCCACAGCCAAGGATGATTGCTTAATACATCCAAGTTACTTAAAAATTAGAGGAGCGTTCTCCTATTCCTATTTAAGCTTATCACATGAACCTCCATAAACATAACCAACAGATGTTCGAGTAGTTTCATGCCATTCTATTATTTATCATCTAACTTTTTCGAATTAATGGGCCGAATCTCACTCTCGTGCAATAACTAAGGAGCTGTTTGGTTGGACTGTTTGGAATAGAACGGAACATAACGTAACACACTTCTATCATTTAGTTGAGGGTTTTAAAATGAAATAAAATAGAATGGAATGGAAGAGGAAGGTTTCATGTTACGTTCCATTCTATCCTAAGCAGTGAAAATATAAAATTTCCTATTTGGGGAGTTTAAGATGGAACATAAACTAATAAATACATACTACCTAATATACCCTTAATAATTTTTCTTAATACCAAATATTTCTTCTAACCATAATCCCTTCTATATAATTAATAATATTTTTATATTATTTCTCCTTACCCTAATAATAATATTTT
>JAOQML010000197.1:31640841-31658397 GCA_027568935.1 Erythroxylum urbanii | reverse complement strand
TTATAAAAACATATCAAAAGTATTTATACAATGTATTCTAGTTTTAATAAAATAATAGCTATTTTCAACATAATATACTATATGTATTTGTTTTTATAACTCAATTACTTATATATTGTTTTGGAATTGATACATTGGGATTAATAAAGTGATTAATTCATTTTAAGATTAATATAAATACATATATGCATAATTTATATATTGTGTAATTATGAAAAATAAATTAAAAAAGTTTAAATGCGTTAAGATTAATCATGATATTAATTAATTTCTTTTAATTTGTGTAATAAAAATATAAAATTTTACAATGACTATTTAATAATAGATATAATATGAGACAATAATATTTATACAACTATACAAGTAAAAAAAATCAACAATAACTAAAATACAACTATACAAGTAAAAAAAATCAACAATAACTAAAAGTACAACATCTACATCAATTAACAGTTTTGTACATAATTTATATAAGCATTAAAAGTTTGAAAATATTATATTATAAACTTAATAAACTTATTTTTTTAAAATCATATTAAAAAGAAATATAATAATTTATTAAACACATAAAAATAATATTTGAAATAAATTTATTGTACTTAGATGACAACTTTTTTACATTTACATTATAATTAATTGTTATAACAAAATTATAAAATTAAAATTAAATTCTCTTGTTTGTAGGGAATAATTATGACAACATTATCATTGCTACATATTTTTAATAATATATATTGGTTCATATTTTATATCTTTTATTTATATAAATATTTTTATAATTTATAGTAATTTCATCTTACACTTTACTATAAATGGTTATGTTATAATTTATGAGTTTTAAAAAATACAACTACAACTTTTTCAAATTCTATTAAAATAAATAAATAAAATTTAAAAAATATATTAAACGATCAGGCCGACTGAGGCCCAACGGGCTGCCCATGGCCCAAGCAGGCCGGCCGGGCCGGTTTGCTTCAACCCGCCTAAAAATGTTTTGGTTCGTTAACTATAACTACTCATCAATTTTAGGGAACATAATCTTAAATCTATTCAATGTGCATTGAAATTGTTATAACTGGTCTAATAATAATTAGTTTGTCCTCAATTATACACTTTGGCCCCAAAGAGATTAAAAGCTATTCAAAATTGCATTTAGACTACTAATATATCACATATGGAGTGAAAGAAACATAATATTGTTTAGAAAGGAAAAAGTTCATACAGATAACTCTAACCATAGACTCGTACATAAGATTCGAGTAGTAACAATAACCAAAAACATTACTAATATAACGAGTGTTGAAAAGATTCTTAGATGTGGACTATAACTCTTATAACTTCCATTATGTTCTTGTATTATAGTGTTACTAATTTCCCTATTGTATAACTTTTCCTAGATTTGCCTAATTACTGCTCTTCGATTTTTGCAATACTATTATTTTAACTCTAAAAAACTCCTTAAAAGAAAAAACCTAAGACTTGAAAAAATGGTAAACCATTTAGTCCATAGCGAATTCACCATAATTATCATTGATGATTATGGATGCCCTTAACAAAAATGGGATAGAGTCACAACTCTACCTTATTTTTTGCCAAATACACTAGCTATATCTAACATATGAAATGGGTTTATAGGGTCGTCCTAAACCAGATAATTGAGTTTCAAAGTCAAATTATAAAATAGGGAAGGTATTGGCCACTTTATTTTATTCACCTAAACTATTATTAGTTCTAAAAAGTGTTTGCAAATTTGGGGAACTTAATAGTCACTGGTTCTTATAACAAACACTCTTTAAATTACAAATTTAGTCACCTTAAAACTCTTTCATGTAACCCTATCCTATGTCTACTTTCATAAGGGGTCTTAATAGAGGACTTTGGAGGCTTATGAGAGCCTAGTTCATCATTAAGCTTTTAGTTTTCAAATTTCTTTACATCAAAGAAGGATTTACACCAAGATTTGAAAGAGATTGCGATTACTCTTTTGATTCTTTCTTCTCTTTCTCTTTTTTATTTTAGGATTATTTTATCTTATTTTTTATAGTTAGTAGTTAAACTTTGGTTAGGGTTAGGGATATAGCTTATGATAGATGATTTGATTATTAATACATAAATTGATTATTATTCTCTTTTTTCTTAATACTTTATTTATGTTTAGTCACCAAGCACTAGGAGAATAAACACTTTGGTAGTATAAGCTAGACTTAAGTGATAACCATGTAGAGTAAACATGCTTAATGAGTTTGATTAGGTTGAATAATGCATCAATATGTGATAGTTACGTAGTTGCATATGCATATGTGCCTTTGCAGAGGACGTAGATACTTTACATTAATTGTTATTTTAACTTGGATAATCAATTTTATGTGATACTTGAAATTTTATACAACAGAACTCTAAAATCATAACGTTTTAATATCTTGATCTTTCTTATTAGGTTATATCTTGTTTTTATTATCGTAGGAATTTAATTATTTTTCTAAATCTTATTTATTTTAATGTTTTTTGTTTAACTATGATTAATAGCTATAACTATATAACTTTTTGTTGGATTTAATACTTTGGATCAATTTAGTTTTAATAACTTGCTATAATTGACTTTATATTTTTGCAAATTTGGTTAATGAAGTTTTTAACCCTACTATTAGGAAACTATTCAACTTTTATTTTATTAATCATAGTTTTTATTTTAGTATTTTAATATTTTTATTTTCCTCTATTTTGTACAGTATAGGCCTCTTCAATTTTTCATCTTTAATAGAAGTGCAAATTTATGATCTTTCAATCTAGATTAAGTTATTGATGAATATTTATGTAGGTTATAAGGAGCCATGTTATCATTTTGGCAGGTATAGGCATTCTTCCCATGTATGTATGATATATAATGCCCTATATTACGATGAAGATACAAACTATGCGGTTACCTATATAGGTAATGACATGAATTATCGTTCTTCAATATATATCATTTAGGATAGAGTAAGCATCCAAATATCTTTTAGGATGAGTGAGGAGTTAGAGAGGGCAGACCTGTGGGACCATAATAACAACTTGAATTTAAAAAACAACCATTTTCACATAATAACAACATGGAAGAGATGTTAAACCAATTTATGCCTTTTATGAACACAAAGTTGGAAAATTAGGTACTTTGGTAACATTTGAAGAAGTTGTGTCGTTGAATAATGCATCCATTCACAATTTGGAGATGCTAGTTACCCATCTAGCTAAGATGTACGGTAAAAGAGATAAAGGAGAACTTCTAGTCATATAAAGATGAACCTGAGAGATCAAGTGTTATTTAAATAACCTAGGAGTAGCATAACATTTGATGATGAAGATATTAAAGAAAACAATTAGAAAAGGTTCAATAAGCATGATGAAATGAGTAAGAAGGTGATAAACATAAGTAAATCATCATCGATGTCATCTCAAACCAGTGTCGATCATGGTTTTGATTATGAAGATGATTTAGATATAAATAAACTAGACCAATCTCTTCCACAATAGGTATTGATTATGGTTTAAAGTAACAAACATCTTGACCCATAGTGACACTAATTCCATACATAAGTAGGTTTAAAAGGGATGGAAAGGAAGATCAATTTATTCTTTCATAGATGTTGAAGAATATTTAATACTTAAAGGATCTCATTTCCAATAAGAAGAAGTTTAAGGGTTTATTTATAGGTAAAAGATGGCTCTTATATCTTACAGGTAGAAGAAAGGGCATAAGGCAATTTAATCCTAATGATTAGTGGGAAATTCTGATTTAGCACTTTTATGGCAAGTTTAGTTGGAGTTATATGATATTCTCTTATGTCTGGTTCTTTTTTTGTAGGAGATGATTTTAAAGGGCAACACAAAATTTAACATAATTTTTTTGTTTTTTCCAATTAATTTGATTTTAGAGGGATTAGAAACTAACTCAAAGGCATACAAATTTGTACAAGACCTAGAACAAAACCAAAACAAAAAACATAAAGAATAACCAGAACCATACTCGTGATGAACGCACTTAAAAACTTCCATAATAAGAACAACGCCAACTTTGAATCATAATAGGCATTAGTTCTTGTAACAAGCAATCTTAGGACATGAAAAAAATATAAATTTAATCACCTAAATCTTTTATGTAACCTTAGCCTATAAATACTTTCATAAGGGGTCTTTGTAAGGGAACTTGGAGAATTATGACCACCTCCTTTATCTCTAAGCTTTTAGATTTCTTTACATCAAATTTATTTTCTTCATTCTTATACTTGAATTCATGTTTGATCAGCACAAATTCAATTATAGGGATTGTATAAAGGATTGATAGGTTAAGTATAATCTATTGAGTAGGAGAATAAACACATTAGTACTAGAGAACAATAATATCATGGAATTTAGTGATAATCATATAGATTAATTTTTCTTAATGAGCACAATTAGGTTGAATTACATATCAATATGTGGTAGTTAACTAGTTAGATATACTTATGTTCCTTGATAAAGGACCTAAATACTTTAAGTTAATTATTATTTCATTCAACCTAAATAATCAATCTTGTGTAATAATTGAAATTCCACATAAGTGAACCTTAAAAACCTAATGTTTTAGTTATCCTGTTCTTTTTATTAGTTTATTATAATATTTTTGTTAGTATAAAATTTTAATTATTTTCTTAAATCTTACTTATTTTAGTATTTTTGTTTAACTAGGATTAATAGGCATAATGATATAGTTCATATGGGATTTGATACATTGGATTACTTTAGTTTCAATAACTTATCATAACTGACTATATATAGTTGTAGAATGTTTTGATTAAAATGCTTAGGATTTTATGATTTTACCTAAGGCTTAAAAGTAAAAGGTATAAAGTTTCTTAATTTATGTCAAAAGGCTTTGAATAAAATTTAATTTTTAATATATAAAAGGATGAGTTTAATTTGTAATTTGATCAAAATGAAGATGAGATAAAATGAAGTTCTTAATAGGATGGAAAGAGGTGATGTAAAAGTTTTTGTTTGAAAAGAAAAGAAAAAGATTAAAAAATATTAGAATTTTAAAATGATTTTTAAAAAATATTTTTAATGAAATGATCTATTTACAAAGAATTAATAAATTAAGCTATGAAATAAATAATTGGATTTAATATTATTGTATTTTAAAGTTTTTTTAAAGAAGGAGCTTGATCCTAAACATTTTTTGAGGGAAAAAGATCGTAAAAGTCATAAAGGCCTAAAGACTTGAATAAAAGCCATAGAATCAAGAAAAGCTTCATCTAAGCCAAAGGAAAAAAGAAACAAACCTAATGGATTTATGGGTTGAGCTTTTACAAAGGGTAATTAGGCTTTGAAAAGAAACAATTTTATCAACCTTTTAGTAGGTTCTCCCTCTCTCTCTCTCTCTTCACTCATTCCCTTTTGGACCATTCAATCGAATAAACACATAAACAAACATATAAAGAAGAGTAAAATAAAAAAATTAAAAATTGATTCGTTTTAATTTTTGAGGCTATACTGAGCATAAGATCATATTATTATAAAATCTATTTTGTCTGGGTCTTTAAGTGCCAAAGATCCAAACTAGATTTTTTATTACTTCGAAATATATGACTCTAAAAGCCTAAGCCAAATAAAAATGTAATTTTAAGACAAACAAAGGTAATTTATTACAAATTTCAAATGAATTAGGTTTAAAACTAAAGATAAACCTTCTCCTTTGTTATAAATAATTCTAACTTCTTATTGTATTCTTCTTTCGATTTAATTTGAGAAATAATTGATCAAATAAGTTATGACTCACCCTCCTATTAAGAGAGGAATTCAAAAGTTATAGGCTTAAAATAGAAGTAACCTGGTGAAATAATTTAAGTAATTTTCAATGAGTCTAAACAAATGAAATAGACCTAGCCGTAATTCTATAATGGCCAAAAGTCAAATGAAGGAGTACTTTAAAATAGGTTTAATTCTAAATAGTTTGAGGCACAAGCTCATAAAAATAAAAGGCTAATAATTCAAGTCATAAAAAAGGATCAAATGCAATTTTAATAAAGAATGAACTAGAATGTTTAAAGAAGGTCTAAAGACTAGTTATTAAACTAAACTTGAAAAAAAAACACATATTTTTATTGAGAGATTATATCAAATTTATGTAAACCAAAGATAATTTAAATTTTATAATAAATGAACAATGTTGATAACTTAATCATAAATAATTTAAAATATATTTAAAATAAGTTGGATTTAGGTGTACATTTTTTCAATTGTCTCTTGATGATCAAATTCCAAACACAAAAATGTGATGAATTATTTAGGGAATAATCCCTAATGTAAGATATGAAAATAAGCAACAACAAAACAGTAAAAATCCCGTTAAACGCTAGGTCTAGGGAGGTTAAGCAATATGCAACCTTACCCCTAACATGTTCACAAAAAAACTAAACATTTTGCTTTAGAGCATGGGTATTAATAACCTTAAAAGATCCAATATATCACAATGTACTAGTTTTCTTTAACTAAGTGTAAAATATTAGCCATACATGGTCATGAATGAAAATAAAGAGAAGAAGAGTTGTTAGACCATTAGATCCTAATTGCAAAATTGTGTAGGCATTGGCATGCCTTGACTAATATTTGACACTTAGGATAACAAAATAAGATAGGCAAGGACGAGCATTGTCAATGAGTTGGCATGCATTGGTATGCATTATCAAAAATCTTTAATGAGATGTAAATATTCAGATATGAGACCAAAAGATAAGCTCGAGATGGACCTTAGTTTGAAGGTTCGCTAGATCACATAGATAACTGAGACATGTGAGAGCTTTAAGGACTTAATGTGTGCTCAAATAGATGGATCATGACTAATGAAATTAATAGGGTAAGAATTAGACTGAAATAGTATGTTATAAAAGGCTTTGGGCTTGAATAACTCATCATCAATAGGTACAAATCAATTGGAGATCTTGGATGATGTAGCAGATAAGATCATAGTAGATATAGATCAACTATAAAAGATAAAGACCATGTGAGAGGATTATTTTAAGATAGTGGAGTTCTTCATGGATATGGATATATTTTTTCTAATTAATTGTAATCTCTTTTCGTGTTAGTTGTGATATAGCTAAATCCTATCAGATAAAGTTTTATTTGGATAAAGGAACCATCCAATTGTTTAGTGTGATGTATCATGCTAAGGATATAAACGATATAGTTAGTTCAACTCTATTATGATTCTAAATTGTAAAGTTAAAGATGCCTATAAATAGCTCATTTAAGTCTTGCTCCTAAACAAAGATAGAGGGGAAGGGAACACATTGAAGGAGAACATTCCTTTGTATACTTTTGGGGAAGTAATAAAGGTTGGTTTTTATCATAACTCTTATGTATTTATTGTTGCCTATGATTATTTAATACTTCTGTAGTTGTTATTGAGTTAAGAGTTAAACACTTCAAAGGTTGTAAGGCAATTGAGAATAAGGTTTTATTAGTCAACAATCACGTGAGAAGAATGAGTCTTACTTAATTTGACCTAAGTGATATTGTCATATAAAAGAGTAGGCATGACTTTGGTATATGTTCGGTGTCTAGGAAAACCCCTTGTAACAACTGGTATTAGAACTAAAATATCACTAAGACAGGAGGTAACAATTTTACAGAGAGTGTCAATAGAGTGGAAGCATTTATAAGACCAATTCCTCAAAGGGAGGAAGAGGTCACTTCCTACTCACCTTAGTTTGATATTTTAAAGGAAAATTTAATTTGAAAGTCACATTAAATAGTAAATTTTAATTTTAAAGGAAAATTTAATTTATAGTTGCAACATAAAATAGTAAATCTGATGAAGGCATAAGAGGATTTTAGATTAGAGATCACGATCCTAAGGCATCCCATTGCAACACGGGATGTTGGGTATACTAAAAGCACTTTGGTGAAGGTATAAGGGTCCCAAGTTTTTTATGACAAACGGAGTGCCAAGGAGTTCAAAAATATTTTATAGGATATGGAGCAATACTTTGAGTGACAAAGATGTCAATCATAACTATATGGTGAAGGTATAAGAGTCCTAAGTTTTTGATAGCAAACGGAGTGCCAAGGAGTTCAAAAATGTTTTATAGGATATGGAGCAATACTTTGCAGTGACACAGATGTCAATCATAACTATATATATGGTGGAGGCTGCAAAGTTGTGGTTGAGAAAGAGAATCGCTAATGACATCAGTACGAGTAGACCTCTCATTAAAACTTAGGAGAATATGAAGAAGGAGTTAACAAAAACATTTTCTCCCCAACAACACTTTATGGCTCGTAGGGGAAGTTTCAAAGAGGTTAAAGCAAGGTAGTTTAATGTGGAAGTATGTGAAAAAATTCGCATATTTGATGTTGAACATGCAAAACATGTTTAAGAAAGACAAGTTGTTTAACTCCATAAGCAACTTACAAAGTTGGGCACAAATAGAGTTTTAGAGACAAAATGTGAGAAACCTCCCACATATAATAGTGGTTGTGGATGCCTTCATGGATCTCTAAATGCCACCACCAATTCAAACTAGAAACAAAGGCAAAAAGAAATGTTGGAGACATAATGACTCAAAGAAAGATAACGAAAAGGTAAGTGAATCTTCTTAATGTAAGTCTAAAAAACAAACAAAATAGAATATTGCTTATTTCATTTGTGAAGGGACACATTTTACATATGAATGCCTAAGACAAAAAATGGGTAAGGAGAAAATGAATTCCATGGTCATAAAGGATTAAGGAGAAGGAGGTGCACACTCAATGAAAGAAGTTTACCTCAACAATTATGCTATATTGGGAGAAATGAGTCTTGTGAAACAACATTCAAGCAAAAACAAGGAAAAACCCAATGGAGAAGGAAAATGGTACGTCAGAGATGTGTCAATGACTAAAGAGTCTTTACGGGAACCATATTTGGAGGAGTGCTTATGAAATATTTCAACGAGGGCTTCAATTTCCTTTGCTGGGGGTGGTTTGTTGGACCACCAAGTCCTAATTACATAATCATACAATTATTGGTGAGCCTTAACCAATGTTTGATACTTTGGATGATGGAACAAGGCAAAGACTTATGAGTGGGTAGAGAAAATAGGCATTATCGATGAGTTAGCATAAATTGGTGCATATTAGCATAAATATTAGATGAGATGCAAAGATTCAAATGTGAGATCAAAAGATGACTTGAGATGAACCTTGGGTTGAAGGTTAGCTAAATTAAATGCATAAGGGAGATATGTGAGAGATCTAAGGACTTAATATGTGCTCAAACTGACGAACCATAACTAATGGACTTGATATGGGTAGGTATTGGAACCAGACTAGTATGTTATGAAAGGCTTTGGGCTTAGATTACTCATCATCAATAGATAGACAACAAGGGGAGATCTTGGTTGATGTCGTGGATAAGAACAGAGTAGATGTACATTTACTATAAAAGATAAAGACCATATGGGAGAATCATTTAAAGATAGTGAAGTTCTTTATGGATATGGATGTATCTTTCCTAATTAAATATAATTTCTTATCTAGTTAATTGTGATGTAGCTAAATCCTATCAAATGGAGTCCTATATAGATAGGGGTGTCATCCAATTGATTGGTATGATGTAATATGATAAGAATAAGAAAGATCTAGTTAGTTCAGTTCAATAAAGATTTTGGATTGTAAAGCCAGAGGTGTCTATAAATAGCTTATTTGAGCTTTGCTCCTAAACAAAGATGGAGTGGAAGGGAATACAGTGAGGGAGAGCATTCCTTTTTATATTTTCGGAGAAGTAATAAAGGTTAGTTTTTACTATAGCTCTTATGTTTTTTATTGTTTGCTATATGATTATTTAATACTTTCATAGTATTCTTATTGAGAGTTAAATGCTTCAAACATCACAAGGCATTCGAAAAGAAGGTTTTATTAGCCACTGATCACGTAGGAAGACTGAGTCTTGATTAAGCAGACTTAGGTGAGATTGTTGTGCAAAAGAGTAGGCGCAACTTCGGTAGATAGGAAAACCTTTGTAACCAAGAGTAAGAGAAAATTATATAGGAAGAGAGGTGGCTGCCTCTATTAAGCCTAAAAAAGTAAAGTAAAGACTAACTAAAAAGAAGGGTATTTGACCTTTTAAAATAAAGAGCACATCTATTTTGAAGTAAACACTATTTGGAAACATGACTCTAGATCTTTATATTTCTTTGTGAACCTTTCCAAATATAGACTCTAATACATTTTAAGCCTAATTTTGATTTTGATGTAATTAGTATATTTCAAAACTCAAAACGTGAAAGTTTGTCTCTTTTTAATTTTTCCATAGCATCTTGAATCATTACAATTAAAAATCCAACGAGCAAGGTACATTCAATTGAAAAAAGATTGTCAAAACTTTCTATATTTGGTCAATTATCTTCATTTTGCAACAAATATCTCTAAATACATCTTAAATAAAAATATAAGCATAAAAAAATTTAGAGATAAGTAGTGATAGACGAAATATGAAGAGTTAGAATTCATAATTCCTTCAATGTCGTTTTATTTTTCATTCAATATATCTACCAAAGGGAAGTCAAAATTAAGGAAGCAATTCCTTCGTTTTCATTTCAAAAGCTCATTTTAAAAGGTTAAAAGATAATTGGAAACAGAAACTTGCTTGATAGAAGTTAGGGATATCGGAACGTGTGGTATGATATCTGATTTGGAAACTTGGGTAGCATATAGTATCGGAATCCCAGTAGTTGTCTTGTAGGAGGGGAGTTCGATCAGGAACTAGGTTGATGTGTTCTTTTAGCTGGGGACCCTCAGCAGTCCAGACACATGCCCATGTTCGTTCAAAAGAGTAATTGTTGCTTGTTGAGTTTTAGCATTGATGTTTGGTCTTTTCATTATTGTAGTCCGCTTTTTCTCAGTTGTTGGACTCTTGCTCAGACTGAATTGTTTATCTTTGGGATTCCTTAGGAAAGAAATAGAGCCTATGGCTAAGATAATTGGTTTGGATGTGTCGCAAAGAAGCTCCCAAAGGTGACAAACTCCTGTTTTCTTCTCCAAATTATCAATATTTTATCTAATTTGACAAATTTAATATACGTGCGCTTGTTCTTAACCGTTACGAAGCAATGATACCAAGTTTTGTCCATAACCATATTCTTCCCTTCAACCTGCTAACAAAATCTACAGTACATTCTTGAGTTCTTATCATCATGTTTCCCTGACTCAATAATTCCGATTAACAAGTTTTATATCTATATATATATATATATAGATATAGATATAGATATAGATATAGATATAGATATAACAGATTGTATTTCTCAAGAAAAAGCACAAAGAATTGGTCCAGAAATTAGTTTTGCACCAAACATGGAGAACAAGATGTGCGAAGTGGTAGAGAACATGGTGGTCATGTCTCTAATTAGCCTCACTTGTATAATTCTTAGTTTCCAGCAAGCTACCGCTGAAGAAAGGAGCATAGAAACTTACATTATCTTTGTGCAAAAACCAGAAGAAGTTCCTTCCGCTGATATTCAGGATTTGGATAGCTGGTATCGATCTTTTCTGTCAGTTACAGCCGCAAACTCAAACCAGGATCGCTTATTATATTCCTACCGCAATGTTGTTACTGGTTTTGCTGCTAGACTGACAGCAGAAGAAGCAAAAACCATAGAAGATAAAGAAGGTTTCATATCGGCTCGTCAAGAGAGGGAATTGCCTCTACATACAACTTATACTCATAAGTTCATGGGTTTAGAACAAGCTTCAGGATTCTGGAAAAAATCAAATTACGGAAAGGGAGTGATCATTGGAGTTCTAGACACTGGAATAACACCTGATCACCCTTCATTTAACGATGAAGGAATGCCTCCACCGCCTGCAAAGTGGAAAGGGAAGTGTGAACTCAGTGGGACAAAGTGTAATAACAAGCTAATAGGTGCAAGAAATATGATTGCTGCTGGTGAACCCCCGGTGGACCGAAACGGACATGGAACACATACAGCTAGTACAGCAGCAGGGAGTCCAGTGAAAGGTGCTAACTTTTATGGGCAGGCTAAAGGCACAGCGTCTGGCATTGCACCATCAGCTCACTTGGCAGTGTACAAGGTTTGTAATGGCCCCTGCAAGGAGAGCGCCATATTGGCTGCAATTGATGCTGCTGTGGATGAAGGTGTAGATGTGCTTTCGATATCACTTGGAGGTCACTCCCGAGGTTTCTTTGATGACGGTATTGCCATAGCTGCATATGGAGCTATGCAGAAGGGGGTTTTCGTGAGCTGCTCGGCGGGGAATTTCGGGCCCCGTTCTTCGTCTGTTGAAAATGAGGCACCTTGGATTTTAACAGTAGGAGCAAGCACCATAAGTAGAGAAATAAGAGCTAAAGTTCTGATTGGAAACAAGAAAGCTTTTGACGGACAATCGCTTTTCCAGCCAAAAAATATTTCTCCAAAAATGTTACCACTTGTTTATGCAGGAGCAAACGGTAATCTATTTTCTGCTTCATGTGAACCGGGATCCCTTAAAAACATTGATGTGAAAGGTAAGATAGTATTGTGTCAGGGTGGTGGAGGACAAGGGGGGGTAGCTAAAGGCCAAGAAGTGAAAAACAATGGCGGTGCTGCTATGATTCTCATGAATGACCAGCGTTATGGCTACGATACGAAAGCGCAGGCTCATGTATTGCCTGCATCTGAAGTGAGTTATGATGCAGGATTAAGGATAAAATCGTATGTAACCACCAGAAAATCACCAACAGCTTCAATATCGTTTGAAAATACTGTATATGGTCAAGTAGATGCTCCAAAAGTTGCAGAGTTTTCCTCGAGGGGTCCAAGCTTGGCAAGTCCTGGGATCTTAAAACCAGATGTTGTAGGGCCAGGCGTGAGTATTTTAGCTGCATGGTCAATTTCTGTTGACAAGAGTTCCCAACCAGCATTCAATATGATCTCAGGCACCTCAATGGCTTGCCCTCATCTAAGTGGCATTGCTGCTTTGCTTAAAAGCGCCCACCCAGACTGGTCTCCTGCTGCCATAAAGTCTGCCATGATGACTACTGCTGGTTTACTTAATCTCGAAGGCAAGCCAATATCTGATCAGAAGTACGCTGAACCAGTTGCTCCAGCTACCAGCTTTGATATGGGAGCAGGACATGTAAATGCATCAAGAGTAAATGATCCGGGGCTTATTTATGATATCCAACCTAATGATTACATTCCTTACTTGTGTGGTTTGAAATATTCTGATAAACAAGTAGGGCTTATTTTGCAGCGGCCTGTCAAATGTTCAAACTATTCAAGCATACCTGAAGCTCAGTTAAATTATCCTACATTTTCTATAAAGCTAGGGTCTCATCCACAAACATATGACAGAGTTGTTACCAATGTTGGCAAAGCAAAGTCATCTTACGTCCTTGAAGTTGTTGCACCCAAAGGTGTAAATGTTGAAGTAAAACCCAGAGTGATGTGGTTCACAAGGCTGAACCAGAAAGCGACATACTCCGTGACATTCAGCAAAAATGGGTATGCAACAGGGGATTTCGCTCAAGGATCCCTGATATGGAAGTCCAATTGGCGTACTGTCAGAAGTTCTATAGCAGTAATGTTTTAACTTTTAATCCCAGAGTAACGTGTTATCCGTGAGTTTTATTGTTGGTTTATGCCCTTGCAGCCAATTTATGTTGGTTGTAAATTTATTTGGATGACAATATTTTATTCAATAAAAGGCATGTTTTATCTTTTTGTATTTGTTAATTATTTAATTATTAATCGTAAAGATAAAATTTATGGAATAATTTTTATGCAATCAAAAATTATAATGCAATTATAATTATGAGATTCGAATTGCATTTTATTGTATTATTCCTAAAATGTTCCTAATCGTAGTTTTATCAAGACAAAGTATTCATGAAATGGTTAGACTAGCACATGTTTATTTCTTTCTTATGAGGAAAGTAATTGATCTCATAGATTAAAGTGTGGAGACACTTAAACAAATATGTGGGTGCTTATTAGAGAATAAATTCATTGAACTAACCCGATTATGAGAATCCTGAATGGAACATTACTTGTGTGTCTGTGGATTATCTCAATATGATGGTTGAATAATTGATCCTTAGACTTGAGATTACCAAAGTTATCTTATGTAAGAATTACTATGTTTTGATGCTACTTATGTTCTACTCTTGGAGTAGTTCAATTCGGTAGTTATTGAATATAGTATGAACTATACGGAGATAGTTAGCTAAATCAATAAAGAGTTCGTTATCTTAAAGTAATTAGGGAGAATGTTCTGTTGTTCTTCATTAGTAATGATTTTGGGAATCTCTTGCCAGAGTAAATTGAAATTTAAAAAGTTGTTTCTAAATATCAATTATAAATCATTTACTAATTAGCAAGAACGAACATGATTGGATTATTTAGAGTAGACACAAATTTCATACTCCAAGTCCAATTAGAACATTAGATGACGAAAGAATTAATTTTTATATTATAGCTATGCATAGGCAGATTAAGTCAAACCACTTTGACATTCCTAATATTTGGGTGGTCATGACATGTTGCTAGACATCAATCATGATCTGTGATTATAAATTGTTTAATTAGGGAATTAAAGATAAATTAAAAGGAATTTTAATTTATCTAATTCTAATTATGAATTATAATTATAATTTATAATCATGACCAACATATTAGGAACCTAATGGGTCACACATAAAAGGTCTATAAAGGAGAAATTGAAATTTGATTTAAGTTGGACTTAATTGAGAAGTTTTAGAAACTTTAAGAATCAATATGTGATATTTGATCTTATAAGGACTAATTCGCAATTATGACTAAAGTCTGACTTAGTTATAATTTTGATAAAATATAAGGACATGAAAAATATGATTTTTCATGTAAAAGGAAAAATTAGAAAAATTGGAGGCTAGCATTTCTTACATTTTTCCTCTCAAATTGGATTTGAGTTTTCTCCAAAAAGATCTGTGAATACCATTAGAGGCTGGACGATTGAACGGCTCGTGAATTAACGAATTCACAGTGAAAGGAAAAATTACAACAGGAAATCAAAACAGGTTAGTATGACTATGTTAATTTCTTGTTTTATGTTTCCGATTAAAGTTTGTTAAAGTTGATTATGTGGAAAATTTTAAATTCATTCCGCTATGCTTAGATTCGATCTTGCGTTTATTTTCCAACAGTGATATTAGAGCCACCTTTAAAATTTTTAATTTTGATTCATAAGCTTGATTAATTTTTGATTTGGTTTAAATATGCAAAAGTTGCATATTTATTTGTTAAAATTGTTTTGACAATTTTGTTATATTCTTTTCTGGTTTTGTCCGATACAGTATCGTTCATGCTCTATTTTTCTTGTTATGAAAATATTCCATATGTCTGTCTCCAGTTTGCTATCTCGAAATGGTCTGGAATGCCTACTGTTGTTCTTTTGAAATGCAACTAAAATGTTTGATTTTTCTGGATACATTATTTCCTTGAACATCCCAAAAGTGTTTATGGATTTTATTTCTTAGTTGACTTCTTCATAAGCTTGCGTTACCTGTTTCTTGAGATGTAAAAAGGTTATATGAGTTTATGGAAATTTGGTATAAGTTATATGTGTTTCTAGAAATGTAGAATTCGATTATAGTATTTATGGAAATATGGGATAGGATTCATGTGTTTCTAGAAATTATCGTTTTTGATCTTTATTGCGTTTGTTTTTTGCTGGCACAATGTTTCGTGAAGAGCAGAAGATGAAAAGTTTCATTATTTATTACTATCCTTTCATTTGCATTACTGAAAGTTTTAACTTTTCAGATGGTGTTTCGTTAAAGGCCAGTTTCTATTCAATGCATAACGTATGTTTGGATGCTGATTTTCTGTTTCTTCTATTCAATGCATATCGTATGTTTTAATGTTTTAGATGGAGATTTTCTGTTGTTTGTATTACTGTTCACTAAATGCTTATTATCGAATATGATACTTCAATAACTATGAATGTGTGTTTGGTTAATGGCCTTTTATAGGACTTTAGTGTGCCAGAACAGAGACCACCGGTGGCAGGTGTAGCCGCCGTTGGTGGTTGGAGAATATGCATTTGAGACATACCTTTGGAGACTTAGAGATGAAAACTGGAGGTAGAACAAGAAAATGCTAGATTTCAGAACAGAAATCAGCAGAAGAGAAAAAAATTGACAGAATTAGGGAAGAAGAAGGGGCATATACTAATTTTTGTTTTTGACGAATCAGTTATTAAAAAAATGAGTACGAACTTATCCCTGAGAAATATCATGGATGCAAACAAATTGACTGGACCGAATTTTTCAGACTAGTTGCATAACCTTAAAATTGTTTTAAGGCAAGAAAAAAATTATATGTTCTTGACACTAAACTTCCACTTGAACCTACGCAAGATGCTGCCAATGAGGATTGAGAATATTATAAAGGTCATATTGCTAACAATGAGCAAGTTACATGTGTGATGTTAGCTAGCATGTCTCCTAAGCTTCAGAGGCAACGTGAAAATATGAATGTAAGGGAAATGTTCCTACACCTTCAAGAGTTGTTTGATGCACAGAGTCGGGTGCAGAGGTTTGATACTGCTAGAGCTTTGTTTCAATGTCGAATGGCTCATAGATCTTTAGTGGAACTTCATGTTCTACAGATGATTAGCTATATTGAAAAATTAGGCCAATTGGGGTATGAATTGAACCTCGAGTTGAGCATTGATTTAGTGCTCCAGTCTCTTGCCCCGAGTTTTTCTCAGTTTATTATTAATTTCCACATGAACAAAAAGTAAGTGACTTTGGCTAAATTGCTCAACATGCTCAAAACCGCTGAGGGATGTCTTAAGAAGGAGTCCAGTTCTGTTCTTATTGTTGGCTTTTCTTCTTCCAAGAATAAGGGTAAGACCCTTAAGAATAAGAACAAGAACAAGAACAAGAACTAGAAGGCTTTTGCTAAAGTAGCAAAGCAAGCAGGTGGTGTCACGAAGAAGAATGACAAGGGCATTTGTTTCCATTGTGGAATAGCTGGACATTGGAAGAGGAACTGCAAAGCTTATCTTGCTATCTTGAAGGAAAAGAAGTTAAGCGTAGCTTCAACTTCAGGTTTGTTTATGATTGAAATCAATCTTTCTACTTATGTTTCACAATCTTGGGTATTAGAGACCAGATGTGGTTCTTACATTTATAACAATGTGCAGGTACGGACAGACAGTAGAGCATTAAGAAAAGGCGAAGTGGACTTATGAGTCGGTAATGGAGCAAGAGTTGTTGCATTAGCTATAGGAACTTGTAGTTTAACTTTGCCTTATGGTCTTGTACTTGAACTAAATAATTGTTATTACGTTCTTGTTATCGTAAGAAACATTATTTCTATTCCATGTTTGGACATGAATGGATTTGTCTTCATTATTAAGAATAATGGTTGTTCTTTTTATAAAGATGATGTTTATTATAGATCTGGTATTCCTACAAATAGTTTGTATGAATTAGATCTTCAAAGACCAATTTTAAACATAAATAGCAAGAAAAGGAAATTAAGTGACCAAAATCCATCTTATTTATGGCAT
>JAOQML010000197.1:31619942-31636623 GCA_027568935.1 Erythroxylum urbanii | reverse complement strand
GGACGTAGGTTTTAACACCGAACCTCTATAAAAACAGTGTTTGCTTTTCTTCCCTACTCTTTTCATTTGTTTAATTTAATTGTTTCTTGTGTATTAATTCCGTGTTTTGAGTATAACTCTGCGAAAAAGTTTAGACGATCTATTCAACCCCCCTTCTAGATCGCTTTCACCTTCCTGTGTTATTTTTCTTGAAAGCACATACCAGTTATGTTTATCTAGAATTATTGAATCCTGAACTTCTCCACTGATCCTTGTATGCATGAAATATCTACTAAATGAATTTCAAGACTTCTAGATTTAGGCTTCTTTCACTCGTGGGTCAAATGAGTTTAACTATTTTAAAGCTATCAATAATTGTACCCACTATATGTTTGGCATATAGTAAAAATTCTTATGATTTCCTAATTAATATTCAAATTTCATTGAAAAATTTGCAAGACTTTAGGCTAAATTTGTGAGTTAAACCAAGTTACGTCATTTGTGAGAAGTCTTTTAGATCTAAAACAATGTTTTACATATAAGAACTGTCAAATCCAAAGATTATATTAGAATCTTTTAAAATCTTAATTCGTCACAAAAGATGGTAAATCTCTTGAAATTCTCACCTTTTACTGGTCCCTTAGGATTCAATTATTTCTACAATATAAAAGCTTCTCGTTAGTTCATCATTTTTCACCTTAGGTTTCAAACAAGCTTTTATTCTCTTTTCTGGCTTGCAAATTCTTCTCTAACGATTTCTAACATTGTGGCTTCTTCTTGCCGTGAATTTTCTTCCTCCTTAACATATTCAGCTAATCTAAACTCCACTGATGTATGTGTCTAAATTCATCATTTAAAAAAAATATCTATAATTTTTCCTAACTTTGTTTCTTTTTAAAAGCTGTTAAACTTAAAGTGGTATTTATTTCATTTGAGCCTCTTCCGTCTTTTATAATAATTAAGTAAAGAATTTTTATGCTTCATATTCCTTTTAGCCTCTAAATTTTAACATTCAAATTTGTTGGATCTGGGGAGCCCACTTTTCATGGGAGATCTTTATCATAGACCTAGTAAGGGAACATATTCATGGGCTTTGATACCACTCTTCAACCTAAATCCTTAGGGCATTAGGTTTATGGATCCTTTTCACTTATATATCCTTCACTAGTTCTATCTCTTTCCAATGTAGAATTCCTACTCACACTTTGACATCTCAGCAAAATTCTTATTTTCAATACTATTAAAGGCTACCCACCCTTTGACCACAAATATAGCCTTCCTCTTAATATTGGTACTCCCCCGATTATGAATGATTTTTATTCATTGCTCCTATATCTAGGGAAAAAAGTAAGTACAATTTTACCCTCGAATTAAAGTCTTCTTCAACTAATAGCACTTTCCAAAAATCCTATTAAGTAATAGCCTAATCTCATTTCTGTGATTTTGAAATTTTGAAGTCATTTGTTTAATTCATTTATCTTCCCTTTTGGGTATGCTTATAGTTCTTTGAAAGACATTTTCTTTATGACTGGATTACCTGTTATTAGAAACGACTTTATTTTCTTGGAAGAATTTCTACTTAGAATTTTGAAGTTTCTAAATGCTGTTTTTATTTTGGATTAATAAACATCTATGCTTCTTTAAGAACTCTAGTATCTAAAGAAGAACATGAGAAATTTGTTTTGGTTCTTTTAAATTGATTTTCCTTTTTCCCCATTAACAATAAACCCAGCTTGGAATTCCTTCCTTTTAGCAAAGCAATAACTTTTAGTAGGTTTTCTTGCCTTAGGCTCTGTTTTCTTATGATTTTTATATAGAATTTTAAGGAGATGTCTATCTAATCTTCATTTGGAGTGCCTAAATCTTTGTGTGTTTTATCCAACTTTGGACTTTTGTTTATTTTCTTGATCTAGGTCTACCTTCTTCTAACCTTATACTTATTAATCTTTTTGGCCTTCGTTTGTTTACCAATTTCTATAGTAAGTCGCCCAAAGAAATCTTTAGTATTTTGTTGTCTATGAAGTCTCGATCCGTGGACCAGTTGAATCCTTTTAGAGACTTATTTGAAAGGCCTTACTAGGTAAAAAGCTTTGAAACTTTTGAGTCCTACTATTTATCCATCTATTAAAAGCTTTTCTTATTTTATACTAACCCTAGAGTCTTTTTTTTTGGTGGTGAAAAAGCCATAAAACATAGCCCCTTTATTATGATTTTGAGTTTTAAAATGTATCTCCCTTACTTGTGGAGTAGGTGGGATATCTTTAAAAATTCCTCCTGGTGTAAATTTCATGGATTATCTAGTTAGGGTTCCTTTTAAAACAAGTGTTATTAACAACAAATTCCTCCTCAAACATTTTTATAACTACAATTTGAAATGCAAGATTATTACTACCAGTTTGGTTCATACCAAAGCTTACTACTCCTGGTGGTTTAAAAGCTTTTAAAGCTTAGTTCCTTGGTCTAATTATGCACTCCTCAAAGGTATTCCACTCTATTTATGCATTCTTAATTTCAAAGAATTTTCCTAATCTTTATTCATTTACAGACTCTAGAATCTTAGAAATTGAAAAAAAAAGAAATTTGTCTTCTTCTAAAAGAGAGGTAGCTTTTAATCCTCTTTCTAAAAGAAAGTCAATGAGAAGTTAGCAGTGACTTCTAGTTTCAAAAAGTCCAAAACTCTAACTCTAAGAGGAGGAGCGAGTGGATCCAAGAGTCTCTACGAGGAAGTCCACTCGCTCCTCCCCAAAGAATATATAACCATCAACCTTTCTACTAAACACTCTCTACCTCTAGAAGAACTTATTATATTCCTGAAAGGTTTTTGAAGAAGCTCGTAATGGTATGACACATCCTTTTATTATTTAAAACTTTATTTCCATTATGAATTCTTGTTGATATATTTCTTTATAAATGACATAATGTCAAATTTTTATGCTCCTTTTTTCCCTTTAGAACTATAATATGGAAAGATCAATTCTTCTTTTGACCCAAAAGTCACTGAGGTCTTTTCATTGTAGATGGGACAACAATTTTTTATTGTTTATTTTGATTTTCTAATTTGTTAATGAATTCTTTGACAACTTGATACAAAGGATGTTTGGTTTATAATGATGATGTTGGAAGAAGTCTTTAACTTGATCTTCTTAGATCTTTCCTCGAGCCTTCCTTTTAGTGTTGCACCAATGATTAATTCTGAAGAACTATTGAGTTTTGAGCATTTTTTAAATTTGATCATGCCATAGGAGTTACAATTTCTAACTAAAATGCAACATAGTTCCTTTTTAAATATGTTTTCATATGTTGGATATACAACTCAGTCATCCACTATTAGAGAATTTAAAGCAAAAATGAGAAAGTCTTTGCTTCTTTTGAAAAATCATACCATGATCAAGTCATATACCTAAAAGAAGTTGAGTCTCTCATAACAGGAAATAATGGACTATGATGCGGAAGAGCTTCTGACAAAAATTTAAGAGCTAAAAAATGAATTTGACTTATTAGAAAATGAAGCTATTGAGCGTTAATGAGCCATTAAGTTAATCAAAGAAAAACAAAATGTCATTAATAAGATGAACAAAAGCTCAACCATGAATTGTGAAGATAAGTGAACAATTGTTAAGTTAGGGCAATTGCTAGTTCTACAAAAGGATGAAGTTAGCTTCTGGATATAACAGGTGTCACAAGTAAAAGAGTACCAAATTTCATCCGTCAATCATTAGGGCGAAATTCGGTCTTTTGATTTAGACCAGTTATAAACCTCTCTTTTTTATTAACTTTTTTCCTATTTTCGGATAGGCTTTGAACTTTGATTTCTTCTTAGTAATATAAAGTTATTTATTTTAAGAATTTGCTATCATTTCTTATTCTTCATATTTTCGAAAAGGGTAGCCACATAAAGTTTTAAATACTTTTCATTAATAAAATGCATATAGGGTAAACCTTCCAAACTATATAACCAATAGGCATTTCCGCTTAACATCCTATAAATTCTAAAGTTCCTTCCTATTTTAGTGATCATTTACCCTATTCTTTATCTTTTATGCTAGGTGATAAGATCAATTTCCATACTAGTTCACCTTCTAGGCGTCCTCTACAATTATTTTATCATAGAATTTTACTCCTTTCTCATTTTGGATAATCATACTATTCAAATTCTAAAGTTACATTTCATCTAAATCCTTTAACTCCACTATCATTGCTTCTAAATACTAGGAAACCCTTAAAGCATTCTGTTTAGCTACTCTTTATGATGGAACCACCACTTTTATAGGAAAAAAACATTGTCCATATGTCTAGGCGAATGGCTAACCCCTATGGTAGTACGCTTAGAAGTATGATAAGCCCATAAGGTTTCAGATAGGATTCTATGCCATTCTTTTGGATTTTCTTCTAAAATTTTATCTAGAATCTCAATAATTATCTTATTTGATGCTTTGACTTGCCCATTATCTTGAGCATAATATGAAGTCAAATGCAATTATTTTATCCCACAATCCTTGGCAAAATCTATAACTTCCTGACTTGTAAATATAGTTCATTAATCCTTTGTAATTGATTGAGGAACTCCACACTAATGAAAAATATGTTCTTTAAGGAATTCGCAACAAAGTTTCATAAGAGTATGGATTTATGTACGAAAGAAAATACAATATAAGATATCGCATGAAGCAATATTATTTCCTCGGCTAAATGCCTAATTTTGGGGCAAACGATTTCAGATTTGATCAATTTAGAGCCAACATTTTAACCTGCTCAATTAAGGTCCAAATGTTATCGATTATGCTCAATGTTAGGCTATTTTGGATGAAAGTTTTGCAATGACATACATGCCTTATTAAGTGAAATTTCCATATGAGAAGAAAAAGAAAAAAAGAGTAATATTTTCTGTACGTTTTTAGGCTGAAGTCTGTACTTATCCTAATATGATAATTCTATGTAAAGAATTGATTGCTTTGACAACCAATAATGCTACCAACAATTTTATATCTATCATTTTTCAAAACAAATTTATATCTCTCTTAAAGTTAAAGATGAATAAATGAGTATTTTAGATTGAAATAATTTAAATGAGGAATTTAATAAATTTTAGCCTTATTTGGTACTACGGATTAAAGAAGGATGTTCGATAATTTTTAAGACATCAAATATCAAGTTGGTTTTAGGCAAACCCCTCACGAAGAAAAAATTCTTATATGTTTCATACTTGTAATACACATAATATTTTTAAAAAGATTATAACGAAAAGAGTTCATAAATTTACTTGTTTCAAATTTAAAATTGATTAATTATTTTTATAACTTGATATTTACTATTAGGATATCTAATTACAATTCTCAAAAATAAAAATTAAATTTAAATCTTATTAAACATAACTTTAATAAAACAAAAAAGCAAAATCTATATAGACATTCTTTATAATATTAAATTCTAGAAGAAGATTTAAATTCAGAATTTATTTCATAATCTATAGCCATTTTTTATACAAAGTGCTTATTTTCATTTTAGTGATTTAAACCCTATAAAATTTTGGATTTTTCGGGATTACATATTTGTGACCTAAGCATACCAAATAGAATAACAAAATAAAAAAATGAAGTAAGGCACTTCCTAAAAAATCAATGTTTTAAAAATCTGATTAAAAATGAAACTAGTAAGACAAGAGATTTAAGATTTAAAAGATCATAAAATCACTTAAAGATTGGATAAAATCAAAATTTTAAAATACAATTAAAAGAGATTATCCTTATCCATCGAAGAATTCAAAATTTAATTGAAAAAGAGATTATTAAATTAAAATTAATTATTTTATTTTAGTTTATAAGAATTTATTAATTTAGAAAAGTTTACCGATTAATTAATAAACTAATCAGTTTTTAACAACAAAAATGATTAAACTAAATAGAACCGAAAAGTTGAAAAACCAAACAATAAAGAAGTGAGTAAATACTTCAAATTGTAAATATGAAAAGTTGATAGAATGTTCATACTTCAAATCACCGAAGCAACTTTCTGCTGATTGAACTTGTTCATAGTAAGTGACACCCCAAGCAACTATGTTAAATTTTATATGATTAAGCTTAAATAAACTGAGCACATACAAGCCCAAATGAGGTTCCATCCTTAAACCAATTCGTACTAGGAGGAGTAACTTATTAGGCTTATATGCATGCTCAAAGCCATATATTCTTTCCATGTGGGACAAAGTCCCATATATTTCAACACGTCCTCCTCACGAATGGGCTAATTTATGGCCCAACACGTGACACAGTCTATCGTGACGAGGTGGTGACGTATAACCTAAGAGCAACCTGCTCTAATACCATGTTAAATTTTATATGATTGAGCCTAAATAAACTGAGCACATACAAGCCCAAATGAGGTTCAATCTTAAAACTAATTGGTACTAGGAGGAGTAACTCATTAGGCTTATATGCATACTCAAAGCCATATATTCTTAATTAGCCCATACATGAGGACGGCGTGTTGAAATATATGGGACTTTGTCGCGTATGGAAAGAATATATGGCTTTGAGCATGCATATAAACCTAATGAGTTACATGGAATCAGAGCAGGTTGCTCTTGGGTTACTCGTCACCACCTCATCACGATAGATTGCGGCATGTGTTGGGCCGTAAATTAGCCCACACATGAGGGGCGTGTTGAAATATAAGTGAGACTTTGTCCCACTTCGAAAGAATATATGGCCTTGAGTATGCATATAAGCCTTATGAGTTACTCCTTCTAAAATCAATTGGTTTTAGAATGGAACCTCATTTGGGCTTGTATGTGCTCAGTTTATTTAGGCTCAATCATATAAAACTTAACAAACCAGATGTGTGTGCATGAAAGAAAGTCCCAAGAATTTACGAGCCCACTCCCAAGATAATGATGATGACGATGATGTACACATATGGAAGGTTTTCTTATTATTAGATTATTTTCACTTGTTGGATTTTCCATCTCATGATTTTCTTGTCGACTTTTCGATTTACACATATTTCAAAATGCGCACGCATAAAATTAAATAGAATTTTCTCTTTTATGTGTGTGTGTGTGTCATATAAAATTAAAAAGCTTAAATTCTTTAATTCTTTAATTTTAGTATCATACATTTTAAATTTTGAATTGTTTCTAAACCTAAAAAAAAGATAATTGAATTTAAAAATTATTTTCATTAACATCTTACTTATGTGTATGATAAAATATGGTAAAATTTTATATTTATATAAATTTCATAATATTTTATGAGATTTTTCAATATTAAATAAGTCAAATATATAATTATTGATGTATTTATCAAAATAACTAAAAAATTGTATTTACAACAATGAAAATTTGCCTAACTCTTTTAAATATGATGAATAACTTTTCAAAGAAATATGAATACCATGACATCTCTCGATGCCATCTTTAAAGGTTAAAATGTGATATTATCATTAAGAGACCTTTAAATATAAAAATATATTAATTTTGTTAATGTCACTTAAATTGAATTTATTATTTAATTTTACTTCATTAATTCATTAAATAATTTTTAAAAATAAAATTTAAATTTATGATATATATTTAATAATTTATTTAATATACATATAAAATATAACAATTATAAATTTTACCTTATAATTTTGTGGAAATTGTGTTTAATTTTTTTATATTTTCATTATTTTCCTTTCATATTCTTCTCACTAAAAGAAAAAGACGATACATTGCCCCCAATAATTCAGTGGATAAAGGCTTATAAGAATGTTTGGGATTGAAATAAGGACCACCCTAGCTTCATATTAGAATGAATTAAATAGGATAAAAATCTCATTTGGGAATCAAGAACCTAGACCTTAAAGAGGCAAGTCATTTCATATCTAATGGCGAGTGTATGACATTAAGCATAATCGAAAATGTTTAGACCTTAATTGAGCAGGTTAAAATGTTTGGCCCTAAATTAATCAAATTTGAAAACATTTGGCCCAAAATTAGGCATTTAACCTTGTTTCTTCTATAACTATGCCTAATACAATGACTTACCTTCTGTAGTTCCAATTAAATCAATTAGCAAGCTTTTATATTAGAAATGAAACACTAAGTTTTTAAAAGAGATGAAGTTAATGATTTAGAGATGTGATGATTAGTTGAAGCATATATTATCCATTAAGTTTATAACTAAAATAGGTAATAAAAGGTTATGAGATATATAAAAGGTTGGATATAATCTTACAGACCTATTGAACAAATTATTTGTTTTAATGTATACTTATAAGAGAATGGTTTTTAAGATAAGTAATGAGTGTAAGATGAAATTTGAAAGGCTTTAATTTCATAACAATATGTCCAATTAGAAATATTGCCTTTATTGATACATTTAATGTAAAGTAGAAAGGCTATGAGACATTGAAAGATTCACTTTCATGATAAATTCAAAGAGCTTGTTTTGGAGATGATCATGAATTTATCATGTCTGCAAGAAGGTTAGTAAGAGTATAGTTGTCCTTTTCAGTAAGAGTATGTAAAGAGATATTGCTTACAAAGAACAATACTTCTAATTTTCAGTTGTTGAAAATATAATTGTCTAAGAACAAATCTTGTTGGATATGAAAAGTTAACAACTTAATTATAGGAGTTAGATCTATAGAGATAAATTGAAAGTTGTCTACCTATTTTAACTTTAAGTATGTAGATAATGTACTAGAAGTGTTTAGTATTTGAGATATTTGATACTTATGAAGTATTAAAGATATCCATTATTCTATATATAAGTTGATATTTAAGTTTAAGGTGATAAGGATATTACTTAAGAAGTAAATCCTAAATAAGGTCTATTTTAATTTTAAAAATATCATTCAAGATTGAAAAGGTTCCAATATAGCAATGGCTGCCAATTAAGCCACAATACATTTTTTATTTAGTAGAAATGATTAATTAGATCAATAAGTTCTATAGTAAACATAATATGGCTCCTTACATGTTTCAAAACATTAATATATTTTGGAACATTAGAGTCATTAGCCACGTAAAAGAAGCTAAAGTCTCATCAAAGATCTAATGATCTATTTAGGCAATATTTGTTAATTGTGATGAAAATTAAGATCAAAGTTATAAGAGTTAGGCAAGTGCTCATTATAGAGATTCTTGTAGAATTCTCCCATTAAGTCACTGTCTTAGTAGTAGCATGATTGTCATATGGTGATATGGTATATGATACTTAAACGATTGACTTAGTGTAAGTGAGAAATTGATGATTTACGCCTGCAATCAATCACTTTGGTTGTAGTTAGTGATAAACTAATTTAAAAGCATTATTTTTCTTATACATTTTTAAATGTATATGATAAAGTCAATGAGATAATTATAAATTTCAAATGAAATTATTATGATATTATAGTTATAAGATTTATATTTTATTTATATATTATCCCTAAATTGTTTCTAATCATTGTTTTATTAAGACTGGACATTAATCAAACGTCAAAAGTGTAATATCCTAGTTCGATAATTGTACTGTGTAATGTGTTGTACATGCTTTTTATAAAGTATGCTTTATTTATCGTGTATTACAGTAATTTAAGCATTTAAATGCATTATTGAGTTTATAAATAGAGATCACAGATAGACTAGAGATGATTCTGGACTCGACCAAAAATTTCCCCAAAAAATTCTGGAAACTCCGAAAAGATTAACACTCAATGACAATATTCCTAATCAATATCCAAATCTCATAAATTAATGAAATCGAAATAAAAAATACAAAATACTGTCAGAATGGATCTCGGAGGTAGCTCGCGTCAAATGTATCTCTGTGCCTCTCTTCCTTCGTCTCCTTCCTCAATCGCTTGATCTCTCTCTAAGTCTCTCTCAGATTTTTGCAAAATATCCCTATTTTCACAGCTCTCTCAGTTCTCTAAAAACTACTAGCGGCTGTCTTGTAATTTGCTATTTATTCTATAGCAGCCCTAGGTCAAACTCGAGGTAGAAACGGTCCAAAAAATCACTCAAATTTTGAGTTTTAGTGTCAGCCTGACACAGGGCACGCCCTGCCACGATCGTGGCTGGTGATTTATCCTTTTTGTCACGATCGTGGCCTGAAGTGCACAATTGTGGCCTGACTTGACGCTCTCTGTCAGGAACATGGCCTTTGGTGCAAGATCGTGGCCTGGCTACTTTTGGCTCTTCCTTCTCTGTCACAATCTTGGCCACTCTATCACAATCGTGGCCACTATGCACGATCGTGGCCTATGTCTTTTAGCCCGAAACTCTTCAAATCCTCATTGTTCTTCCCCGTTTACCCTGCAACACTAACAAACACATCAAGGTACCTCAAAAATATGACAATTAAGCTCAAAGATTCATACTAACCTATAAAAGACACAAAAACATACAAACTAACATAATTAACACATAAACACACATTTAACTCTCAATTTAACGCTAAATACTTACCAGATAACACCCTAAAATATCATGCAAAACGCAACTATCACCTAGGTGTGATGAACCTTAAGTTGTGATAATAACATGATCTGATCTTTTATTCAATACAATCATATTGATTGATTTATTGATATTTAATTATGCATTATATTCTTGGTCTAATATATCTGGAATATGAGTTAATGATTTGATTTCATATGATTGAGATTGAGAAATCTTTTTGTATCAATAAATCTTTCATAATTGCAAGGAGTTGCATGCAAACCTAGAGATAGGTAGACATAAATCCTTTGAATTAGGGTCAAACTTAATAGTGAAATTCATGAATCAATAATGCAATCCTAAAGGATTTAACTAAAAATATTTATGTTAATTATGGTGGATAAGTTGTTAATAGTCTTGAGAAAAATATTAAAATAATTTAGGAGTTTCCATGGTCCAACAATCAATAATTTAATTGCATAATAAAGGATTATTATTTAAGAATTATAAGGGGGTTTCATCACCTAAGTACTATTTGCTTAATATCAACTTTAAGTAATAATTTCCTCTATTTGAGTTTATTATTGTTTCAATCTTAGTTTAGTTTTTTAGTTTAATTTTTAAATAAATCTAAATATAATTTTTAAATAAATCTAAATATGATCTTATGAGGATTGCACAAGTAATATTATTGTTACAAGATGACCTAATCGAGGATATCATAAAGATATTTATGGAAAACTTTTCTATTTTCAAGGACTCTTTCAATTTATATGCCTAGAATTTATAAAAATTACTTAAGCATTATGAGGAAACCTATCTAGTTTTGAATTGTGAAAGTGTCATTTTATAGTATAAACGGGCATTGTTTTAGACCATAAAATCTCATATGGGGGGATCGAGGTTAACTTATCAAAAGTGGAAGCTATTAAGAAATTACCACCCCTACTTTAGTTAAAGCTATTAGGAGTTTCCTAGGACATATAGCTTTTTATAAAAGGTTTATTAACATATTTTTCTAAAATTGCTAGGTTTTTAACCAAGTTGCTTGAGAAATATGTGCATTTTATGTTCACTTAGGAGAGTTCAGATATGTTTAGTATTCTTAAGGAAAAATAAACTAATGTGTCAATTCATATTGGAATCTTCCTTTTGAATTAATGTGTGATACAAGTGATTTTTCAGTAAATGCAATTCTTAGAAAGAGGAAGGACAAGCACTCTTAACCTATTTAGTATACTAGCAAGACTTTAATGGATGCTCAAGAGAATTACACAACTACAGAAAAAAAGAATTGTAAACAGTTATTTTTTTGTTTGATAAATTTAGATCTTAACTGATTTTATTTGAAGTTGTAGTCTACACTGATTACTCTACACTAAAATATCTATTGAATAAGCCAGTTGCAAACTCAAGATTAATTAGATTGATTTTTTATTTAAATAATTCGATTTGGAGATTAAGCATAAAAAGGGAGTTGAAAACCTAGCAGCAAACATCTACCATATTTGGAAAATCTAAATTTAGAGAGGCCTAGAGAACATGAAATTAATGATGCATTCCCTAAAGAATGCTTATACAATCTTAAAGAGGTTAATGAGCCTAAATTCTATAATTTGTTGATATTGCTAACTATTTGGATGCTAGGATTCTTCTTGAAGGGATTTCTAATCAAAAAAAGGAGGAAATTCTTCTCTAACTTGAAGAATTATCTTTTGGAAACCTACTTATTTAAGATTTATACATATCAGATAGCTCAAAAATGTGTTTCTAAAATAAAGGGTAGAATAGTTTAAGGCACTATTATACCAATCTAGTGGAAGGGCATTGTTATGTGAATAGAACAACGAAAAAGATTCTTTTTTATTGGCCTACATTATTTAGAGATTCCCAAATGTATGTTCAATTTCGTGATAAGTCCCAACGGATAGGTAACATTTTTCACCAATATGAAACACCTTAGAATTTTATTTTAGTTTATGAAGTATTTGTTATTTAGGGCATTAAATTCATAAGTCCCTTTCATTCCAACAGAAATAAATACTTCCTAGTTGCTATAGATTATGTCTCTATATGAGTTGAGACTTATTCTTTACCTAAAAATGAAGTTAGGTTTTTGGTAAAGTTTCTTATAAATCTATTTTCTTGATTCGACATACCAAGAGTGATTATTAGTGATAGAGGCACTCTTTTTGCAAAGTCCAATTTGAAAAAGTTCTTAGAAAATTTGGAGTTACACATAACCCCTTATCATCCCCACATATAGAGTTGCAACCTCTTATCACCCTCAAGTTAGTGATCAAATGGAAGTAGCCAATAGAGAACTAAAATGAGTAATGGAAAAGAGAGTCGAGAATCATAGGAAAAGTTAGACTTATAAGTTGAGACATAAAGATACATTATGGGCCTATAAAACAACTTACAAGACACCTTTTGGTATGTCCTAGTATAAATTAGTGTTTGAAAAGTCACAACATCTTCTTGTAGAAATAGAGTAGAGAACATAATAGGCAGTCAAGTAATGTAACATGAATCTAAATAAGGTTAGGGCCAAAATAAAGTTTCAATTATAGGAACTTGAGGAGATGAGAATGATGGTTAAGGCAGTTCAACCTTTTACAAATACAAAACAAAAGCCTTTTAAAATATATTTGTTTTTGCAAAGAAATTTACTATTGGGCAGAAAGTTCTCCTTTTTTATTCAAGGTAAGGTTATTTTGGGTAAGTAATGTCCTTTTTATGATGGAATTTTTATTGTAACTAATGAATTTTCTTATAGTGCAATTGAAATTCAAAATTTGTTAAATGAGACATTTAAGTTCAATGGTCTTAGCTTAGGTATTATAATGAAGGATCTCAAGTAAGTGATGTTAAGAAAGTGGGATTAAAGGATTCAATCTGTGAGGGATGATATGACTATAGATTCATTGAGTCTGGCTAACGATAACAAACACAACTGCTACTTCGAAAGCAACCTAAGAATTCATGTTTAGTTCTCTAGTTATTTACATTATTATTTTTTACTTTAGTTTATGTTTTAATCTTTTTCTATTTTGCATTTTCAATTTTTAAATTGAGCAAAATTTAAGTTTTAAGTATGGGGAGGAACTATTCTTAAACACGAACATGCTTAAATGGAGGGTTAATTTATTCCCAATATATTAAATTATTATATATGTTATGAGGATGAACCACTTGAGTACAAAGGTGGCATATATTTAATGGTTGAATTAACTTGAGATATGAACTTTAATTAACATAGATAGTGAGTTTAGAATGGAAGTGTGGAAATTTTTAATAAATTATTGATCATTTTTAGCTTTTGAGTGATATAAGATTGACACATCTATATCATTTTATTTTTCATTAACACGTAATGCTCTTTGTATAGATGTATCTTTAGAACTTTTTTTGAATCATTTTGAGATTACATTGATATGTACAAGTATGAAAAGGATAAATTTAGTCTTTGAATTAACCTTTTTAGTTTAAATAGCCAACTTGATTTAATATCTCTAGTCAATCCTTTTGAGCAATAAAACTCATTTTCTTTCATTAAAACCTATCATATAAGCCCATGCTTGAATTAAACTATCGTTACCTAACATGGGAGGTTAGTAGGGCATTTGAATCAATTAATAAAATGGTTTTCTCAAAGAGAAACCAAAAGTTAAGGTATGCTTAGTGTATAAGTGAAATTTTTTACTGAACGTAAAATTGGGATTATGTTTAAACTTAGATATTTACATTTAAATGTATCACATGTACAAAAGAAAAGTGTTACTTTTACCTATGATAGTAATAGTCCATATTCTTGATAAGGTGATAAACTGGAAGAAGTTGTTGAGTATTTGAAGGTATGTTATAGATTATGAGTTCCCAATTGCTATATCTAACTAATAAATATTTTAAATGCTCTGCTAACATATTTTACTTTAACCTTCTTTATTCAGAAAAATTCTCACCTTTGACTCTCTTTATCCAAAAATTCCTCACATTTGACCGTAAATCCATTTCAATCAAAATATAAGGACCTTTTAATTCGTATGTGCCTATAATTTAAGTAATGAAGATTTTGTGTATTAATAAACCTATAGTAGTGTGTTTTCATAAGAAGACCTCGAGTGCAACACTTGACTTATGAAAAAGTTTGGCGACTAGAGTGAAATCTGTCTAAAAAAATTATTGAATTCTTACACTCATTTTTTAATGATATTATTAAACTAACTTTTGTTTAAATTTTCTTGTGAACCTCAACCATAAGATATCTTGTTTATTTAAGTTTTAATTATGTTTATATCTTGTAGTTTGTATGCTTTTTGATATTATAAGGAATGAATTAGAGAAGACTTTCTTATTGGTGTTTATCTCAGAGAGTTATGTTTGCTCGTGGACGCGAAAAAGGTAAGTGTAGGAGAATGTGATAGGAATATAAAGTGACATGTTTTCCCCTCCAAATATTTAGCTTTTTATACCTAATTTATGCTTGTATAAACTTCTTAACTTTATACTATGATTTAGGACGCAATTGGAGGATTTTATAAAGAAAATGAAGAAAACACGATTGTTAGATGAATATGATTTGGTGCACGGTATTGACGTGTCTTCATCTTAGGCAACTAAAATATAATTACATGAATTAACACACGGGTACATAATAGCTGTGTTAAATGAATCTAAAGAAAATGTGTAAAACACAATCATAGGCAATAGATATAGTAAAAAATAGTAAAAATGTGAAATAGATATAGTAAAAAAACACACACCTGAAAAAACGAGTGTATCTGTGTTGTTGTAATTTTCCAAACGTGAAGCAATGACAAACACAACATAGATCACATTTGTATCCTAAACCAAGTCTACCACCAAAATTAAGTTAGTTCCCTATTTAAAATTTTTATAAAAAAATCCTAATTTTCGTATAGTTTTTAGTTTAAAAGTTTTTGTATTAGAGAGGAGTGAGTCATCTTAATTTTTCTCTCTTCTTCCAACTTCAAGTCTTATCCATTGGCCTATATGGCTTATCTTCTTCACTTGATCAAGGACAACTGAAACCTTGGGATGTCTTATATCATGAGATTTAATTTATTTTTATAGTTTAATTTATATACTAAATATCGATTATTTTTATGTTTATCTTTGTGATTGTGTCATTTGATTACTAAGATTCATACAATTTATTATTTGATGTAATCTATGGCTAGACTAGATGTTAAATCCATAATTTTTTAATCCCTCTAATCTATGAAGTTACTCAGGTTTAATAGATTGATATGGTTAAATTCCTAAATCTTAAGAAGGACAATTAATTGAATTGAATGCAACCCTGTAGGCTTATATTATTATGTTTCATCAAGCTCTCTACCTCTTGAAGCTATTTTTCAATTGAATCTTAGGCTTATTTAAAAGTTATGTGGTTAATTGCAACGTGATTCTTTTTAATTAACTACAAATGAGGAGATAAAGAATTAATTTTAACAGTGAATATCCAAGATATAAATTGAGTATTAATTGTATTGATGATTGGCATATAATTCTTAAGGTAAATGTGGACTAGATCAAGGTTTGATTCTTATTGTTTTTTATTATTAGATTTGAGTGATACCTCGATCATATCTTGTTTACAAGCCAAAAAAAAATGATTATAAACTCTTTGTGAAACTGGTCCTTTTTTTCATTACTACATAATTTGTTAAAATAAAATTTTATTTTTAGATGTAAGTGCCAATACACCAAAAATATGAAATAATGGTTAGTGGTAACAACAAAATAAACCAACTAACTTCTTTTACCAATTTTTTTTTCTTTTTTCTTAAATGTTATCACCACTCTGAATGAATCCTACAACTTCTAAACAACCGAACACCAACCTCCTACTTTATTAACACTATTAAAAATATGTATATGTATATATTCGTGAGATATTAAATTCTATCAAATCATAAACATCACAATTTCAAAGGTTTTATCCCATATGCTTCCCCTCAAAACTTTACCTATGTACTCCAATGTTACGAATATCGTACCAAATTTAGTATTGGATTAGGTTCTAGTACGGTATTGTACCGGTACCGGTTAATACCGGGTACCGTTTCATGTAATTTTTTAAATTTATAAAATAGTCCCTGAATTTTTTTAGGAATTACAAAATAGTTCATTGTCCTTTTGTGCAGTTGTAGTTTATTTAATTTAGCTTTTTTTATATCTTATCCATTTTAGTTTATATATATCTTTATTATATTCTAATTATTTCTATGTATAATAATTATCTATATAATATATATATCTAAATATAAT
>JAOQML010000197.1:31597967-31611073 GCA_027568935.1 Erythroxylum urbanii | reverse complement strand
TATATTCAGTTGATGAAAAATAAAATTATGAAAAAATAAAAAACAAAAACTATTTTTTGTAATTTTCATTGAAAATTGGAAGGTACTAATCTAAAAGCAGAAACAAAAATAAAAAATCTCAAACAAATAATTTTTTTACCGAATTTTAAAATAAAAACTAAAATTAAAAGTAAAATTGATAACAAGTCAACAACAAATTCTTAGTTGTACTGAAACGGGTAAATTTCTATGGAAGCAATTTTCTTTCCGTTTCTGCTTACTTTGTTTTGGGGATTACACAGTTTTCGACCTTACTTTTTGTCTGAGAGGAACATCATACTTTAAGAAAGAAAAGGATAGGGAACATAATTTGAAACCTTTAATCAGATAATATTGGCCCATGCCCATCAGCAACAACAGCTCATAAACAAAAAGAAAATGGTGCCTGCAATGCATCAAACTAGGTGAAATTTTACAACACAACCAGATTCTACAAGGACGAGAGTTCCACTTTTACTAGTCAGAAAATATGTCATTATGTCATTCACACTAGACTTCCAAACACAAACTTTCTAGCACCTCTTCACAAATGGTTAATATTCCTGAGGCAACTGAGGATCAAGTTAAACTATTTTACATCGTACCATCGCATACAGGATGTGCCCTAGCCAAAATCAAGAAATAGTACATCTAATATAGGTACAACCACCTACATCTTATGATCCAATCAGAAAGGAAAGTATGGGAAGAAACGGGGGGCTATCATCAATCTAAATCCTATACAGCTTGGTAACAACCCCCAGTAAACCCCAGTATGTTGTTCAATTATCAGACTACAAAATGTGTACAACATGACAACATAATTGTGTCCCGATTCCCTGGAAAAGAACAGATTGACTGATAACCTTGGGTCATAAAGGCAACTTGACCGTGTCACGACTTCCAACCGGAAAGGGTTCCAGCATTCCTCGGTTATGAAATCATTTCCCAGATGAGCGATGTACCCTTTTACATGGCCTGCATTGATCACTTACTAAACTCGAGTTTCTGCATAGCAGTTATATAACAGTTTACCGAATAATCGAAATATAAATCAAATAAAATAAGCTCACATATAAGCATCATTTGAACTTCCAGATGGCTCCTTTGTTGTGCATGATGTTCCGGTAGCCTGTCAAGTCCAATTGCTTAGTTAAGAACAAAAAACATGGCAAAGCTACTATATATGGTTTGGAGAAATTTCAAAAAGGTGATGGACACGTGGATGGGCACGCAGTTATGCATAATGGCTCTAGCCATTCATATACAACCGTCACCAAGCACTTCTTTCCATCAATTTTATCATAAACTGTGTGCTTGATGCTGCAGCAGGAGAACCGTTAAGCAAAATAGCACTACCAGAGCAACATACAGATACTAGGGCCTCTGTAAACGGACGACCATGTATAGTAAATGGAAGGTAGAGCACAGTTTCACTAGCATAAGGGACGTCTTCGACATCTGCCAATCCACTCACATCCATATTTCGTATATGGAACAGAGATAAGAGAAAAATGGTGGACATAAGGACAACATTATCCTCACATTTATCACGTAGTATTTACGCACACTACCATATAGAAATCAATAGTATGCTCCGTTGACAAAGCTATTGCCATCATATGGCTTTTAAATCATGCAGCATAAAATGATCATGTCATCCAGTAGAGCCAAAAAGAAACATCAGTTTCAATGACAAATTACCCCTTGACAACCTTTTTGTCTTTTTTGGAAAATCCCAACAACCTGTTTTAATAAAAAAGTATACCCTATAACTTAGCATGCTTTTACATAAACATGAAATGATATTTGACTTTTCCCCCAAAATTATACGTCAATGCTCATGTTATCTTGATATTTGGAACAGCAGCAACAATTAGTGGTGAACCCAGAATGTGAAGGCAGTGGATGCAGCCATCCTGTAAGGGCAGTTTGGACTATTTCCATCCAAACTGATAACCTTCCACGTTCTAAAAGCATTTAGTTTTCAAGTTACAATAGTCGTTGCTTATTCTACTCAAACAAAATAGTGTCTTTTTTTGGTACAAAATGTGATTATATGAAAAACAAAATAGAAAATGGTGAATTAAGCTGTAGGCAAAAGTGACAACCTCAAAGACCAACCCAGGGATTTCCTACATATTTAGTTGTCAGTGTAATTGTTCAACTAAAACCATAATTACCAATGACCATAGATGGAGCCATATAGCGGGGATCATGGCTCCATGCACGGCAAGAATCCTTTACTGTACAGCTCATGCAAGTAGAGATATTAATGATTGGTAACAGAAATTAGAAAGATGCCATATGCTCAAAGTAACACCAAATTAAAAAGGCGAAAAAACAAAAAAAAAAGAATTTCTAAACAAAATTATCAACCAATCCATAAGAATAAATTACATACAGAAAATACCAAATGGTTTTCAAAGACACCATTAGCATATTAAGAAATTGACAACAATTATCCTTAATTTACTAGAATCTGAATTAATTGTAGAATATGATATTATTCTATAAATCAAGAGATAGTATTACCTAATACATACACCATTCCTACCTATAATTATTTATAGAAATATGTAACCTTTTTGTTGTTATATATGTGTAAGAAGATCTTTCGGCTGAACCACCTAAATCCTATATTATTGTTCCTGTATAAATGGTTCTTTATTTTTCACATTTCAACATGGTGCTAGAACCATTGCTAATTCAATAACAGATCTTCCCATACAAGTCCAGTCCTATGAGTAACAGCAAATATCCAATCCCACAAACTTCACACACTAAAAGTTCATTTCCAGGAGTCAGGGGGTGTATTAAGTGTAAAAACGCTCAAATCCACTAGAGGTAATAATTAAGGAGAGTATGCATATAACAAATGCAATTCTTAAAGTTTCAAATTGAAATGTAGCACTCCTCTTGTATATGAACCACGCATCCTCTATAATGGAGATTTTTAAAAAATCAACTTTTTATCAGAAAGTTAAGTAAATAAAAAGACTTGCTGCCATATTCTTTTTTATGGACATTTCCAATCTTCTCTTTCCCTCTGGAGTTCTCTTGGTGCCACCGTCTCCATCTTTATTAGTTTATTCTCTGCTGATTTTTCATTGCTGGGCTTTGCTTTCTTCTCTCCCGCCAATGGTTTCATCACTAAGGATTCTTCTCTACTGAGTGCTGGTTTCTTTTCTATCAGGCTTTCGCTTCTTTTCCTAGGTTTGGTTTCTTCTTTTTCTACCACTAGTTCTTTGTTGTTTTTTATTCTATTTATTGTTGGTTCGATGAATCTCTTCTCAAGCAAGAAGAAAGGAGTCTTTTATTGTTGGTTCAGTGGATCTGTTTCCAAATGAGATGTCTTTTTTTTCACTTTTGTTGGTTCAATGAATCTCTTCCTAAGGGAGAAGAGTGTTGTTGGCTCGATAAGGCAATTCTCAAAAGAGAAATTTTATGTTAATGATTTCTTTTTATTTGTAACAAGTTGGAGTTAGAATATTTAGCAATTGAATGCAATCATGGTTGATTTACTAGAGCTCGAATTAGTTGTAGAATTTGATATTTTACATGCAAATCAATAGATCTTCCTACATAATAATATACATCATTAATATTTATAAATAGGACTTTCTGTACTATGTAATGGGCATACAATATCACTAACAAATATATAACCTTATAGTTGTCATATCAATAGTTAAAGATACATCTCCACTTAAAATTTTGATAAAAATTCAGATAAGTCTCTAATGTTTTAACGTTTATAAGTTAAATATTAATGTTAACTTATTTGGAAATAACTACATAATGCACTAGAATTACTTATGACTTGTCATACTGCAATAAAAATCTTAGCGATGCCTTTACTAATTCTTAAACATGATTAAGGGATATATTATCAAGTTTTAATATGTTAAGAGTCAATTTGTGAGTATCTAGTAACAATCAAGTCCGAAATGTATATTTTGCCTCATGTCCATAAAAGAAAGTCTTTACAACGGAACCACATAAATCCTATGTCCATTTTCCTTTCCCTAATTTTTCATATTTCAATAAATACTAATACAAAGAATAATGATAATATAATCCATTTGATCCATGCATTCCAAGGTACTATTTAATCTTCTGCAGATACTATAAAGCATCTATAGGTTATACTCACAGGGACGTTCGATCTGTTGACACATAGGCTGTGGACTTCCAGGTACTCTTCATATGTCTGCAATAACAAATGAGTAACGACATATATGAGCATGGAAGATACAATTATCAGTCATGAATCAGTGATCCTGGTCATGTGCACTGATGAATAGCCATCTAGAAAACTTTAACGCACATAGTAACAACCCTAAGAACATGATAGAAATAAGTCTTCAGCATCAGGCAACAGCCAATATCTGGTCAAGAATGAAAAAGCTTAAACGTGTCAACATCGCAGCATTAGGCTTTCTTGACAAAAAGCAACATGCTTTGCTGAAGATAATAACACCGGATTTGCACAATAATTCCTCAATAAACAATAAAGAAGAATAATTTGGAACTTATTAACTGTCTCGTCCATTCCAAAAAAAGACAACTATATTCCCTCTTATGTTGTGAAAAGAAATCAAACTAATAAAATATAAAACACAAAGTAAAATATTAGGATGATTCTAGACACCAAAAAGCCCAAAATATGTCCATTGAGCATGTACCCCAAGATTCTCCTAAACCAATTTTTAACCCATAAATAAATGTCTCAATTTCACCAAACTTGATAAAGTAATCAGATGATCTTCCCAAAATTCCCCTACTTTCATAAAACTATATCATATCAAACAAAACTAACCGAGAAAATGTTTCAAAAATCTCAATGCAAACAATTATCCATAAATTCAATCATAATCCATGGAAAAGGTTCACTAGACTTTCAAAGAACAGATATCCAGCTTCTGTATTATCTCATCTAAATCTCTTATGGTTACAAGTAAGCATCCATTAACAACAAATTTTCAAATGTTAAATATGCTAACAACTTAATAATCACACCTAATTGGAATGAGAAACCCAGACAGGAACTGTTTACCATATCAAGAAAATCATCATCTGTTAGGGTACTAGCAAGAGGGCTTTCTGTTGACAAACCCCAAACATCCACTCGAGAAGGAACATCACCCTGCACTTGGTGAGCCAAGTTTCTGTTTGTACAAGAATCTGTCGTTCTCACAATCCCTCCGGAAGCAAAAGATAAGTTTCTCGGAAAAGTAACCCCATTAGATCCCTGTTGTGCTAAATGATGTCTATTTGATTGAGAATGATGTTGGTGAAAGAAAGTTGAGTAAGGTATGGGCGTCCTGGCCCATGGCATTTGCAGAGAAGGTAAGTTATATTTGCCATCTCCTAGTGAGAAAGGAGGCCCTATACGAGACCTTTTTGAAGGAATATCATCTCCATGAAAGCTGTTAAAGTATGAAGTCATATGGCTATCAGCTAATTGTCTAAACTTGTGACGTTCCAGGTTGAAGGCGATTATACCTTTTCAACATGCCATCAGCATCACCATCCCCACTGATGAGCTGACAAAGAGCTTCTCCTACATCCTCAGGTAATTCCTGCAGTACATCCTGTCACATGCTTTACAATGAAGGCTACATAATGAATTAGCACACAGTAAATAAATCGATACCTGACAATCTCTGCTAATTTTGACAGGTTTGTAGTCGTTCAGAGGGTTCTTGAGATGAAGTGTCTTCTGGAAAGGCAAGTCATTTAAGCATAGCCATTTAACCTTAAAACTGCAACCCCAAGGATTATTTTTACCACCTCCTTGACTCCAGAAATTATCATGCCTCCAACCAACAGTAGAAATCATCTGGGCATACCCTTGGAAGAAACCACTCATGTTGACACTGAATATTAAAATCACCCTACCAGAATCCTGCAAGACAAGAACATAAATCTCTATAAAGCAACATGATAGAAAGCAGAACATACCTAAATACACAGATATCTTACACGAAAAGCTTCCTCCAATATTGGTTCATTCATAACTTGAGTAGCCCAGATTCCTTTCTCAACTGATAGTTGTATATTATGATGGTTCAAACTCTTAATGATGAAATATCTTGTATGACACAGCCTACCCTTTCTTCTTACAGATGAATTTTCTGACCGATCACGACCTATCCTTTCAGCCTCAAAAGGGTAACCATCCTGATTACTTCTGTAGCTTGGGCTCTCTGACAAGGAAAACCAATCATATATAAAACTTGCATTTAACTTTTGATATTTGCTATCAGTTCTCTTCTTTGGTAAAGTGATACACACCAAAAGCAAAACAATAAAGAGAGAGAGAAATAGGAAAATCTATTCTTCGGTAAAGTGATACACACAAAAAGTAAAACAATAAAGAGAATGAGAAATACGAAAACCTTAAGGATGCAAGAAATGAGAAATACACAATCCTTTAATCTCTAAAATATATCCCCTTATCTTCCAACAATTTTAACAGGATAAAGATACCCTTACGAATCTGCATACTAGAGATCTTTTATTATACTACATGAACATTATAGAATTACAACATGCCTCCAAGTGGTAGAAATTTAGTCAAAATAACCCGCATCAAAATAGAATTCAATCTTATTTATCATATCTTTGTGTACAATCCCAAATAAAGAGGCTCCTAGTGGTTTTTCCTTTTTCAGGATTCATCAAAATCTCTATTTGTCCTACTGGCAAGTAAAGAAATGCTGGCATTGTTTAAAGATGCCATCATCATTTAACAAATATAGAAAACCACTCCATCTATGACATGTGTAATGGTTCTACACTATGCAAACCAGAATAATAACTTTGGCCTTTTTTTGTATTCAGAAACAATAATTGCCTGGTGCAGAAATTCTGAATAGCTGTATATTATTCTCACATTGATCAATACATAGGTACAAGTATATATAGAAATAGAGAGGACTATTCTAGGAAACTAATATCTGTACATAATATCCTAATATCTATACATAATATCCTAAATGATTTGATTTGCTAACTTTTAGGAGTCAATAATATCTAGGAGATATCCAGCTGGATATTTCCCAACACTCCCCCTCAAGCTGGCTTGTATATGTCATCCATAACCAGCTTGGTAACCAAAAAATCGAACTGCCTCTTGTGTAATCCCTTTGTGAGAATATCAGCTACCTGTTGTGATGTTGGAATATAGGGAACACAAATTAATCCTTCTTCAATCTTCTCCTTAATGAAATGCTTGTCAACCTCAACATGTTTTGTTCTATCATGAAGAACAGGGTTGTGAGCAATTGAAATTGTAGCTTTGTTGTCACAATACACTTTCATAGGAACTGAAATAGGAATCTGTAGTTCCTCCAGTATCCTTTTAATTCATAAAACTTCATAAATTCCATGTGCCATAGAACGAAACTCAGCTTTGGCACTGCTTCCTGCAACAAAACTTTGTTTCTTAATCCTCCAAGTTACCAAGTTACTACCAAAAAATGTGCAATAACTTGAAATTGATCCTCTATCAGTTGCACTCCTTATCCAATCAGCATCAGTATAGACATTCACTTGAAGGTTGTTCTGCTTTCAAAACATTAAACCTTGCTAGGGATTTGCTTTTAGATATCTTAGTATCCTGTATATAGCATCCAAATGTTCTTGGCCTGGAGAATGCATAAATTGACTAACTAAGCTCACAAAAAAAGCTAAATCTGGTCTGGTACGTGACAAATATATTAATCTCCCAACTAGTTGCTGGTATCTCTCCTTATTAATAACATTTCAGGTTGAACTGGTCTAAAATTTACACCAGTCTCAACAGGAGTATCAACTGCCTTGCATCCTAGTAATCCGGTCTCATTCAATAGGTCCAGAATATATTTCCTTTGGTTCACAAATATATTTCCTTTGATCTAGCAAACTCCATTCTGAGGAAGTATTTGAGGGGTTCGAGATCATTAATCTCAAATTCTTGGGCTAATCTCTTCTTCAACTCTACTATTTTGAATACATCATCTCCTGTTATGATAATGCCATCTACGTAAACAATAAGAATAAATAGCATAACTGCCTTGGACTGCTTGTAGAACAATGTATGATCAGCTTAACTTTGACAATAGCTGTAGCTCTTCACAACCCTTCCAAATCTATCAAACCATGCTCTAGGGGACTGTTTTAGGCCATATAATGACTTCTTTAGCTTGCCCACCTTATTTCTCCCATAGGTATCCTCAAATCCTAGAGGTAGGCTCATAAAGACTACTTCTTCTAAGTCTCCATTAAGAAATGCATTCTTTACATCTAGTTGATGTAAAGTCCACTCAAAATTTACAGTCAAAGATAGCAATACCCGAATTGTATTTACCTTTGCAACAGGAGTAAATGTCTCTTGGTAGTCAATACCATAGGTCTGAATGTACCCCTTAGTAACTAATCTTGCCTTCATCCTTTCCACACTATCATCAGCCATAGACTTAACATTGAATAGCCATTTGCAACCCACCAGCTTTTTATCTCTAGAGGAATTCACAAGTTCCCAAGTTTTATTCTTCTCAAGTGCATTTACTTCTTCCATAATAGTTGATCTCCAATCTGGATCTTGAAGTGCTTCTTGAATGTTTCTTGGCACAAACAAGTTAGTGATTTTAGAGATAAATGATTTATGTGTGTGTGATAGTTTTCCATAAGATAGGTACTTTGATATGGGATGATTGGTGCAAGCCCGTTTCCCCTTTCTAAATGCTATGAGTAGGTAATTATCAGCAGAGAGATCAGTAGAAAAATCATTGGTAATTTGTGGGTCATTAGGTATAGATTGATCATTACTAGGTATAATAAAGGGTAAAGTAGCAAAATGGTTACCTGAATTGTTCCCAGGTCCATTCTCCGAGGGATACTTCTCAATTGAGTCTTCCTCTTAGTATAAACACGAAACTCAGTATTCCTAAGGTGGTTGAACCGGGATTTCCTCGCATGGACAAATTAGAAGTAGTATCTTTGGCTTCATTACCAGGAATTATATTATGATCAATAATGACAGTGGGTAGGGGGTTAGGTGTAATGGCCCAAAAATTTTTTGCTTCATTAGAGTTCTACCCTTAAAGGAAATTTTTTTTATGTTCTAGGAATGTGACAACCATGGAGACAACAATTTTTTGAGTTAAAGGATTGTAGCACTTATAACCTCATTGACTAGTAGCATACCCAATAAAGACAGATTTTTCACCTCTTGGATCTAGTTTGGAGTTTCCTTTAGTTGAATTGTGAACATATACAGTACAACCAAAGACCCGAAGAGGAAGAGTAGAGTAAAGTCTATTTTCGGAAAAGCATTGTTTAAACACATCTAAGGGTGTAGCATAATGCCAAATACGGCTAGGCATTCGATTAATTAAGTATGATGTAGTCAAAACAACCTCACCCCCAAAGGTATTTTGGCACATTCATTGTAAACATACTGGACTGAGAGACTTCTGGTAAATGTTTACTTTTCCTCTTGGCAATACCATTTTGTTAAGGAGTGTTAACACACGTAAATTGGTGAACAATGCCTTTAGACTTAAGAAATTTTCCAAGGACTTCATTAAAATACTCGGTATCATTGTCAGAGTGAAATATATCAATGCATGTGTGAAATTGAGTTTCAATAACGGTATAGAAATTTTGAAAGATTTGAGCACCTTCAGATTTTTCACGTATCAAATAGGCCCAATATAACCGAGTATGATCATCAATAAAAGTTACCAACTATATTTTTTGGGTAAGGGTTTTAACACAGGATGAACCCCAAACATCACTATGAATTAAGTAAAATGGTTTGGAGGGTTGATATGGTTTTGTAGGGTAAGAAATCTTATGACTTTTGGATAAAATGCAATGCTCACAATGAAGTTTTGAACAATCCACAAATTTAAACAAATGAGGTAATAGTCTTTTGAGGAAAGAGAAATTAGGATGTCCTAATCTATTATGCCAAAGAAAAATATGTTCTTTAGCAGGGATAGAACAAATACTACTTAAGCCATGAGCTTCTTTATTCTTCAAGTTGTCATCAACGAAATAGTAGAGACCATCTATCAACTTAGCACTACCAATCATCTTCCTTCAAGTTAGTTCCTGAAAGATACAATATGAGTCAAGAAATGTAATGGTAAAATCAGAATCACGGGCTAGTTTGCTCATAGAAAGCAGATTACAAGTTAGTTTTGGAACATATTGGACAGATTTAAGGAAGATATTCAAGGATAGAGTTACTGAACCTTTACCAACTACAGCAGAAAATGATCCATCTGTTGTACGGATTTTTTCATGGCCAGAACAAGGGTCATAACTATGAAATAAATTAGAAGAACTGGTCATATGGTTAGATGCTCCTGAATCAATGATCCAAGGAGCAAAATTGTATAGAAAGGAACATGATAAGGCATTCAAATCACTACCAGTCTACGCCACAGAAGCATTAGGAGCACTTGAGGATTCAGATTTGGGTTTCAGTAGCTTCAGAATGCAATTAATCTGCTCTTGAGAGAACTTTCTAGCATCCACCTCATGTGCTGATGGGATTTTACGTGATTCATAGTGAGTTGAAGAAGTTTTATTAAATTTTCCTTCATGCGATCCCTTCCAATTTGCAGGCTTTCCATGGAGTTTCTAGCATGTTTCACGGGTATGCCGTGCTTTATTGCAATAGTCACACCAAACCCGTGACTTTTCCTCAGTCTTCCTAGTACGACTAGTAGTGTTCCCAGAAACTAATGATGTGTTTTCAATAGTAGGTGTAGGATTTCGTTTGCCAAGCATCACAAACCATCTAATCTCTTCACGTCGAACTTCTGCAAAGACCTCTCCAATGGTAGGAAGTGGTTGTCTTCCAATAATTCTACCTCTAACCTCATCAAACTCAACATTAAGTCCAATTAAGAACTTAAAAATTCGGTTATCCTCTACTGTTCTCAGAAAATAGTTACAGTCATTTGGGGATTTTCATTCATAGTCATTAAACAAATCTAAGTCTCGCCACAAGCGTTTCAGAGAATTAAAGTACTTAATAACACTACCCTTATCTTGGTGGATCTCACCCAATTTGAGAGTTAGTTCATACACTTGGGATTAGTTTCCCAAATCAGAATACATCTGATTCACGTTGTCCCATAGATATAGTTGGAGATAATATCCTCCTCCACAGAATTTACCAGCCATGTCATTACCATAGAATTTTCAGCATCCCATATTCCGTGTGTAGGATCATCAGCCGTAGGTTCCTTTTTGTCACCAGTCAAATATCCAATCTTGCCTCTACCACGGATATACATTCTAGCTGATTGGGACCAGCAAAGAAAATTCTCTCCATTCAGTCGTATAGTAGTGATCTGAATGGAATGAGAATCTAAGGTAGTTTTAAGAGGAGGAGGTGTTTGACGAGATGGGTTAGAGGATGCACCAATGTCGGACATGGTTGACATAGATTGGTAGGATTAGAGACAGTAGGAGGTGGCTAGGGTTTAGGACTTTTCAGGTATGGCTCTGATATCATGCAGAAATTTTGAACAGTTGTATCTTATTCTCACATTGATCATACATAGGTACTGTACATAATATCCTAATATCTGTACATAATATCCTAACTGATCTGATTTGCTAACTTTTGGGGGTCAACAATATCTAGGAGATATCCAGCTGGATATTTCCCAACACCTGGATACATGTTACAACCTGTAATTTGAGCTACTGGGTGTTTCGGTGAACTTTGAACTTACTGTCAGTTGAGCTACTGGAGCTAACACAATAATGGAATAAGAATAAAAATTTGAACCCTAAATAGCACTAGAGGGAGGAGCACGCCTCAAATCAACCACTTTAGGCTGTATAAATGCTAAATGTTCATGCCACTAACATTGTCTAAACCCTATTAATCATTGACATGAATTAAGCTTTGACATAAACAAGATGCGACATAGAGCTTCAATATGATTCCAATGAACTTGCACAACAATTGTTACCCAAACCATCAGAGCTCCCAATGTCATGCTTCCATTCAGTCACCGAGGAATCAACCACAGATGCGTTTTCCTTTGCAGTATCAGAAGACATATCCTTATTGGCCTGCTACATGACAGCGGAAGTGCAAGTCATTTTCGCAGAAACTTAACCATGAAAGTAAATAATTGAAGATTTGGAACTGCAAGCATATAAAAAATAAAAACGAAAACAAGAAGCATTTGAAGCTGAACAACCAACTACCCCTGATCATGAAAAGAATTGAAGATTTGGAGAATTTTCCCAACGGTTTCTTAGCACGCAAACAGAAACAAACAAATAAACTAGAGTTTTAAGAGTAACGTGATCGAGCATTGGAGCTTGCGATAAGGGCTTTGGGTTCTTGCTGTTGGTTTTGGCTCCGTCAACGGTCTGGATCATTTCGATGTAAGCATCAAACGGTGGACGTTGTTCTGTTTGTTCGGTTCACCGTTAAGGAGATACAAAACAAGTTTAGTAATGCGTTTCATTATAGGGTCGGGTCAGAATAAGTGGGTCGGGCTCATAATGGGCTGGATGGGTCCATGAGTCTTTCTCTTTAACTTAAAACCAAGGATTTTATAAATCAAATTTCTATTTTTCAATTATATAATAAGAGAAAAAAATCAAGAATCTAAAAATAGAAATACATTAATTAAGATCTCAAAATTATGAGTCCAATTTACACGATCTTTTTTAATATATGTGCTTTTGAATATTGTCTTAAATAATCATATACGAATTAGATTTCAAATTTTAGATAGTTATTAGCATAATAATTTTGAATTTATATAATTATTATAACATTTTCTTAAATTAGATTATTTAAAATTATCTAATTATAAATATTTTTATTCTCAAAAGATAATTTATTTAGTCATGTCTTCAATTTCTTAATCATATTTGCTATTAAATTCAATATTAAATTTCAGTATATAGAAATATGAATTGGCATATAGGTACAGTGGGCCAGACATTTAGAACTCGGTTGTTGTCGTTTTAATTTTTTGTTTTAATTTTTAATTTAATAAAGTGAGTTTTTGTTTTATACTTTCTTATTTTAGTAAAAATTAGCTTTTTCT
>JAOQML010000197.1:31586756-31597648 GCA_027568935.1 Erythroxylum urbanii | reverse complement strand
TTGATAATCAAATATATATTCAGAAAATAATCAATAATTTTTATTTAAAAATAGAAAGAAAAAATAAAAAAAGAAAACTGAACACTATAATAAAGAAATAATTATTATCAGCTAGACAAAGTACCATCACCAAAGGTTAAACAACTCGGATGACAAATTGACACTGGAACCAAAATTTATTATCTTCAATTATAATTATAGAAACCTTTAATCCAGTATTAGTCCTAGCACACTTATAAATATTTGTCTCAACTCTTTCTTCATTATAATAAAACATTGAAATGATAAGAAATTAGTTACAATTTTGTAATAGCAGAACGACATAAATTCCTACCATTAGTAAAATCATTTCTCATTAAATTTAAGTCCCATACATGATTATAGATAAATTTGGTAATCTTTTTTTAATTTTTTCATAGTTTCATCAATAATAAGAAAATACTTAGCATCCCCTATATTTTTCAAAATCAAGTCAACGCAATGTACACCAAAAGGAATCCAATAAAAAGAATTATACTTGCTTTAAAATCTTCTTTCAGCTGCTTTATAAGCGAAATCATTGTCAGTAATAAATTGAAAAAAATTTTCTGACCCAGCTTCATTCACAACTTCATCAAATATTTCAAATAGAGTATAGCATTCCTAATAAGGCCATATGCATCAATAGACTTCAAAAACATCAACCCTGTGCATAATCAACCTAAAAATTAATACTAGGCTCATGTCTTCTATTTATCTAACCATCACACAAGCTTGAACACCCATAAGGATCTCAAGTCATTCTTCTTTCATCCAAATCGCTTTTAATTTCATAAACAAAGCAGTTTAGAAGTTTACCTCTATAGTTATCAATTAAAAGAGCTTTGTATCCTAGATCGTAAGAGGTAATAACATCCACCATAGGTTGATAATCATAAGATTGGGTAGCATTGAATATTATACCTGAATTATACCATCATCTAGTCATTGCTATGTCCAGAATATGAGCAGCTTCTCTTGATTGTAAGGCATTACGAATTAAAGGTTGAGTTTAAGAGTTGTTCGTGGTGTAAAAAAAATTGGGCACTTGTCTTCTTCTTTTCCTACCTAACATTAGGTGCAATATTTATTTCTTGTTGGGTAAGAATACTACCACCTTCAACATTTCCACTATCATCATGAACACCAATAAAAGAATTTCTAGTACCAATTTTGTAGTTCAATCTTTTCCTTTTATCTTTCTCATGCTAATACTCTTCAAGCAAAGTCTTCATTTGTCATTTAACATCATGACTCACTTTCTGACAACTCTTCACATCACCTTTGATCCTAGCCAAATGTTTATTTAATCTGGTAATTGCCCCAACCTTTAAAATTCTTGTTATAATACAAATAAATAGTATGATTCTTCGTTCCATGAACCAATCTAGCATGAGCTCAAGCTAGATCATTGAATTTTTCTATACCTGAAGCAACTGAATTATTAGGTGTACTTAAACTTTCCTCCATTTATCTGTAACAATAACGAAAAACATATATTAAAATTATTTTAATAACTTTGTATCAAAATCAAGTTGTGTATGATAATAGTAAGACATAGAACAATAACAATTTCTAAATAATCAATTGATATATACATGCAAGTGACTTTCATAAACTTATATAAATAATTTCTTAAGAAAATTTGATGATTAAGCACATTCTATCTAAAGTCACAAAGAACAATTATAGCTCATTTTGTATAATTACATAATTCTATCATAAAGTCACTATTATAAACATTTTATATGATTATATAATTTAACCATAACACACAACTATAACTCATTTTGTGTGATTACATAATTTAAACATAAATTCAAAAGTCATAAGTCATATCTATAACTTAATTTATGTCATCAAATAATTCAATCATAAAGTCATAAATATAACACATTTATGTATATTCAAACATAAACTCACATCTGTATCTTAATTCCTATAATCATATAATTCAACCTAAATTAACTAACCCATTTTGTATACTAAGACATCAATTTATAACATATAACCTAATTTATAATCAAGACCAACGTTTAATTCAATAATTCTCAAATTTGAAAAAATAACAGAAACTTTAATTTTGTATTGAATGATTGAATCCCTAATTTCCATAATCCAAATAACACAAATGATAAAACATATCCAAAATTCCAAAGTCCAAATTTCAAATACTATAATTCTACATAGAATCCTCAATCTTATTCCTTAATTTTCAAAATTTAGATAAAACAAACTTATCTATTTACTATCCTTAATTTGCAAAATGCAATTTTCAAACTCACAAGTCACAATTCAGCAACTAACAATTAAGTCACTCACAATTAAGTTACTCACTCACACAATAACTACTTAATTATGAATTAACTCATCACTCAACACTAAGCAACACAACAAAAAACAAATCAGCAGTCGACACTAAACACACTACATTGCAAACATTTCAAATTTTCAATTGTTCAAGGTTGAATTAGAAATTTAGAATAGCTTGAGGCGACTGGCAATTGAAAATTGCAATCTTAAGGCTTGAATAGGCAACAGTGGTAAAGGCAAGACCGTGAGGCAACTGCGTAGGCGAGGCAACTTGCAAGGTGAGGTGAGGACAAGTGACTGCAGAGGTAGTGAAAGTGAAAGTAGAAGCAGGCCAGGTGGCTGGGTTGGTGGTGGGGGAGGGTTGAGTTAAGGATGAGTGGGTTAAAAAGTTAGGTTTTTTCAAAAAAATTTCAGTTTAATCCAATATTTTTTTTAAATTACATTTTAGTCCCTAAATTTCGCCTATATTTCTGGCCAATATCAATTTATAGTACGAAATAAGTGTGCATCATACTATTTTTCGGCCAGTATAATACGGTACCCACATTTTTGATTTCACGTGCATAATAGAATTTTCATTTGAATGTGTTCCCTAGTATTCTCAAATGACAGAAGAAGTAGAAAAACTACAGAGAGGCATTTCTTTCCTGTATTTGTTTGATGGGCATAATTAAATTGTTAATTGATTGTGGTATGTATTAATTAAGAGCGACTTTCCATTTATTATTCTATCACAATAGTCATCAATTGTGTATACGTATATATATATATGAAATCATCTGTTATATATGTGTACGATATTAGGAAAGTAAATTATGAATTTACAGATTTGGAACAGTATCATGTGAATTTCTCCTTTATACTGAATGTTAAAGTTTTCTAGCAAACAACCGTAGGAATAAAAATAAAAGATTATGAATAAACTCAAACATAAGACAATAGATGGAAAAACTTAATAATTTAAATAAACACGAAGTCAACTTTCGGAAAGTGGTGTTAGATGTTGGAGGCAACAAAGTTCAAACAAGAATGACAGAGACATTAATAATTGAAGACATTCTTCACATGCGTAACCAAAGCCAATGCCGCTAGAATTACACAGTTGAAAACGTGGTAATTGTGGGTGTTTAATGTAGCTATGGCATTACTAATTAAGACTCCAATACAATGAATACAACCGGTCAAATCAAATGCAAGCAGTGAGTGTTTGGGTTATATGTTTATCAATTCCACCCGGTTCTTATTTTTATATATCTCAAGTGATCATACACTAATTAGCTCACACCATAAAATTTCGGAAAGCAAATTTTATCTTTTGGATGTGTTACTGATTTTCTTTGAGACGTATATGTGCATGTATATATTTGAAGAGATGAGATACCTGCAAATTTTGAAATAATTGTAGATCGTCAGAAAAACGAATTAACCACATTTACAAGGAAAAGGCAAAAGCAAAAACTCTGATCACATTCCTATAGTAATTTTTTTCTTTTTCCCGATGAGTAAGTCAACAAATTAACATAATTGGATACAACTTTTCATATTTCTTCCATGCACGACTTTCTGGTGTGAAAGCCGCAATATATAATATAAATAACATTACTTAGTTAAGCCGTCGAAATAACAGTAGCTTCTATTAAAAGGTGATGTGTACAGAAAAAGTGGTTTCAAAGTCTTAACATTATTCTTAGCTTAACCAATTCTCAGACTAAGAGAATTCAATATTTGTATAGAAAAAGGTGCCATCAAAAGGAATACTTCGAATATAGAAATAACAGTTTGAATATTTGAATATTATTCATATTAACTTATATATACAGCAATTATTAACAATATCCGTAACTGGGGATATCAATCTATTGTCACAGGTGACGTCTAAGTACCCACGAGGCTATGAATATTGAATACACGTATCTTTCGCCATAAGCCATAAACTACCAAACACCAAAAGACAATTAATGCAATGACTGTTTAATTCGTAGCTGAAAATTAATGCTTAATTATTCTTTTATTGTATATTGTGAGAGACTGACTGGTTGTCAGTCCACGGAGAAGAAATAAAAGAGAGAATTCCAATTAATTATAAGAAAGGTAAAGGAGGAAAAAAAAACAAAGTATAGTAAAGGAGTGAATATACCCAACATAAAATTGGAAAATAGAAGGGAAAAATACCTATTGTTAAGTTCCTAAAATTTTTATTTCATCAAATATTTTTTTTAGGTTATCGTAGGGGCAGTGCCCAAATGCATTAAGAAAAATTTATAAAGTAAGAAATTACATCGCGCAAAGCCGAGATATGAAGACCCCAATTACATCCCCAAATAACAACATTTCAAGTCCCACTGGACAAGTAATGAGCCTATAGGTACCAAATGGAAGGGAAAGGGCATGGTTAGCCAACAAATCAGCACATTAGTTAGCCTCCCTGTACATGTGAGAAATGTGGACCACCCAATCCTTTCGATGGAGAGACCGAATGTCCTTATAGAGAGCTACATTAGACGTCTGCTCCCTTAATCTCGCACAAAAGGTATTAACTATCAGTGCATTGTCAGGTTCCAAATGTACTTGCCGATAACCATCCTGTCTTGTAATCTAGAGTCCTATACATATTGCCCATTATTCCGATACCACAGAAGAAGCTGTGCCAACATTAAGAGCGAAACTAGAGATCCACCTTCCCGATTCATTGCGTAAGAGGCCTCCTGCTCTAGCTAGGTCTGGGTTCCCTTTGGACGATTCAGTTTCACCCATCCTCGCTCTAGAGGTCGCCACCCAACTGATATCCAACCTCTCGTTTTCACTGCTTGGTGATTGTCATCTCCTGTAATGTGTGCCTGGTAACATTAAAGTGCATACTGCCACATTGCTACTGCCGGTTGCTGCGATCATACAAAGTTATCCTCAAATAATGCTTGGTTCCGCCATCGCCATAACTGCCAACACCCTACTGCAAATATAGTTGGCCATGGGATGATTTCATTCGAATCTCCTTGTGATGACATATTACGGAGCATCCAATTTTCCTTATTCGCTGACATAAACATGTTCCAGTCCTTTGGCCGTACAAGGACAGACCATACCTTTCTTGCTAACAAGCAATCTCTGAGAACATGAAGAATTGATTTTGTAGCTAAATGACATCCTGGACAACTACAATCATCGGTCAGCCCCTGAGCAGTTCATTCCATATTCGTGAGCAACTTTCCATGTTTTATAAGCCACAGGAAGCTCTGAATTTGTTGTGGTCCCTTCCATCGTCAAATGAGCTTCTATAGCAACTATTCGTCAGCTAAAATTCCACTAGTTAGCAGGTTGTCTACTGATTTAACTGTTAGCTGTCCGCTCAGTGTAAAATGCCATATCAGTTTGTTAGCACCACGCTCTATGTTTGGTCTCGGGATTGATGCAATCTGCATTAACATAGAACTTGGCAAAAGGTTAGCAAATAACTCCCATTTCCACTCTCCTTCTCCCTTATATTCACTCACCCTTCCCTCAAAATTAGTCTCTAGTGATAGCTCATCAATTCGTCCTACCAATGGCCCACCCGGCCCTAGCCAACTATCAGTCTAGAAATGAACTGAATCCCCTGAACCCACAACCCAACCAACTCCTCCCTTTATTTTAGGCCATATCCCGCAAAGGCCTCTTTATAACCAAGACGAGTTTAGGCCCTTTTTAAATCAGGGTATAATTACCCGAACATCATCGTACTTAGCCTTTAGCATTTGTGACCATATAGAATCCGCATCATTGATTATGCCCCAGCAAAGCTTAGCGAGGAATGCCTCATTTATGTGGCGTAATTTGCGTACACCAAGCCCTCCATATGCAAGAGGTTTAGTAACTTTTTCCCAGTTTACTAGATACGTCTTTCTTTCGCTAGGTTGGCTCCCCCAAAGAAATTCCCTACTCATCTTCTCCACTTCATCCATAACCCTATAAGGGACTTTAGTAGATTTCATAGCAAATAGCAATATTGGTCCAATAATTGAATTTGCTAATGTTACCTGTCCTGCTAGTGATAATGTAGATGCCGCCCATCCCGACATCCGAGCTTTAACTTTCTCCACAATTTTGTTATAAGTGCCTTTTGTGACCCTTCTATGCAGTATTGGCACTCCCAAATATCGGCCCAAGTTATTAGTTACTTCAAAAGAACTTGCCCGAGCTATTTGCTGTCGACTTTCCTTAGCTACATTCTTGGAAAAATACATCATCGTCTTGGAATTATTAATCCGATTTCCCGAAGCTCGGTAAAACATATTGAGAGTCTGTTGGACCTCCAGGATTTGTTCCATTGATGCCTCTGCAAACAGTAGGAGGTCATCGGTAAAAATTAGGTAGGGGATTACCGGTCCTCCCGCCCCTACTTGAATCGGTTTCTAGCCACTCATATGCACTTTTGATGAGATCAAGTGCCCAAGTCTCTTTATACAAAGGACAAATATGTATGGAGAAAGTGGACAGTCTTACCGAATACCCCATCCTATGTCAAATTTATCCGTCAATTCCTCGTTCCATAAAACTTGCATTTTTGGCATCATCAGGCAATCCATAATAGATGTACGCATGTTCACTGGTATAGACGGGGCATGTAAAGTATCAAGTATAAGATCCCAAGAAAAGCTATCATATGCCTTCTCAAGGTCTACTTTTATCGCTATAAATCCCTTCTTCCACCTTAGAATCCTCATTATATTGATGAGTTCCTGAGCAACTAATATTATCTTGTATGTGCCTCTCAGGAACGAAGCTTGGTTGATTCGGCGCCACCCATTTTGGCATTATAGGATCTGAGCTGGTTTGTTAACACCTTTGTAACCAGTTTGTATGAGACATGGCACAAGCTTGTTGGTCGAAATTGGTGAATTGTCTTTGGTTGCTCTAATTTCAGTATAAGGACAATGAGGGTCTCATTGACTAACCTTACCGATTTCTCCCCTTTAAAAACATTAGATACGAACTGAGTTGCTTGTTCACCAATAATGTGCCAATTGTCCTGATAAAATATTGCATGGAACCCATCCACTCTAGGAGCTTTAAGAGGCCCCATTCCCCGAGCTGCCCAAAGCACTTCCTCTCCGGATATTTTACTGTCCAGATTAGCTAAAATAACACTATCAACTTCAGGAAACTGATATGGTATGCTCTATGGAGAATCATTTTGCTTGCAACCATAAAACTCCCGAAAATGAGCCACCACATGATCCCTTAATGTTGAATCATATGAACACCATATGTCTGCATTTAACCAAAGGCTAGAGATACGAATTACCCTCCATTTGATAGCTGCTTTCGAGTGGAAGAAACGAGTATTATGATCACCCAACCGTATATCCTCACACCTTGCCTTCTAGTTCCATAATATTCGGATGTCGTTGCCATGCAGCTTGGTAACGAAAAGGTCTTCTGCCCCTCCTTATATAACGATTTTCATTTGTGTCGAGCAAAAGTGGGTGGTGGTCAGATTTCACCCGTGCAAGCACTTTGATCACTATGTTCGAAAGATCCGTAACCCATTGTTCATTCGCCACTACCCTGTTTAGCCTCTTAAACACCCGATTATACACTCCTTATTTCGGCCCTTGCCATGTAAACCTTATAGCTACACTTCCCAGATCAATCAGTTGACATTCATCTAGTACCCTTTGAAATTGCAAACATCTTAGCTAGTCCATTGGTGCGTCAATCGACTTCTTCGATAGGACCGCCATTTTATTAAAGTCACCGATCACCAGCCATTACTGATCAACTTGGTTTGCGAGAGTTTTAAGATCCTCCCATAAGCCTCTTCGAATATGTTCGCTAGGATTACCATATACTATCATTACCCTATGCCATTCTCGAATCTCCCCATTCCACTTTAAAATGGACAGCCTGCTCCAGTTGTGTTATTGAGTTTACCTTTACCTCCCATTGCTTTCACCACACCCAAATACCTCCAGAGAATCCCCTTGCTTCTAACCGAACCTCCACGAATTCCCTGAACCTCCTTTTCACATGATCTGCAACTGCTCCACTGATTAGTGGCTTAATAATAACTATTATATCTGGCTTATGTTCAATCATATAATCGTGCATAGTTGAGATGAACTTCGAATCCCCTGTTCCTTGACAATTCCATACAAAACAACACATAAAATTAACTATATGAGAGTATTAGGGGTTGCCTATTGGGTCGTTTCCATGACCATATTGGTCGTTGAGAGCTTCGCTTCATCTACCTCTTCTCTCCGATCATCCCTATCCTGTTCAGAAGTAGTCGATGCGTTAACCAGATTTGATGCCGCTATGGGGTTTTGTGTCGTCGACCTAACAGTCGTTAGTTGCACCATTGGATTATGCTACTGACTAATCTCATGGCTCTAAGGTACTGCAGTAGCTTGTTGCCTGTCCACAACACTTATGCATTCATCCGGGTCATCTCCGTGATGCTCCTTCCCCGATTTGATAAAATCACAAGCCACCTATTGCATGGTCTCATGCAACGTAGCAGTAAGCACATCAGTGCCCCTAGAGTTGGGCTTTTGTGTGTGGGGTCAAATTCTCTCCTTCTGGCCTAACCCTTTCAATGCAATGCCAATTGGTCTGACTGACTGTTTTTAGCCCAATGTTTACCCTGACCCACCTGGAGGGACTCCACCTGAAATACCATCTCTCCCATGTTGAAGATACGTTTTTCTTTATTGGTCCCACCATGTCTTTCTCTTTGTTCTCGTTCCTCACTTGTAAAGATATTTGCTTCCCTCATTTGACTATCTTCTGAGATCTCCTCTTTATTAGCCTCATCTCGCAAGATGTGGTATCTTGAACCCCCTTTGGAAGATTGCCCAAAATCTACTCCTACCTTGCCTTGTTGTTATCAATATTTTTAGAAACTCCCTGTGATTTCCATGGCTTTCCTTGAACGATCATCCATGGGCCAAATGTCGGAGTTGGTTCCTTTGATGTCAGAGTCGGTTAGACTTGTTCGGTACCCCTTTTTGACTGGCCATTGTGCATCTCATCCTGTTTGTCTCCATTGGCATTCTAGCTAACCTTGTCCGCATCTTCATCCTCATTCTGCCTTTCCAGAATCCTGACCTGCTTCATCTTTCCATAAGCCTCCTTCTGATGCCCAGCTTTGCCACAATGAAAACATATGAGGCTAATTCCCTCATATTCAACCGTATACACATGATGCATTATCTCTATTGATGGATTAAGTGGCTTCTTTAAGTCAATCTCAGCACAAATTCGTGCGAAATTGCTGCGCACCAATGCTTCAGTGTTACAGTCAATTCTCAATGTACAACCCAGTCCACCCTCAATCCTCCTCAGCATCATTTCATGTTGGAACTCCAGTGGTAGGCTCGGGATTCTCACCCATGCTGCTATCTTGTCAAACGCAGCCTCCGTAGGGTGAAAGTTCAGTCACCGTTCGCGTATCATCAGGCAATGGCCTTGGATCAACCAAGGGCCTTCAAACAAAGCAAATTCTTTATCCTCCAGATTCGCAAATTTGACGACGAAGAAACCTTGGGTAAATTAGTAAAGATGATTGATCACTTAAGTCGCCATAGTTGTTCCAGTATTTTTTTCAATGCCATATAACCTACATTCCTTCCAAGCACCTTGATGATCAGTGCATCCCTCAAGTTAGCACAGAATAATTCCATCTCAGCCTCCGTTGCCATAATCTTAAGGCAAAGCTCATTGGTAAAATCAATCATCAAATCATCATCCACACACATGTTTACAGCAACTTTACTGGACCCTCATTGCTATTCTTCACAACCCCCATAAGTACTTCACGATACCCAACTCCTCGTGCTTTAGGGGGAGCGAGCACCATGCTTCCACAGAAGCCTCCTTCTTCAGTGGTTCCATTACATCAGGGTGCGGGCCATTCCTCCTCTCCACTTTCTTGGCTCTTTTCGTGTTTCGATCTAACTAATCATCTTCCTCTGGCGTTAGCTCACTGTCATGCCCAACGTCCTACTCCTGCACCCCATCGCTTTCCATCTCTGTATGATTCTAGTTACTCTAACCCTTCTTTCGATCCTCTGAGTGATCGTTAAATATTTTAAAACTTGCTTTTAATTTCTAAAAAAATTTAGAACTTCTTTTTCTCTATTAGAGTTGAAACCAATGTTGCGAATACTGTACCGGACTTGGTACCAATTAGGTTCTGTTATTTTGGGTAATTTTTTAAATTTATGAAATAGTCCCTAAATTTTTTTAGAAATTGCAAAATAGTTCATTGTCATATTGTATTATTGTACTGTATATTATATAAGTTTAAATCAAACTTATTACCAAAAATCACAAAAATAAATAATAACCACAATTGATATGAAATAACAATAATTTTCAGATATTTTACATATAAATAATAACCACAATTAATATGAAAAAAGACAATTATCATCATACAAATATAAAAATAAGAACAATATAAAGTATTTAAAATATTACAAATTCATCATATAATAAATAATAATTACACCAAAAATCACAAAAATAAATAATAACCACAATTGATATGAAATAACAATAATTTTCAGATATTTTAC
>JAOQML010000197.1:31560243-31571115 GCA_027568935.1 Erythroxylum urbanii | reverse complement strand
AAACTCAAAACCTTTACGGAGAGGAGCCCTGGTTGCTTTTCTAACATAATGCAATATTTAATTTTAGACACTTTTTTGGTATATATTTTAGACAAAATTTACCATCTTAAATAAATGTCTAAAAATTTTAACAATTCTTAGATTATTTAAGACGGTTATTAAATACGTCTAGACATAAGCGTCTAAAATCTCCTTATTTTAGTGTAGTGCAAGTTTATTAGTTCATTCTAATTTCACCTTTTACGACTAGTTTATCTTACTATGAATGATATATTAAAGAAAGTATTTTATTTGCTTATCTAGGTCTTGATAATTATTTTATCTTTAAATGGAGTTATAAAAAAAAAGGTGAAAAATTATGCTCAACGATGGCGGTGGCGGCACCATATACCTCCATAATCTTTTGGCTCTACTCTACCAAAGCCTCATCATTCAAATATCCATAGTCAATCCATAAATCGCTTCCACTCAAATTCCTAAAGTGGATTCATAAATGGCTTCTTACTCTAAATTATAAACTGAATTCTAGTATATTTCCAACACTGTCAACTTCTCCTTTCATCTTCACACTACCAAACTTGCCACTAAAGGTAAAACCCTTAACTTATTACTTTTTACCACCTAATGTATCTTTTTCAATTTCTTCATTACCTCTACAAATTACTTATCAGCCTCTACTCATTTACAAGAACCACCTAATAGCTACGTAAAACCTCTAATCTCACTAGGTCATGTGTATCCTTCTCCTGCTTCTCCTGTAAGCAAGCCACAGCTGATAGAGAAGCTACCAACTTTTTGGGAGATGGTAAATTGGGATTTTTTTGGTTGAGTTTAGAGCATGGGTCCTACTATTATCATAAGGATTTCATGTTAACACTAGTGGGGCCTACAAAAGGTAAAAATAAAAAATTACATGTCAACACTTAATTAATAGAAACATAACAGGGTTAAAGGTTCTATTATTTAGGAGTTTGATTCAATTAGTTTTGAAAATATTGGAGTTCTTTCTATACATCCAAAATATTAATGGCAACTAGCAAGCATGTATTTTGGTGTAAACATTAGGGTCTAGAAGGGAATTTCGCCAAAAATTAAATAAAAAAGTCAAATAAGGTTTAAATTTTGATTTAATAAGGAAAAGAAAAATTAGAAATTGAATAAAAATTGATGCCAATTTATGTCTTTCGATTTCATCTTTTTGTGCTCCCTCTCTCTATACATTTTCTTCTTCTCCCAATCTTAACGTCACGTCCTAAGGAAATATAAAAAAAGTTAGCTCCCTAAAAAAGTGTCTTAAGAAAATCCTAGAGTCATCTATTTATGTCGCCCTCTTAAAATTAGGATACTCTAACTCTGTTATCTTCCTTATAAATTTAGCTGTATTATCTCAAGATTATTATTCCAGTGGCATAAAGGTATTGCTCATAATAAGGTTCCCATTCGTAGCATAAAAGTGCTCATACCAGTGCAAAGGCACTAATATTTCTGTAATTTTCTAGGAATTAAGTGTTGAAGTGCTTTTTTCTAGCGGAGGGGCACTTATAATTCTATCAACCATCAATTGAAAAAGGTTGTTAGCATAAAGGCACTCCAAACAAGAGCAAAGGTGATATGACCTCTATTTTCTTATCCCTTGATCTTTTATTTTGCATTAAAAATCTATCATACCTAATAAAATGATCTTAATTACATGATAACCAAAAACGCATTATTTTGATCATAAGATTCTCAAAACCCACCCGCAAATTGTCAATTTTAAAGTATTTAATTAGTCAATATAAAATCCAACTCTCAAGAACACCTTTGACAAAATACTCCCATAATGGATCAATATGTCCTTTCTTATGGAAACTACATTGTACATTACTAATAAATCTAACATTACACAAAGTGATAAAAAGCTGGTCCCTCCTACAGTTAGCAAAATATAACTATCACAAATATCAAAAAATAAGAAATCTTTTTAAAAAATAAATCCTAATAAATTTACGTGATCTCATAAGAATAAATTTAGTCTAAAGTCAAAAGCTTAACCAGAATAAACGAGATGTGCAAAAGATACCTCAGGAACTCATTCTTAGTAAAAATTTCTTACTTATCAACTACAGAAAAACTCATACCATAAGTTTAGCCTTTATCTCTGATTATTCCAATAACAATTTCACTAAACACATTATTCTCAATTCTAATAAATACTTTAATATATTTTAAAAATATTTAATCACTTTAAATTATAATACTTCAGGAAGAGAATGATCACTACAACATTATGACAAAGTTAGATAATATTTTACAGAAGTCTTTTTTTATAATTATTTTGTTTCAATAATAACTCAATATGTTAATACACTAAGAAAGACACGCACAATAAGAATCCATTGGTATGCCTTGATACAGAGACGAACAATGCACGGATATGACTTGTCTAGATTTAAGAAAACCTCACTGTCAAACCAGGAAATTCAATCACAATCGCTTGGGAATTCCACATAATTATAGATAGAAATCTTAATCATTCGTGAGAAAATTCATTAAAACTTCATTTCAATGTCGGTGGACTCACGTGAGGCAAGCTAATGAAGGATCGATCGAATCCACGAGATGATCATCAGTATCTTGCTTTCTTTTATTATGAAATACTCCATAAATAGTCATACCGCGTTCAGTGGGAGGATATGAAGGAGATTGCATAGTTGAGCTGCAATTCTCAATATTTCTTGGACAAGTGATTAGAGCTCGGTTCTTAAGTAATTGTTTGGATGCATGAGCAATCTCAATTTCGGGCAAATCGTAGATCTCAAAAGATTATTATCTTATGTTCTTAGCAAAAGATTTGAACCAGCCTACTTAAATGATCTTCAAGTTGGATTACTTAATATGGTGAAGAAGTTAGAAGGCAAACTGCTTGACCTTTTCTTTTAGATTGCACAAAAAGATCATTTGCTCGAGAGGAATTATAAGGACTATAATATGTTTATGAACCTTTGACATATGATTCAACTCATGGACCCACCAGGTTCATTATCACGACTTAGTTTCCATCCCAATCTTCCTCGCAGTCATACCAAATATCGTTATTAAACAATTCATGTTGATTTGCTATTTTCATATCAACAATAAGTTAGCAATATCTTAACAAAATTGGTTGTATTCTAACCATATTAGAATAGTAGTTACAACCCAATTCTTCAAAAACAAAATGCCTTCTGGAGTTACAATGCGTAATACTTACAGCCCTTAAAGCTTAAAAAGAAGAAATGTATCACAAAAATACTTAAAAAATCACTCGGGATTTTGTCTTCATATTGCCTTGTAGATTTAAAATATAAATCACTTTCTCCATATCTTAGGAGAATCAATCAAATGATACTATTCTCATTCGTTAGAATATCTCGTCGATACTGTACGATTTTCTTCGCCTATTCTTCTACTTATGTTTTCTATGGCGATTTTTTTTCTTTTAATATACAGAGCTCTAGTTCTACTTTTGAGGGTTTGCAAAAGTTGCTGCATTTTACGTTTAAGAGATCACGACCTGTATATTAATATTTTGGTCTTTAGTAATCAGAGACATACCAACTAATAAAGAACATCATATTTTAAGTCAATTACAATTTAAGTTATGAAGGTTGCAACTTTTAATTTCTTTTTTTTTTTTAACATGAGAAACTATCGTAACTTATTTCTCCTTGCAAGAAGTTAAACTAGTTGAAACCCGGTCCTTGAAATCAATCAATCAGCCCACTTTTGACAAAAGATGCTAAGATAGATGGGGTAAACTAGAAACATAATTAAATATAGACATAAAGATTCCAATTATGTGGAATATCATTGATAGCCGCGGTAGGTTTTTGCTGGTGGGACTCTGAAGATATTGAATCCAGTTCAAGCTTTGTCCCACCTTTTCTCCCATGTGATTAAAGACTTTGGAGCACATATTTTCAGCCTCCGTTTCTACAGTACATTAATCAAAATGAGATTCGTCCCCATGCAGTCTATTTATTACCTTTGGATTGACTGTGGATTATATATATTATAAAGCATATACTTCTTATAATGTATTTGAAAAGTACAGATACGCCTCCATCAACATTTTAGATTAATGTGCAACCTGAAGACTTTTTAATGTGGAGAAAATAAAATATAGACCAGTTTTATGTGTTACAAAGAGTAAATATGTAAATTCCTGTATTAAGATTTAAATTTGGTAAAAAGGAAACATCAAATATTAAATTGTTGGTTATTAAAAAAAATTACATGCTTCATCTTATAACCTTGTCCATCGATCTTAGGTTAGGCCCATCAAAGATATGATGCCCTTGGATTAATTAACATATCCTATATTGAAAGTTTCCACACTTTAAATAGAATATAGTAACATATGTTACACAGAGAGATAAGGGATCTGGCAAATGTCTTGCGCGTGGAACATGGATCATTGTTCTTCAATTTCTCAAGTAGACCATTACAATACTGACGAGCTCTTCCAATTATCAGCTATTCCATGGCAACAACAGGCAGTCTCGCAAGATAAAGTTCTCACCGTAGCACCTTCTGGGTATAGCAGTGACTTAACAGCTAACAGAACCCAGCTTAACCAGCGGCGTAAATCTTCCATGGTTTCAGGAGTCGATGATCAAAACCCTAGTGACAGGAAGAAGAAGAAAATCATACATAGAGACATTGAGCGACAGCGAAGGCAAGAAATGGCTGCCCTTTACGGGTCTCTACGATCCCTTCTTCCCTTTGAATACCTTAAGGTCAGTTTCTTCTTTTAACTAATTGACCATGATCAGTCAGGGATATATTTACTTTCTTCAATGATCCTTCTTTTCTATACTGAAGTCTTCATGTTCTGCATTTTTTTTTTTGGTCGATTGTCAGGGGAAGAGATCAATATCTGACCAAATTCAAGGGGCAGTCAAATACATAAAACATCTGGAACACAAGACACAGGAGTTGAATGAGAAGAAAGAGGGGCTAAGGAATCTGTGTAATGACTACAATATTCCAACTTCTTCTGGTTCTGCACTTGAAAGCTCGGAAAATCTCGAGAGGGATACCTTGACAGTTGAACCTTGTTTAGTTGGCGTGGAGGTCGCAATAAATACAGCTTATACAAATGGGTTTCCTCTTTCAAGAGCGCTTGAACTTATGATAGGAGAAAAGTTTACTATTGCTAGCTGTATTTCCACTAAAGTAAACGAAAGGATGATTCATGCCATTAAAGCTGAGGTAAAATTCAACGAAATCTTGATACAGCTTAGGCTTTTTATGATTCTTTAGTCTCTCTCTCTTCTGCATGGTTAAATAGCTTAATTCAGTCTCTCACAAGTCACAACTTCTTTGCTAATTATCAACAACTTAATCTTATATAGAAAAGCATGCACGCAGGTCACTGATGGAAGGAAAATCATTATGCTTGATCTGCAACAGAAGCTGACAGATTCTATCACGTCGTATGCAAATTTGATATTTCAGTAATGGATCACCCTCCGGTATCTCCTTTTTCCGGCACAGCAAGGATTCTATGTATATACACAAATTTCCCCTTCCAGGTATCTCAGGTTGGTTGAGGATTTCCCAGAATTTTAGGCAAAAAACATGGTGATTTACATCTGGATTACTGTTGTGCTGTTGTTTTGGCGATATCTCATGTTTATATATCAGTTGTATATCATACACATATGCTAGCATTGAAGTAATTAATGGACAGCCTTCAGCTATCCCTCAACTATTTAGTCTCATTATCTCATGTATCTGGTCACAAACAAATATAGGAGATTTCATGATACTAAATCTTTATCCCACGACTGCTTATCCCAGAATATATATCTAATTCTCTCCCTCTTCTTTGTTAAGCACACTTCCTCTTCTGGTTAAACATATCAATGAATCTATTACCTTCCTACGCACCCCGTAACTTAAGCTCAATTATGGGTTCTCTAGCTTTATTAATTTTCATACGCTTTGTAGTGGCATCATGTTTCTTCCCTGTTCCTCGCCACAGTTGTTCCCTTTTGGTATTAATACTCTAGTTTGACAAAATGATCTAGGTTCGTCAACTATTCACATTTTTGCTTTGTTTTCCTTTTTTTTTTTCACCTAATATATAGAGGTGAAAAACACTGTGCAGTTAGACAGAAACTGTGGATTGAAGTATTGAACCAAAATATCATCTTGCTACATAACTGAGTTAGTTCAAATCAACCACTTTTATGCCAATATATATATGCTGTTATATTTAATTTATAATTTGTCTTTCGTCCATTGTTGAAGTACTACGTTATTGGAAATTCAAACTGAAAATTTTTACAAACTTTTGTGAATGTGGATTCTCTTCACTATCACCAAAGTTTTTTCAAGGATCAAGGGCACTGAAACAATTTGTCAAGAAACACTCTTTCAAATTCCACATGTTGCCTGTCGCTCATTTTAAGCAATGTATATAGTTTGTAGTATCATCAAGTAACAAATATATACGGAAAGAAAATTTGTTTCTAAAGTGTCGTTTATTGCGGCCATGTTTATAAATTGGTGAATTTATACAAATAAAAGAATTTCAATGCCTTCATATCTAATATCCCCCCAAATATTAAATAACATTATTTTTAAAGCAGATTTTTGGGATATTCAATTATTCATTTAAATTTTAATGATTCACTACAGGTTCAGTGATTGATTTGAGTTAGTACAGATAAAGAGGATCATGATCAGATGATCACCTTGTTCATGTCTTTGCCAACCTAGTAATGTTTAACATCATATAGATCTTGTTTAACCAGCATGTTTATTTCATGTAATAATAAAAAGTCAGGATTTGGGCACATCAAAGTTCCTAGTGATGTTACCGTAAACAATACCTATTGATTTTATAGACCAATTAAATTAGGGGATAATAGCATGATAGAGGCAAAACTACGATATCTGTATACGTAGATAAATGTATTCCCAGTCTTTGTTTTCCGAAAATTTAGGATTCAACAAGTAGAATTTAAAAATTTTCATTGAATCATATTTATAATAGTTATACTAATCAACATAATTTCTTTATTTAAAAATAATCTTTAAATAAAGGAATCTAATGACTTTTTAAAAAATTGGTTACTTAATTTCGTGTACTAAATAGATTTTTGTGCCAATAGTTTTGTTTTGAAAATTAAGTAATGAATTCATTCAACAAAGATGGAAATTACAAAAACTTTAAAGTTAAAACTCCACAGGGAGGAGCCATTACAAAAATTCTATAAGTTCAGTTGCAAGTTAATATGATTAGAAATGCATTGCTGATTAACATTAACCATGATTGCCATTCTTAGCTTGAGGTAAAATTGAATCCACCCATACTCCTTGAACTCTTATGCCTTTTCAAAGATTTTATTATTTGTCATCCTCTATATATAATGCACCAACATAGCAAAGCCAACCCTAAAGACCTTTTGATCCTTTATGCTAATCCATCTTAACTTATTGGCCCAAGTTAAACAATTTATCTAGCTAAGATTTCGATATTGTAGTCTAAAGAGGTTGAGAAATGCACTCCATATCTACTTAGTATGAAAACAATCAAAGAGTATGTGATCTAGTGTTTCATTCTCTTTAGAACATAAAGGACAACTTAGTTCAAGAATTTGAAATTTGATCCTTCTGGTTCCCAATCTACGTAGTGCAACTAAACATAAGATAAAAGAATGAGCTTGTGATATATGTGATCTCCATATAAGGGTATGAAAAGGGAACTTGACTATAGGACCTAGTAACAATTGCTTACAGGACTGAGCGATAAATACGAGACTTTTGAAATTCCCATTTGATTTCATCCGCTTTCGCTTGGTCTAGATGATATGTAAGCAAGTGTTCTACAATCAATCTAATTCCTCTACTTATATGAAAAGGCGAATGCCATCTATTGTTTCGAATTAAAACTTACACTTTAGTATCCTCTAGAATAGAACCTTTTAACGTTGGAAAGAGTGGAGTGTTACAGAGGGGGCCCAATTCATGCCATTGATCAAACCAAAATGTAGTGCTTGATGTGAGGGCGCATGAAAGACCTTTTGTGCAGAATTTGTTGAAAGGTATAGGATTGGCCAGTTTTCTAAGTGATAGACCAGAAGCTTTTTTGTCTGATGTGGTATATGTGAACCCACCTCACCCATAAGCTCTCTTTGTCACAACAAATGTTCCACAATCTTTTAACTAATAGAAATTTTGTTCATTTTACTAGCTGAGTTGATTCCCAGACCCCTATTATGCTTACAAAGACGTATGACAGTCTAATTCACTTTAGCACTTCTCCCTACACTAGAATTCTGTCCATTCTAAATGAAGTCTCTAACACTTCTGTCAATTTTCTTTAAAACTCCTTTAGGAATAGCTAAGTGCAATAACCAATAAACATGCAAATTGTTAAGAATGGAGATGGCTAGTTATAGTTTACCTCCAGATGATAGGAACTTGTTGCTCCATTTAGAGATTCTTCTGTTCACTTTGTTAATAAGGGGCTTGCATTCAACTTCCTTGAGCTTATTAGTAAAGATTGGAACCCCCAAGTATGTAAGTGGTAATTAAAGAATAGTGAGTCCAACATCTTCTATCACTCTCATTAAATCATCACCACTATGCATGGTTAGATAAGCAACACTTTTGCTTAGATTGAATCTGAGACCTGGCATTTTTTGGAATGTCTGCAGTGCTGTTAAGAGTGTTCTAATAGATGTAAGATCATTGACAGAAAGCATAACAAAGTCATCATTAAAAGAAAGTTGAGTAATGCCAAGATCTCTACATTGATTATGAAATCTGAAATTTATATTATGCTTTATACAAAGCTGTGTGATTCTTCGTTCCATAGTAATAGCAAACAAATAAGGAGAAAGCTTGATACATTCTCCATTTATCATCACTGAAAACGACATAGTGGTGATACAAGCCTAAATTCATATGATAAACTCAGAAGGGTATCCAAAAGCATGCAGTGAGTTGATGATGAAACTCCATTTGATAATGTCATATGTCGTTTTGAACTCTATCTTGAGAGCAAAACTCTTAATATGTTTCTTAGACTTATAATCCTTTGATAATTCTTGGGATAATAAGATGCCATTCTTACTTCTACTAGGAATGTAAGCACCTTGACTCGGATTAATTAAGCCACGTAGAGTAGCCTTCAACCTGTTAGCAAGGACTTTTTGCAATGATCTTATACATTACATTGCAACAAGCAATAGTTATGAAGTCATTCAGGTCCTTAGGGTTAGGACTTTTGGCGACCAAGACCAGAAAAGTCTTATTCATCTCTGTAAGCAACTTGCCTCTTGAAAAATTCTTGCACTGCATTGATCACTGGCATTTGTAAGACATTCCATTTCTCTAAAAATAATATTACATTAAATCCATCCTGTCCTATTGACTTATGAGGATGAAAGGAGAAAAAAACCCTTCTTATCTCTTTAGTGGTAACATGCTTGACAAGTTTTGAATGATGAGAAAGATTAATGAAACCAAACATATTGTTGAGCAGATCTTTTGAAAAGTAAATAGTGCAGGTGGTTTCACCATTTATAGCTTTAAAGTAGCTTTTGGCTGCCTTTTTCATTTCTTCTTGATCATAACTCACTATGCCATTATTGTCTTCTAGAGACACAATATTGTTTCTATTTCTTCTGCCTTGAATCACGTTGAAGAAATACCTAGCAATTCTATCTCATTATTGGATCCATTGAATTTTAGACTTCTGCCTCAGTTGCAAAATGCAAGTGTCAAGAGCTTGTAGATACTTCTTAAGTTCTGCTTTCTCTTTCTCAATGAGTGTGACATCAATATGGTCATTTACTAATTATTTTTGAGTGAGTGATAGCTCCTTCATAGCTTGCGCTTTATCAGTCTTTATAGGATCCATGACTCCCCTTAGTAGTTTGATATATTCAGATTTAATCAACTTTATAATTTGCATACATTAATATGTTTTAGATTCTTGAAATCTTATAATAAGAGCATCTGCAATAATTGAATCAAGTTGTGAATGCTTTAATAAATAATTGAAGAACTTGAATGGAGATCTGCTTATCATGAGCTTTTGGTATCATAGACTTTGATTGGAGAGTGATCCGAAAAGAGAGGCTCCCTAAACACTACATAACTCTTTGTCATTTTGGTGAGCGACTAATCATTCACCAAACATCTATTTAGTTTCCTTTGAATCAAAGCTACACCCTGTTGATGGTTGTTGTAGGTATAAATAGGACCCTAAAATTTGAGGTTTACTAATCGTAGCCAAGAGGTGAGTTCAATTACTTCCTTTGTACCTGCATGAGTTAAACTTCTTCTCCCAATAGATTTAGCTAGAAAAAGAAGACAATTTAAGTCTCCCACAAGCATCTGAGGAATTGTAATGCTCAATTCAATGATGTGTAAGTACCTTTATAAACTAGCTCTTTGAAACTCCTTGTTGTGTGCATATATTATAATAATTGCTAACGACATTTTGTCTGCTTTTGTAATAAGTTTATAATGGATCAGTTGTTCAGTGCAAAACCAATTAGATAAAGTCAGAAGAGTTGGATCTAGTGCAACTATGATCCTATCATTTGGATGCTTTGCATGATTGTTTAATGTTTTCCATTCTATTGGTACAAATTTCAAACCTCCTCGAAAAACTTCTTCCTTTATTTTAGTTTCCACCAAACCAATAAAAGCCACATGATTGACCCATAATGTAACCCCCCATTACCCTAGGATACGTACCGGAACGCCCGTAGGTCATTCCGACACATAACCTAAGATAACAGAGCGTTACGTGAAATAACTATCGAACTCCACATGGCATCACATACATTAAAAGAATAAGAACCAGTAAATGAAATTCACAAA
>JAOQML010000197.1:31541313-31551584 GCA_027568935.1 Erythroxylum urbanii | reverse complement strand
AAACCATAATAACATCAATCAAACTCAATTTAAACATGATCATAATTAAAGAAATTCAACTAGCAAATAGACAAAGAGAATCAAAGGAAAATAAACATCCATGGGTTGCCTCCCATGTAGCGCTTCTTTAACATCTGTAGCTTGACTCTCCTCTACGCTCATGGCAGCTCAAATTAAATAAATTCAACTAATAAATAGACAAAGACAATTAAAGGACTTCACCATCCTTGTTGTTTTCCTTCCCACACCTTCTCTTGTGCGATCATTTCTTCTTACATGCATTCCTAGGGTTGTCAACACCTTCCCATCCACCTTGGGGTTTAGGTTCTTTGATGTCTGTTACAGTTGAAGGAGCACGATAATTTTTCTTTAATACCTTGAATGTTAACTACTCCTTACCTATTCTCAGTATCAATTCACCCCCATCAACATCAATAATTGAACAGATAGTAGCCAGAAATGATTGCCCAAGCACCTTCAGGGTTTCCTCATCTTCTCTAATATCCATTATATAGAAATCCACTGAAATGAAGAATTTGTCGATCCATATTTGCACATTCTTAATGATTCCCTTTGGCAAGTGCATCGTTGTCGGCAGTCTTCACCAATGTCTTAGTGAGTTCTGGCTCTCCTAAACGTAGCTTCCTATTGAATGAGTAGGGAATCATATTGATGCTAGCTCCTATGTCCATGAATGCCCTATCTATCTGAACTCCATAAATACTGTACGGAATAAAGAAATCCCCTTGGTCTTCTTTCTTTGGTGCTATCGGTGAGTTTCCTTCTGATATATGTTCTTCAACCTCTTTTTTCACCGGTTTCTTCAACGTGAATTTTGATTGCAGTTGATTGGTTATATTCGACATCTAAATTAACTCACCCTCCTTAGAATTCCTCATTCCTCCTCTTGAAGATGACTTCTACTAGGCAAAAATCTGATGTGGAAGTCCAAGTTGAAACTCCTTGTTCGGCTCGCTTACTAGTTCTCTTAGCTCCGTTTTGCTCCTCATTCACACTTTCCTTTTTCTCTATCTGAGTAATGGCCATGGGTCTTTCTTTCAAATTAATTTTAGTGTTGCTCGGTAGGCTATATGAATTTCAAGAAGATAACGCGTTAGCAAGTTACCCTACCTGAACCTCAAGATTGTGAATGGAAGACACGTGATTCTTCATAATTTGGTCAAATTTCACTTCTATCCTTTTCTAATTTTCCTCCTAGCTTGCATGCATCCTTTTCTAATTCTCCTCTTGAGCTGCTAATTTAGACCACAAGACTTCCATCATCTTATCTATTTTACTTTCCACTGCTCCAATATGATCTTGTTGAAATCCTGGTGGTCCTTATGATCTTTGTTGGCCACCTACATTGTTATTACTCAAAAAAACAAATTTAGATGGTTTCACCACCTCGGATTATAGGTATTAGAGTAAGGGTAATAACTTACCGATTCAGTACCACTGGCTTCTAATAGAAAGTACTATGTAGAATCGCTTTGCCCACATAACTCACACTAAACTTGTATTGCCTTAGTTATTGAGGAAGATGCTCCTTGCATGTTGTTTAGCTAATTCGTAAGAGCTGTGATCTAAGCCTACAAGGTAGTAACAAAGTCAATGGGTGTCATACTTTTTTGTTCCTTCTGTCCCTGTTTGCTCCTCTCGCGCGACAACATGTAACTGTTACTTTCCAACTCCTCTAACAGATCATGAGTTGCTTCCACCATCTTCCTCATTAATGAACCTCCTGCCACCGCGTCGATGGTTCCTCTAGTGCTTAGATTCACTCCATTATAGAATGTCTGAAGCAGGAACTCTCTCGGCAGGTTGTGATGAGGACAACTTCTCTAAAGTTCTTTAAATCTCTCCCAAGCTTCGTAGAGAGACTCCCCATCATTTTGCTAGAAATTTGTTATCTCTTTGATAATCCTTGTCGTCTTTGTCAATGGGAAATACTTAGTGAGGAATGCTTGGGAAGTTACTCCCAAGTCATAATCTGATCTGAATTCAATAAGTTGTATCATGCATTGGCTCGATCCTTCAACGTAAACAAAAATAGTCTCAACTTCACTGCATCATTGGACATTCTGTTAAATAGGAATATGTCACATATATTCAAAAAATTTATGATGTAGGCATTCAGATCCTCATTGGATAGCCTATAGAATTGTAAACTATTTTGTAGAATGTTGAGCAGCGTTGGCTTTAACTTAAAATTATTTGTTTGGACCACCGGTCTTGTCACTCCTTGGGGACTAAAACCTAGCCTCATGAAGTCCATCAAGGTCCTCTTCGATCTTCCTTGCTCTCCTTCTTCAGCCATATCTTGTTGTGGAAAGTTAAGACGCTTTGCTGTTCTTAACTCTCTTTCATACCTCTTGATGTCCGAAAATTCGTCTTCGCTCACTTCTTTCATTCTTCGTGTGCTCTTTGTGTTCATGCATCTGTAATTACATAAGAAAAAATATCAAAAAATCTTAAATCAAAGTAATCTAAATTAAACAAGATGCTAAACAATCAATGCCTGGCAACAACGTTAAAAACTTGTTGATGGTAAAACCTATCTATTTGTTTTACGCTCAAAAACTACTAGTGAACAGGTCATGACTTGTAGATTAAAAGAGCAGATATCGATCCTACAGGGATTGATGCCTAGACACCACTTAATTTAGATAAAATTTTATTTAAGAAACAAAATTGTTTAATAAAAATAATATGGAAAATTTAAATAAAAATTAAAAGACTAACTCAAAATAATAGACAATACCAACATGCAGAAAAATCGGAATTCAAGAATCTAAAGACTAGAGATTACTTTTTTTTCCTATTTTGTGTCCCTCCTATTTTATTGATTGAATTATGTCTTACCTTAGATTTTTGAATGTAATAACTACCCTTTCCCAAGGTGTAATTAATTATCCTAATCGAATTTAAGGGAATTAATTGGACGATCTCTCAACCTACCCAATGACTCAACCTATTCAACTACTTATTAAACTATTTTATGGGTAATCAATTGACTAGCCGAGATCTCTCTTCTAACTATTCACTTAATGTGATAATTTTAAGTTTATAGGTCGCCAACTCTCGTTGTATAATCCTACATAAATTTATCTTACTCAGTCTCTCGATTTGTTGCAAGATAACAATTTAAATCAACAATTATTAAAGACAACTTTATTTAATTCAACAAAATAGGAGTTTTGACAAAATAGTTCAAAAGCAATCCCTAAAACTAAATCAGCCTAACATGGTCTCTATAACATCATCAACATTCAAATAAACCATTTTACAAAGAATAAAAGAAGTAAAATTTATAGAAAATTGAATAACAAGACTCCTTCTCTTCTTTACCAAAATTTAGAAATTTTGGTGTTGATGTGCTAATTTGCCCAATCTTGATGATGATCCTTGATTTCAACCTTCCCTAAGGCTCCAAACATATGTTCTTCACTCCAAATATGGTCTTTCTATAGAAGGGTTTCGTGCCCTCCAAGTTGGAGGCTTAATGATGCTTTTATAATCCAAAAACCTAAATTTGATGAAGCCCCGCATAATCCTTCAGATTGTAATTCCCACGATCGTAGGAATTAGAATTGGCCACAGAACACTTCCTCTTTTCTTCTCCTTTTGATTTCTAGCTCAATCTCTAAGTTGTTCGATCTTCCTTCGTACATAACAAATAGTCAATTCTTACCCTAAATTAACATTAAACACAAAAGAACAACAATGGAAGTCAAAGTAAGCAAAACTATACAAAATAAATCCTAAACTATAACAAAAATCAACAAGTATGCAAGAAAACATATGCCATTTACATGGAAAAACATAGACTAATGCACACCTATCAATGCACCATAGGAAGTCAAGGTAACTGCTTCTACCCTAATACCCTATATAAGCTATGCACGATATATACAACAAGGCCCTAAACGATGCTAAGATTACTCAAGAAAATTAACAACGATTGGAGCTTAAAAATAAATAAAGCTAAATAAAAGGGATGAACAAGTAGTAAGCCACAAAAAAGGAACTAATAATATAGTTAAAAATAGAAATCGTATAAGCTATACAAAAATCAAAACTAGAAGATAGATATTAATAGTAGAAAGAAAGAAAGAAATACTTAAAAGGAACTTTGAAAGAACTTTATAGAGATTATTGACTACAAGACTCAAAGGAAAAAAGACACTACTCAAACATGAAAATCATAATCAATTAACAAATCACATTAACCTCCATTTGAAATCATAATCACCTAGTACAGTAAAAATAGTTCAAGAAAACATAATAAAAGCATTTAAGTTTAAAAGGAAAACACAAATTAAATAACAATAATTTCTAAAAAAACAAATAAACTTGAGTAAAATGTACAAAAAAGTTAACAAAATCGAAACGAAAGGTAATATGTAAAAGGTGCTAAATGATAAAAACACAAAAAAGAAAACAAAAAAAAATCAAGAGCTTATAATGCTCAATCTGGCAGAGAAGCTAAAAGCCTTAAATGATAGGTATAATTTATACTATATTTTGATAGGAGTTTTATTGTGTTTTTAGGTGCTTGTTAGATGATTATCATATGTATAGGTTTAGAACTGTGTTTATGTGAGTGTTTGTTTATATTTTAAGTGTTTGTGTTGTTTAGAGTGTGATTTCAATCTTAATTTTATATTTCTTGAGGTGTTTGTTGTGTTTGTTAATATTGGAAATAAGATAATTAAAGAACAACAAAGATGGATGTCTATGAGGTTGCATTGGCAGGGTCATAATTGTGAGTCCCATATCATGAACATGACAGAGAGAAATTTCCCAAGGTCACAATCGTGACACCCATGTCACGATCGTTATAAAGACTTTCTAGGCATGATGTTTTTCATATGTTTTAAGCTTCGAGGGCATTTTTGGAACCAATCAAAGTGGAAAAACCTTACTTACACCTTTGGTAACGATAATCCTTGCGTACTATAAGATACTATCCATATACTTGCAGTGTATTGAGGCTTTTATTATTAGATGTACAACTTGCTTAACAATTTTTTGGCATCGTTTTAAGGGATTTAATTTAAGACTATTTGAGTTCCTTTAATCAATGGAATTTTTTGCTAATCTTGTGTCCTTACTACTGCATGAACACAAGAATTACTCAAAGTTCAAGTAAGATCGAAGAAACTTTAACTCTTGATATCATAAGACAAGAATGAGAAATTCAAAGAGCAAGAAATCAATAAGAGATCAAAAGAACAATGTCCAAAGAGTTTAATCATAAAGTTTAGCAGTGAAACAATGTCTGAAGAGTTTAATCATAGAGTCCAGCAGTGAACCCTAATGGATTTCATGAGACTAAGGTTCAACGCTACACATCAAGGCATCACTCGACCACCGGTCTAAGCAACATCATTGGAGATCAAGCCAGTGTTGCTGAATATGCTATAGACCAATGTGCATTTTTACAAGCTAGCTAATGAACATCCTAATGCTTATCTAGCAAACTTTCTAGGAATATGTGATACCTTTTGATATAATAGAATATCAGAAGATGTCGTTAGGATGAGGCTTTTTCCCTTCACACTAAGGGATAGAGCCAAACCATGGTATAACTCTTTAAACCTAGCAAACATCACGACATGGGAGTAGTTGGTGTATGCCTTCCTGGAAAAATACTTCCCTCTGAATAAACACGAGGTTGATAAAGGAGATTGCTAATTTCTAACAAAATGATGGGTAGTTATTATATGAAGCATAAGAGTGTTACAAGGACTTGCAAAGGAGACGTCCTCATGTTGAAAGGAAAGGAATTTCTCTTGCAAAAATTCTATAACAAATTTAATCAACCTATGAGGGTCACGATCGACATAGTTTCTAGAGGATCTCTGATGAGGAAGATAGTTGAGGAAGTAGAGGACTTACTAGAGGAGATGATGAATAATAGTTGTCTTAAGACTTCGAACAAAAGCAGACATTAGTCTACTTTTTAAGATTAAAAGGGAGTCATTGTTATCGACTTACTGATAACATTATAGTCTGATTATCGACAATTTAACAAAACAACTGAATAACCTACAAGCCTCGTTATCTACTCTAGTTAAAGAAATTTATTATGGATGTGAATTTTATGGACAAGTTAATCATTTACTGATGACTGCTTTTTAATGCAAAATAACAATATGGAGTAACTCAAATATATGGGCACACAATTTGGTCGAGAAGGAGGAAACAACCCCCTACTTTAACATGCACAATCCTGGGTAGAGGAACTACCCAAAATTTTTTTAGTCAAACAATGTGGATAATCAAATAAAAAACTAAGATCCATATAGATTTCAACAAGAGAAGTCTAGCACCAATGAATCGAAATCAGATAAGATTATGGATAAAATCATAAGTATAGAAGGGAAGTTTAAATTGGTAGCTAAAAATTATGCCTCTTCCATTCATATCTTGGAGGTTCAAATAGGCCAACTGGTGAACACATTGTCTACAAGAAGTGTAGGGAGTCTCTCGAGTAATACTAAAGCAATCCTAAATGAGTAACTCAAGGCAATCACACTTAGAAGTGGGAAAGAGCTTGAGCCACCAACAAACAAACAAGTTGCAACCCACCCTATAAAGGATTAAGAAATAAAGAAAACATATAAAGAAAAGAGTGAGGAACCTCCTTATGTTGCCCCTCTACCATATCCACCCAAGATTCCATTCCCCTAACGATTGCAAAAGAACAAAATGGATGTAAAATTTGCAAAGTTCATGGAGAAGTTGAAGACTTTGTAAATTAATTTCTCTTTTGCGAAGCCATTGAAATATATTCCCAAGTATGCTAAGTCCTTAAAAGACATATTATCAAAGAAGTAGACCTCGGAAGATAATCAAATGGTAACATTAATTGGAAGTTATAGCTCCATTATTACCAGTCACATGCCTTCCAAGCTTAAGTATCCAAGAAGTTTCACAATACCTTATATGGTTAGTGAATTTAAGTTAGCTAAGTGTTTATAGGACTTAGGCATAAGTATAAATCTTATGCCTTTGTCAATATTTAAAAAATTAGGGATAGGCGAGGTGAAGCCAACTTTGATGCTTATTCAGTTGAAAGATTAATCAATTAAGAGTAGTTTGTGGTCGTGGAAGATGTTTTAATACAGGTGGACAAGTTTATTATCCCTCTGGACTTCATAATCTTAGATTTTAAAGAGGATAAGAATTATCCACTAATTCTTTGATGATATTTCATGAACACTAGGAGAGCATTAATAGACGTTCATGAAGGAAGACTGACACTTTGGATTGGTGAGGATCAAGCGGAATTCTATATGAAAAAATGCTTGAAAAATTCGAAAGAAAGCACCTCTTGCATAAAGATTGATATTATATATGAATGTATTAACGAGCAAGAGGAGAGATTCTTTGAAGAAGTTAAGTATTAGGAAGCTAAAATAGACGATGAAGTTGAGAAGGCGTACGAAGTTAAGTATAAAGAAGAAGCTGAGATAGAGGAGTCGGATATTCAAATACATCAAGATATATTAGTAACGACTGAAGCACCCTATAGTACCCCAATCTTATAGGGCATATTCCCAAACCTATCATCAGCATTCGAGAACATATGCTACGAGGGTGGCATGCTAGGATAGTCAGTCAAACTCATTGCAAAAACTTTCACGTAGCACACGCATTTTTAGAAAACAAAGAAACATTCTTGGCCCATTTTATTTAAATCACTTTTAGTTGTAACTGCTACAACAATTAACACGTCATCTTATATTCCAATAATCAACTGGGCCCAATACAAAACATTTCCAGTCATACAGTCATTACACTTTTCAATTTGCATAAATGTTGTACAATATTTTCAAAATACAATTTTAAAATACAAAAGAAAGACTATAGACATATGCAGGTATAACTGATCCTAACCTCTATCTTTTATCCGAATGCAGTGGTTAGACTCCAGTTGGTCTAATTGGTAACTCCTCTAAGCCTAAAAAAAATATTACCATTTTGGGGTGAGTTTTGCAAACTCAGTGAGTGAACCATCATTGATGTGCTCACCCATGTCAGGATATAAATATTACAAGCAATAACCAAATTCACATGTATATCATATTATTCAGAATCAGATCTTCTTTAACACATCTTCCAGTTGTGTATATCAATTCACAATATATATACACATATTTTGACAAACACATTAGGAATATGAACATTTCGTATAATCATTTCAGAGTAATCTAATCATTCATCTCATCAATATCTATACAAGGTTGCACAATATTGTGTTAACACAATTCAATAACTTTTCACAACCATTCATATGATACATGTAAAGATATGTATATGCAATGCATATGAGACTCTACTTTCATTTTTATCTTGTTGTGACCGAGTGCCTATTAATTGTCCCATATCCCTCATGGATACTGGGTTTATTTCAGGTATTAACCCATATCCCTATGGATACTGGGCTTTTTTTAGGAACTAACCCATATCCTTTGTGGATACCCGGCTTATTCAAGTATTGACCCATATCCCTTGTGGATACTGGGCTTATTTTAGGCTGGTCACTATGTTCACAATTCCTTTATCTGAATATGTACATCAATGTCATGAAATGCATCATCTTACATAACGTACAATCATATATCATAATCATCGGATCAAATTCTGGCATTCAACATTCAATTGAGCATTACTCATTCCATTCACATTCACATTTATCATTGGACCTTAGTACAAAATTCAACAAGAATGTTAAGTATCACTTATTCAGTCAAAATCATATACAATGAGCACTTCCAATACAGTCCCGAATAATGATCATCTCGGATAATCAATGTCCAAAATTATCACAATCACACCAGTAACAGTTTAATACGTAAAAATTAAATAAATGAAATATATCTAAGTTAACTCATTACACTTACAACACAAATAGAAAAGCACATATAATTGAGTTGACATATCTAGGTTAACTCACAGTATACTCCAAGTGAGCCATTGCCTTGATGGTATGGTAGTGTCTAGATGTTGTTGGTCAATTTGTGCTTCTATATCATACAACACTCATAATCCATATATTACTAAGTTGATCAATCATATCATTGTTTAACCATGCACATGTATATGTATCATGTTCAATGCATGCTCAATTGACTATCCTGGTTATTTATCCCTAATCACATCACTTGACCATTAACATTATCATTTGTGTATGATAAGCTTACGCTTAGTTTTATAGATTAATGAACTTAGTTAATCTAATATCATCAATCATATGTCTATCACATATTTAATCACTTTATCTATCATCCAATAAATTCAATTCAAGCTTCATTTAAGCCTAGATGCATCATAGGGAAGCACCTAACGATTTGTCATGTGAAACCATAAATAAAAGAAGTATATTTCACTTGATAACCATTCCCATTTTTAAGTTTTTCCAACTCAGTTTTTAGGTCAACTTTGTATGACCATTGTGACCTAGAAATGAGGTATTTAGGCAACACATTCTTCTAAAAACTATGTCTTAGGTTTCTAACAACAACAAGTTCATGCAGTTTGGTTCAGTATTATGCTAGTTATACCTAAAATACTACAGACTGTTCTCAAATAACGACCGAACCCAGTACTCAACTTCAATCCAAATTTCAAAACCCTTAAAGATAGAATTCAAATTCAATACCTTCATGAAAATTGTATCCATATGTTTCTAGTTTAATATAAATTAAAAATAATCCCATTTGGATATCTACAAATTAATATATGGCTAAAATATAGATTCCTATTCTGTGGAAATACTCCATCTAACATATTCCAACACAGGGGTCTATGACAGGCAATATTGGGGAAACAGACCTAACTCGAGCTCTATTCACTATTTTCTCAAGAAAATTTCACAGAGATCAAGTTAAGACCTATATATACAACTTTAATTCTATGAGTTTCTTCAAATTCGTGCTCAAAGGATATGAAAGATAGATCGAAAAAATGGATCAAATTGAAACTAGAATTTCAACTTAACTTGATAACCTCTTTCCTCCTCCTCTTCTCTCCCCCTTTTTCTTTCGTTCTCTTCTTATTTTAGTTTTTCTCCCTCTTCCAACCTTATGGCCGACTCTCAGTCTCACTTCTATTGCCTTTTTCATTCATTTTCTCTAGAAAATTCAAAGAAAGTCCAACTAATTCATGTGTCACCATTCCATTGTGTTGGACCAATGGTGGTTGACAAATAAAAATCCCTTTATGTTTTGATAATTATAAAATATACAGAATTGGTTAAG
>JAOQML010000197.1:31500218-31525505 GCA_027568935.1 Erythroxylum urbanii | reverse complement strand
TGATCAGCCTAACTTTAGTTATGGATGAGATAATCATCGTAATTACTTCTATGATAGTTTGTAGGACACACAACAATGCCCTTGTGGACTAGAAGCTTCTTATCACAATTTAGTTATGCCTCTAGATGACTATATCAAGACCTGTAATACTGGTCATCTTCAATTTCAATAGGTTAAGCAGCAACTTCAAGAGAGTGTACAACATATCCAATAGGATATCCAACAATTATAGTAGGATGAAAGGCAATCTTAGTCTAGTTTCCATGATTCGGAGAGCCAACATGACTCAAGTATGTCTTTAGAAGAACTACTTAATATTATGGCTGCTAACAATCTTTAAATTTAATAGAATATGCAGCAGTTCCAACAAAATATGTATCATTTGTTTCAGCAAGGTGTACAACAAATCCGCCAGGTTACTTTGTAATTCCAACAAAATGCATTGCCTCAATAGGGAGAAATTACTCATATGGAGCCACAAAGCGAAGAGGAGTAGCCATATTAACCCAAGGTGTACCCAATAGATGTTAGTGCGGAGAATTTATAAAATGATGAAGAGCTTAAGAATTTTGAGAGCAATACTCAAGGAATTGTATATGAAGAAGAAGTTGAGGAGGAGCTTGAAGGAGAATATGATACATCATTTGGCTGGAAGGTAAGTACTGATTTCATAATTATTTTTTATACTAAACCTTCACCTTTACCTAGCAAGTTGGAAGAATTAAATGAAGAAGAAAAAGGAAAAGAGTCATAAAAATTATTTCAAGAGAACGAGGACTCAGTTGAGGTGAAGAATCTGAAGATAGGGAAGATGCTGGAGGTGAACGACTATCAACCAAGGCATTATCCGGAAGAGCCTTACATGGAGGAATCATATGTGCCACTAGAAGATCATAATTTTGTCACGTGAGGAGAAAAAGGAGGCGAGCCAGTGACCCTAAACCAAGGCGCTTCTGAGGAGGCAACCTAATAGAAGTAAGTTTCTTTTTTTCTACATTTCCACATTACTTTTTATTTACATGTGTGATTCTATGTTAGTGTGTTTCTTGTTTGTTTTTAAGTTTTTAATCAAAATGAAAGAAAAAATAAAACAAATGAAAGAAACATTTTCTCATTTTCTATTACTTCTAGGATTATATAGTCATTAGTAGAGAATGAAATGACTAGAGAATTTCATAGTGACTCTAGCATGTACTTTTGCTCTTGTTATTGGCTAATGTGCATTATCTTTATAAGAGTAGTGACTAGTGGTAGACAAGGTTGGTGAGATTTTAAGCCTTATTTGACTAACACATTCATATCAGTCTCATTGTTTTTGGATAATGTGTGACCTTTATGATATGTACATCTTGAGTTTGTCTTGAATTTCTATTTGAGACCACATTTTTATGACATGCATTAACATGGATATGATAAGGCATTTTTTGCTTTCCGAACTACATTAGCAAAATGGCCTACCCATTATATATGTAGTATCCCATTTTCCCATACTAAGGGTTAGAACCCTAGATAACTGTACATAAGAACCATTATTGAGAAATTATAAGGTGCATTGCATACTCATGCATATCAGTAGCATACACAGACTTGAATTTGATTATTTTGTACACATTGACTGTTTATATACTCATTTGACATATTCCAAGGCATAAATGATTTTAAGGTGATTATGATGTGAATAGTTAATGTTATGCCTTGAATATTGCTTTGGTTAGTATAAATATTAATTTAGAATTTTTGGTAAAAAAATTGGGAAATTTATTATATTGATGAATATTTATGAACCAGGAAAAATGTCAAATGGTAAGATAATTGAAAAATGGTAGTAGAATTAAGTGTCAAATGGCAGTAGAAATTATTGATAAGTGACATTAGGATTTATTGACAAATATCATAGAAAATTAGGAGACAATTGGATTAGAAGTTGGAGATAGATGGACTAGTTATTAAAGATGATCCATTGGAAACCACAAGAGGAGGACATGTGGCAAGTGACAAGTATCATGCCACTTGCCACACACCTCACTCTCGTTATTTTCAATTGCAAGACCATTGTTCATTTGTTCTTCACTTTTGGCTAAATGCTCTCTCTTCATTTGTTCTTCATCTTCTTCATTTCTTCTTCTCCATTTACGACACCTTCAACTCTCACCATCATGAACTTTGCTCTTATCCTTCACTTGTTACTTCCATTTTCGCTATCTTCTCCATCTTGTTACTAAAAGAAACTAAACCTACTCCACCCTCTGTAATGATGATCATGAAGCATAAGGACTTAGGGCTTCTTGGAGATTTTGGAGAAACTTTGAGTAAATCAAGTGAGTAGCCTAAAAATCTTCATGGGTTGTTTACGTATATACATATGTGATGATAGTTTGAGATTAAATGATAATAAAAATGGACTTGATTTTATACTACATTGTGGATGAATAAATGGACATATTTATGTCATATTTTTGTGTTTATGATGAATAATAGATTATGTATTGTTTTATGAATGATTAATAGTGAAATTGGTATTAGAATGACAGTTGATAATTGATTAATAAAGAGATCTGTATATAACCTATTTTGTGTTAATGGATCGCTGTATAAATGAGAATGAATGAATGATATAAATATGTTCTGTTTTAGGTATAAAAGAAATGTGAGTTATAAGATGTTATATAGAGATGAATTAGAGTGGGTTTGAAGTTAAAGAAAAAGCAAGTGTAGTGTCTTAAAAAGAGAAGAAATAAGATGATAGTTTAGAGATAAAGTGAAGTTGATAATGAAGTTGAATGTATGTTGAAACATTTATGAATGTATGGATACTTGGATGTCCTATTTTTGTATATAGATGAACAATGATTTATGATGTGTTTCAAAAATTTAGAAATAAGGTGAGAAAGGGGAAATGAAGTAGAAATGATTAATTAAGCATAAGATGGTTTAGTTATAACATTTGATAGTTAAAAATCTGGAAAACAAGGAGAAAGATAGCAGGAATGTTCAGATTTACATAACCCACGATTGTAGGAGGGGTTGAAAATTCAAGGATGGCTTAACCCACTATTGTGGGAAGCCTCCACAATTATGGGAATGGCCATTAACATGAATTCTCCTTCTTACGTGTGATGTTTGAAACAACAAATTCTAGGGTACTTTCCTATGATGCTTTTAGGCTTGGATAAGGATTAAATGAACCTAATATGATGATGGATTAATTGATTAAATGTGTGATATATTTAGGGTGATAATCAAGGTTATAACATAAGCATAGATGATTGATATTAATGAGACAAATTCTAGAAATTTAGAGATGTTATAAAAATGAAAATGACCTTATGAATGCTAATATGATTCAAACGAGATGAGTAATATGTATTAAGTAAGAATGAATAAGAACTTAAATATTATGTGATCATATGAAGCTGGAAAAGAAATGATGAATAATTGAATTATGATATTAGAATAACTAAGTTCTTTGAGCTATGAACCTAAGTGCAAGCTTGATATACATAAATGATGATGTTTAAATGATCAAGAAATGTGATTAAAGAAACATAACTTGAATAGTCAAATTGAGCATGCATTATACATTACACATATACATATGTGTACGATTGAATGTTTACGTGATTGTGCAAATTAGTAATATGTGTACAATATGTGTATTGCATGAAGTTGATACACAGGATTGAACGTCAGCGTCCAGATGCTTCCGGATTATGGAAGCAAATGCTAGTCTGAAGCGTACTGTGAGTCGACCTAGATGGTCTCACATTGATTGATTATTTCTGTTTAAATTTCTGTGTTGAACTGGTTATGATATGATTGAAATAATTTCAGACATTAATAGTCTGAGGAGTTTGATAAATGTGAATGTATTGGAAGTGCTTCATTGAATGTGAATGAGAAAAAATTAAGTGTTCTCAGCGTTTTATTGAATGCCAGACATAGATCTGATGAAAAAGTGAAAAAGTGAATGTGTACTGAATAAATGTGATTGACTGCATATATGTGAATTCATGCATTTCATTACATGATATGCATGATCAGATAAAGGTAGTTGTGACCAGAGTAGCCACTGAAAAAGAGCTTAAAGCTCAGAATGTGATTAAGAGCCAAAGGCTCATTATGTATAATGAGCCCGATATCCCTAATAGATACAGGACAATTATCAATGAGCCTAGAATCCATAATAGATACCAGACAGTTAAAAGGCACTCAGTCACAACAAAGTAACAATTGAAAGTGAGTCAATGTGCATTGCATATAAATAAATTGATGTGTATTAAATGAATAATTGAAATGAGATATATGTACTGTGCGAAACTAAAGTGTGAAATGATATGCAAATTTTGAATATGTGAATTGTTTTGTGTTGCTGTGAATGAGCCCATCGAGGATGGTTCACTTATTGAGTTCACAAAACTCACCAAAATTGAAAAATTGTCTTTCAGGCTTAGAGGAGATATCCAGTTAAACCAATTGGAGTACAGCCACGAAATTCAGACATGAGCTAGGGATTAGGATCAGCTTGCACCTGCATATTTCTTTAGTCATTTTGTATTAAGATCTGTGTTCTGTGACTGCTGTTTAACGTATTTGTGATTGTAAAGTGTAATGACATTCATTACTATGTTTATAAATGTAACGAGTCAAATCGAGCTTTAGTTGCAATAAAAATATATTATTGCTTGAATTCAAATCAAGTATAAATTTGTAATGAATTTTTGTGATTGGTGACGTTTATAGATAAAATGGGTTGAAAATGATTTTTTGATTTCTGAAAATGCTTGTAATGTGTGAAAAAAATTTTGTAATGAGTTTGATTGACTGTTGTAGTGTGCCACTATCGTATAGTATATTCTTAAATACTGTCGGTATGTTCAGTGATATGCCCTATGAGAGTGGGGTGCTACAATATGATTTGCCTTTTTGATAAGCCCCTTTGAGTATTATTTTTCTTTTCTTTATGTATTAGCCATATTATATGCTTTATCCTAACCAAATGTCCTTTCCAAGCCTTGAAGCTAGTGGAACATTTGTTGATTGATAAGTTTGTGGATATACAAAAGTATAAGTGTGGGGGTATGCATGTATGCAGGTTGGTTATAATGTTAGGATGTTATTTTATGCCTTATCATTGAAATTCCCATGTTGATGTAGTTTATTTTAGTTTTTATATGAGACCAAAAAAGTAAGGGAAAGAAAGGAAGAAAAAAGAAAAAGAAAAAAGAAAAAAGAAAAAAGGAAAAAGGAAAAATAATTTAATAAATGTATTAAGGAGGAAGTGCATAAGTGTTTTGCAAGGTTATTCATAATTAATGCATCCTCCTAGATTTGTAATGAATATGTTATTGGAGTATGTTGAATATGAGGTAAATTTTGCCTTGGAAGGTTAACTCTTTATGGTTTCAATGTATTGTTATCAATTGTATAACTAATCCCTTCGGATTGGTATATGCTTCATGTGGTTTGTGTGTGAGAGTTGAATTAGGTTGTGAAATATAAATGTTGCATTCTTCATAGCTAACGGTACCTAGTTTTTGATGAGTGTTAACTTGTACACTTGGTGGTATAATTGAATCTTACTTTTGTTTCACTAGCTTAATGGCTTTTAAGTTACTTGACCCAAATACATCTCACCTTACCTTTACCCACATTACAACCTTAAAAATTCCTTTGATTCATGATTTTAATGGTGGAAAAATGAAATGATATGTAAAGTTGTGGATTGTCATGATCATGAATGGTGTTGAGTGTACCCGTGAATATATTTTAGTTAAACACATTTTCTGAGTCTACTATTAGATTGCTCAATTTTTAAAGGTAACGAATATTGATTGATTATGAGTAAAAGCTTGGAATGTTAAGTTCTTGCTATGATTTTTGAAAGTCATTTATCTTTGTTCATGATTATGTGTTCTTGGACCATATAGGAATAGAGTAAATGTTTTTGGATCTTCAAACATATGGGGATTGAGTAAATGTTTTTCCATAAGCTTTTTTTAGTAACACAAAACAATAATGTCATCATATAAATATAAATAATAAAAATGTCATGATTATGAGTTTTGATAAAACAAGTATTGTATCAAACTTAAATTTTTATAAAACAAAATTTCAAGCCTTTAACATATTATACCAAGCTCTAGAAGCTTGTTTTAAACCATATAAAGTTTTTAAAAGTTTGTAAACATGGTTAGGTGCATTATGAATTTCAAAATTCTCTTTTAATATATTGATGGGTGCTTAATTGACTATTTAATTATTTCACAACACTTAGCGATTAAGGACATGAAAATTGCTTAAGATACTTACTTTGACTCATTTGTTATTTTAGGCACAATTCAGAAGCAAAGAAGTTAAAGTGAGTCAAAAGTATGATATTTGGGTCATTTTCTGAAGATTAATATTCACTTGTCTTTATGGAGGAAGGGGAAGAAAATTAAAAGACAAAAGGAAGACAAGCAAAATGGAACAAAAAGAAGAAGAATCATAGAAAGCATGCAGCACTTGCACGTTTTTTCCATATAAAAACATCAATTTAATGGACTAGTAAAAAGGTAGCGGTCCATGAAGAAAACACCAGTATTTGGACAAGCAAGTAAAACGTTAAAATGACATAGCAAGCAATGTGGGTGTTTCAGCAACAGATGAAGTGAAATGACATAGCAACGCAAATGGGAAGCAGCAGCATTTCAAGACCGAAATGACAGCATCATGGAGAGAAAATGTAGTATGGAACGTTTGCATCTGTGTAAACACATACCACATTTATGAAACGCAGACATTTCCATAAGATTTCTGGAGGGTTTTAAAGGCGTAAAAACATTGTAGATAGACCAAAAAATAAATCACTAAGTAGAACAGTAGTGCAGAGAGAAGATAAAAATAAGAGTGGAGGAATAGTAGCGCGAAGGGGCTTCGGTGGGACATTATTCAATGGGGGCTGAAGCATTTTTTCGAGAGAGACCAACAGAGGGCTAGATGTCCCGACCCTATTTTAGAGGTGACATAGACGCTGACGATTCGGATTAAATGTATTTCACTATTTTTGTTGTTTCTTTCTCTTATTAGGAATTGATTATGCTATCTTGTGTTGATCGAATTGGGTATTATAAAAAGATGATTTTAATGTGTTCATTGAATCATTTATTTGCAAACCCTTTAATAAAATTTTGATATAATCCGTAATTGTTATGTTGAAATTCATGTGTAGAGACCAATGATTCATAATCATTAGGGGTAACACAACCTAGGTTAAATGATGCATTATATGTAATTGTTGCCTTAATTAATCAGTCTTCCTAATTCATAATGTTATTGCCTAATTGAATCTAGAGATTGTTTCCTAGGTTATTAGGTAGTTAGGTTTAATTAATGATCATATCTTGATTAAACAGTACTTAAGTGAAAACTCAGGTTAATTATTAACTTATGATTAATAGTTACTGGGAGAGGTTTGAGAACAACAAAGCAATGAGATATGTTTAATTAAGATGTAGGCTGAGATTTAACCAAATAACTATCTCCCTTCCAAATTCCTCACCTTTATCATTTTTTTCATATTTTCTTTAATTTTTTTATTACTCTAGTTATTTCATTTTATTTTCTTATTTCTAAAATCCAAAACCCCTTTATCCTAAACACGAGTTATTTTCATTTCAATATCTTTACACATACTCTCATAGGATTGAACTAGACTCACCACTGCTATGGTAGTAGTCTAGTTATTTTATTTTGTCTAACATTACGATGTGTTGTCATATATGTTTGAATTAATTTGAAATCTATATATAATGCAAATGCAAGAAGTAAATGGTTTCGAATTTAGCTACTAGTGTAAAGTTTCCTCAAAATGTATACCCTCTTAATTATATCTTTTAGCTACTAATATATTTTTGTTTCTTATATTGGTGTCCTAATCCATTTTGTTTACCACTTCATACCTATAATTTGGTGATATTTTGGTCTGGGTATAAGGTCCACTTCTTACTTCTCTCAAATTGGTTCAACTCTTCATTCATAGCAAGGTCAACTATAATAATTAAGGGTTTATTCTATAGTATAGCTAAACAATTAAGCAAGATGAGATAACTCTTTAAGATTTTGTCCAGTAATTTTCTATTGTTGAAAATTACTTATGATTTGATATAGAGATTGATTATTTTAGAATATTTAATATTTTAGAAGTTCCTTATACTTCTTAACACCCTCATTTGGTTCAAAAATGTTATGTGAGGTGTCTTAGTGATCATTCTTATTCTATTCAAGAGCTAAATTCTCCAAATCTTTGGAGAGACCTACACAATCACCTTTAAGACATTTTTTACGAACAAGTGGTTATATTTATCAAAAGCAACATCCATAGGTTCTTGAACGACAATACTCGTCCTATTAAGTTCTCTATATACTTTATAATCAAACTTTTTTAAGTTATTATCATGTTTAAAATAAAGCATTTACAACATTAAACATTGAATTATTCGATCCTTGTCTTCTTCCTACACCAAATCTTAAATGGTAATTTATTTATAGTTATCCTTATGTGGAAACCATTAGAAATGTGGCATATTGTTTTTATAGCTTTTGCCTGAAAATAAAATAGAAGGTCACACTTGTTAATCACTATACTAACTATATCTTGTAGTGTGTTATTTTTCTTCTTAACATATCCATTTTTTAGTGGTTCTAAGAGTTGAGAAGTTTTGAAAAATATGATTATCTTTATAACAAACTTCAAACTTTTCATTCACAAATTGCTTACCATGATGACTCTTAATTGCTTCAATAGGTAGTTCTTTTTCATTTTGAACTCTCTTGAAAAAGTTAAGAAATTCCCTAGAGTATTTATCTTACTTTCTAAAAACAAAACCTAAAGAACTAATTAAAATCATCTACTAAGACAAATGCATAAAATTTATCACCTAAATTAATAACTTTAATAGGGCTTAACAAATCCATATGAAATAATTGTGGATGTTTAGTAAAAGTTACTAACTTTTTTCTCCATAATAAGCTCTTAGATTGTTTTTCTATTTATCAAACTCAACAAAATTTTCTTTATCAAACATAATACTTAGAAGTTCGTTGACAAGTTAATTAGAGTTGAGGATGAAGATGAAATCCATACTTGCATGTCTAAGCCTCTTATGCCAAGTCCATTCATATTCATTTAGCAATATTAGACACTTCATATTTTTTGTTACAAAGATTCAAAATTTTAATAACATAAATAGTTACTAAAATATAATACTATTGACATCAATTTTAGAACTTCAAGATTTCCTTTAAAACATATTTTATAACTATTTTCATATGTTTGAATCGTATTTAACAAGTTATGTTTTAAGCCATAAACTAAAAGTACATTATCGATCATAATGTGATCTTACCTACCAACTTTGTCAATGATAGTTATCTTATCCTTGGTATTGTCTCTAAATTTGATAAATTCTCCATCCTTATTTCTAAAGTATTGAATTGAGATACATCGACAGTCATGTGCCTTGAGCATTCATTATCCACATTTTATTTCCTTTTTCTATTCTTAGATACATATAAATAAGACATCAATATGTTTAGGTACCCAAATGACTTTTTTTCTTGATGGTTATTCTTTGTCTTCTCTTCAATCGATTTCTTTAAGGTTCACTTATCAACAATTTTTAAGAAAGATAAATCTATTAATATGTTGTGCCCACAAAAATAACATGTCATATTATATGAATAGTGTGTAATGGTGTTGTGATAATGAGACCCATATATTTGATGCATAAATGCATTTCTAGGTTTTCTTTGGATATATGGATTTTGGGAAACTCTCCTTTAGACATTATAGGAATTGTATACCCTTCTCGTATGATGATATGGCTTATAATTTTTACTATAAGACATTTTCTTTTAATTATGTTGATGCCTATAAAGATTATAAACATGATTTATGTCATTACGCTTAAAGAAGGCTTATTTTAAATGGGAGCTTTACTCCTACACCTAGATTAATTTAGGACTAAATAACTGATTAGTTAATTTTTGTAAGTTAAAAATAAATTGTTAGTTAATTTTCTTTTACAATAAACCTTACCCTCCTCCAAGTAATTTCCTTTAGAGATCTTATTTCTCTTTAGGAATTTCTTAAATCTTCAAGTGAGGAGTGATATATCTTTCTCATCAGTTTCATTTAAGGATGCTTCTTCCTCTTTATTTAGCTCTTCATTTAAATCTTTGAATTTTAAATTCGTCTTTCTAGGAGTAACCTATTCCTCTTATGTTTCACTGTTTTTCATATTATATGTGAGGAGAGATCCAATAAGCTCCTCTAATGGTAGTGCATTCAAATCATTGACTTATTATATGACCATCATTTTAACTTCTTAAGTATTTAGAAGAGAATTGATAATTTTCCACCATCTCAATATTACTATAATATTTTCCTTAGCCTTTAAAATGTAGTACACATGTTTAAAATTCTTTCATCATACTTCATTTGGAACAATTTCAAATTGATGTATAAACATGCTCACTTTGGTCTCCTTAACTTGATTCATTTCCTCATGTGTGACTTTAAATGTATACTAAACTTCATGTGTTATTTCACACGTTAATACTTTACTGAACTTATATCTTCCTATTGCACAAAATAATATGTGAATGGCCTTCCTATTTAAGAAAATTTGATTCTTGTTTTGCGAATTTCATTTTTCCTTTACTTTATGAACTTTCATATTATCTGTGTTTTGAAGAGAAATGAATGCTTCATTACAAACAATCTATCATAAGTTAAAGTCTTCAACCATAAGAAAGAACTTTGTTTTTTTAATAAAAATAACCATTTTTGTAAAAGAATGAAGCTCTACTAATGTTTTGACCCTCTTGAATAAATGAAAATGATGATACAACTAGATATTTCATGGTGATTTTTTCTTAAAATATTATTTAATTTATAAACAAATATACCTACTTTTATAGCACTTATTAGTGCCTAATGACACCTAAAAGAACACTAAATTTAGTTCTTTTGATTTTAAAAACATTTTTACTTAAAAATTAAGTCCAAAAATTAAGAAAATGATATAAAAATAACATAACAAAAATAAGGAAGGAGAGTATAGAAGAGAAATTACAAATTAAGTTTATAGTAAAAACTGTATATGTCCACTCTCTAAGGTTCACTTGGAATTCTACTAATCTCTAAGGTTTATAAGTATTTTTGTTGGCCTCAAAGGTCATCTCTCAATTGAAGTTTAAAAATTGAATCAACATTATTTTCCCACTTTAATTCTTAAGGACTCAAAAACAATTCACAATTAATATATAAGAGCTATAAATAGTTGAAAATTGTCTCAAATATGCTCATGTAATAATAAAGTTTCATAAAAATATTTAACAAGTAAACAATTTGTATTTATAGTAAGAATCTTTAAAATAGTTGATAGAGACATAAACTAGCTATTACAATGACTTGTTTCAAAAAAAAAAATTGTTAGCCCATCATATATATTTAGCTATTCAAAAACCATTCGACTGCAATTTTGGCTAATTGAATAGAATACACCTATTTTATCTAAATTAGCTTTAACTTATCCTTTTATTGATCAGTTGTTCACTTTAAGTTTTTGTTCTTATATATAACTAGAATATTTAAATCCTTATATTAGTTGAATCCTACGGAATACAACTTAATATGTCAATTTTCATCAATTTTCAACACTTTAAAATTTTCAAAAGTATCAAAATACCATTTTTTTGGTCATGTAGGAACTTTTTATTAGAACACTTACGCATTCTCTCTCAATGAACAATAAATTTCACTCTCTCCTAATAAGGTAGTTATAGGTAAGTTTCTACTCAGGGAAGGCTCCATAAAAGCCTCGAATAGAGGCTTACCTCCTCAAGAAGGATTAAAGGACCAGTTTCCACCTCTATTAGAGGCGATGGGTGTCAACCACCAAAGAGAAAAAACAAATCAGAAGGTAGCTAACACGAAGGGGTCTAACAAAACTTAAAGAAATGTAGTTTTAGCTGATATTCCGAACGAGAGACCAAAATACTTTCTAGATATAGTGGTCAATGACATTTTCACTCCACCTCTGAAGTTGCTTCAAGAGGGAGCTAAAAACTGGGGCAATACACTTGTTGGATATTTCGTTAGCAAAAGACCTACTTTCCTTCTGATGCAAAACTAAGCTCACAACAAATGGGGAAACAAAGCATTAGACAAAATTTTGCTTGCCTAAGAAGATAAATTCCTATTCAAATTCACTAATGTGGAAATATGAACAAGGTAATCAAATTTGGTCCATGGCATGTAGGGGTAACCCATGTTTATTCAAAAATGGGCTCTAGGCATGTAGGGGGTAACCTATGTTTATTTAACTGCAGGCAAACTAGTAGAATTTGACACAACTACTACTAGGCTTGAAAAAATATGTTATTCAAGAATATATGTGAAGGCTAACCCCAAGAATGAATTGCCCAAAACATTGTCAATAATGAAACTCAATGTAGTTGATGAAATGATTAAAATAGGAATCCAATTTTCTTATAACTGGAAGCATCAAATGGGAAACAACTTCAAAAACCTATAAATAAAAGATTCACTTCAGGAGACTACTTCGAGCTGATGGAGATTGAGGATGTCTCATTATCTCATCCTAATGGATGATACATCTCTACAACCCAATCTAAAAAATTGATAAGCTTAACAAAAGTAATTGAGGATTAGAAAAAATAAATTAAATAAGATTAGTGAACCTGAAGCTAAGATGATTAAGACTGGGGATAGTGAAAGATCAAACAATAAGTTTAAAAGTATTGAGCTTGAAGAGGAGGACCCAAATCAAGAACATCCTAAGAAAATTTTGATTATGGAACAAGGTGACAAATTCAACCCAAGTATTAACAGAAAATCAGGAAGAAAAAGAAGAAAACCCAAAGAGGCTAGTAATTGAATCCTCTCATAATCCTTTATGTTTTTTTGGAATATTACGGTTATGAATGAACCCTATAAGAGACAAGTTATAAAAAATCTTTTGATGGAAACTATTATATTATAATTGGACTACTTGAGACTAAAATCAAAGCTCATGAGCCACAAAATGATAAGAAAGTTTTAGGCAAAGATTGGTCCTTTAGATCCAACCATGAGCACCACTATAATGGTATAATTGTTTATACATTCAACAAGGAAAAAGTGCAAGTAACTTTTCTAAGTAGCTCAGATCAATTCATACACCTTTCTTGTAAGATGGGAAATTCTGAGAATACATTCGACATCTCAATTATATATGCTTTTAACTTTGAATTCAAAGGCTTAAACTTTGGGAGGATCTCAACTCGATACAAAGCACAGTTTCCAAACCTTGGTTACAAACAAGAGATTTTAATTGTGTTTTACACCCATTTGAAGCTTAAGGAGACAGAGTAAACTCTTTTAAGATAAGTAAGGAGTTTAAAAAAGCAATTGGTTAGCTGGAAGTGACTGAATTAAAGTCTCTTAACTTGGAGAAACAAGCATTTGGGTAGTGGATTCATTAGGAAGAAGTTGGACAGAATTCTATTTAATTAAAGCTAGTTAAGGTACTTTCCCAATTCTTTTCCCTATGATCATTATTTTGTGGAAATTCAGAGTTTCTTCACTTCAAGATCTAACAATGCCTTATTTAGGTTCTTCAATTTTTTAACCTCCAAAGATTGTTTTATGGAGTTAATAAGCGAAGTTTCGAACATTAGGATCTCAGATTACAAGTCTTTTCAGCTTATAAGGAAACTTCAATTACTAAGTCACTTAAGACAATCCTCAAACCATATGGCCTAACTACAAAATTTATGTTTTAAGATGCTAAGAGTGAATTGAGGCAAACACAGGAAGCCTATTATCTAAACCGCCAATAGCTAAGAGTTAAAATTAGTTGAGATTATAGAGTTAGAGATATACAATAATGCCCTGCATTATCATAACTACCTACTTATGCAAATGGATAGAATCAGTTAGTTGAAGAAGTGCGACACTAATAAAAAATAATTCCGTAGTTTTGTCCTAGTAAGAAGAAACTCCAACAAAATCAACTACTTACTTGATGAGATAATCATATGGTTCTTGACAAATCCTTAATTGAAGCTATGCCCTCAAATTTTAAAAAGATCTATTAGGAGCTAGGCCAATAGGTCTATCTAATTTGCAAGAACTAATGTTGTTAAATGGACCCCCTAACTCTTTACCTCAGAAGTCAATGTTAAAGCTACAGAAACCAACTACTTATTGGGAAATTAAAGCAACCCTCTTCACTCTCATTCTTAAGAAGTCTTTAGGTCCTAATAGTTATAATGCTCACTTCTTTTAAAGCACATAGGACATAATTGGTAAGCTACTAGTTGAAATTGTCTTACAATTCTTAAACTCTGGAAATTTGTCAAAGAAAATTAATGATTAATTCTTAAAGTACATAATGCTAACTTCTTTAATGTTTTTATTCATAATTTATGATGCAATATTGTTTATAAAGTGATTTATAAGCTCCTAGCCAACAGACTTAAGGAATCTCTTAGGCATCTTATCCATTTTTCTTAAAGAGCTTTTAACGTAGGCAAAAATATCACTAATAATGTCCTTGCAGTCCAAGAGCTGATAAAGGACTATAATACCAATAGAACCATTAATAGTTGTGCCATTAAAGTGGATATCTCCAAAGCATTTGATAGTCTCTGATGGAAGTTCAATATCAATAGCATAAAATGGTTTGGTTTCCTTAACATCTTCATCACCTGGATCAATTCATGTCTCTCAACTCTCTCTTATAATATTCTTGTAATTGGATCACTAGCCAAATAGTTTAGAGAAGCTAATGGTATAAGGCAAGGAGATCCAATTTCTCCATAACTATTTTCCTCGTCTATGGAGATTGTCAATACGTTAATCAGAATAAACTCTTTTAGGTTCCCAAACTTCAGATTCTATCACAAATGCAAGAATATTCTCCTAATATGTAAATTTATTTTTTAAAATTAAGTGATATATATATATATAGTCTTAAATATTACAAGGATTTTAGCAATTCAACACATTAGCCATATTTCATTTATGTTTATGGATAGTTCTTCCGTTAATTGTCTAGCTACCATTAAGTGTCTACATTGCATGTATATTTGCTAGAAAAATTGTCTCTTTAGTTCTTTCATTCTTCCTAAAAATTCTAAAGTTTCTTTCTTTCCATATGTAATATACTATAGATGAAAAGTTGATCTTGACTGCTTTGTAGTTTGCTTTGTTTGACATTTTGAGGCTTTCTATATATTCAATCAGCTCATTCCATGAGCTTATTGTTTTCTAAATACTAAGTAATTTATCCATTTTGTTCCATATTTTTTTATGTATATTTGCATTTTACTAGCAGATGATGTAACACTCCACCTCCACGGGGCACATACCCGAACATCCTTAGGACATTCGAGAACATACCCTATGAAAGTAGCATGTTAGAGCAATCGCATTCACTTATATGGCATCATACATAACATAAATATTCAAAAGATTAAATGTTCCCATTTCGTTTATAAAACATAATTTACATTGTAGCATTTCACTATAAAATTCATATATACAATTAATATCAAAAATATATAAAAGATTACTACTCTTTTTCAACATTTTACATGAAATGAGGAACTATATAGAAACATTCTATCTAAACTCCTCAGTATCAACTGACTGATCTTTGAGTCATTCTTGAGTCCAAAATTGACAGAATTAAACTTCGACTAGTTGCCTTTGGAACAATGTCTCCCTCGTACCTGATAATCAACATTTGCAATTTTGATGAGTTTTGCGAACTTAGTGAGTGAACTATCATCGATATGCTCACTTGTATCAAACCACAAAGACGGTTCACATTCCAAATTCATAGACAAATCATACCATATTTTATTGAACATCACCTCACATATCATCATATTTCATCAAATACAATTGTGTACACTATTTCACAATTCTAATTCAGAACAGTTCAAATAATTCATTTTAAACATTCATATAATACATATCAATTTGTATATACAATGCATATATGACTCCACTTTCATTGTTTCTTTGTTGTGATCGAGTGCCTTTTTAATTGTCCTATATCCATTGTTAATACCAGGCTCATTTATAACTATCTCGTATCCATTATGGATACCGAGTTCATTTTAATACTGAACCTGTGGCTCTTTATACACATTTATGAGCTTTAAGCTCTTTTTCATTGGCCACTCTGGTCATAACTTCCTTTATCTGATCATGTATAACAATGTGATGAAATGCATGATTTCACATATTACACTTTCAATAGCTTTCATTCATTTCAGACATGGTAATTTTTCATATTCATTGAACCTAAGTCTGGCATTAAACATTTTTGTTGAGAACACATATTTCTTTCTAATTCACATTCAATCAGAAACACTTCCAATGCAATCTCAATTATTAAACTCCTCAAACCATCAATTTTTGAAATTATCACAGTCGCATAAATATTAGTTCAATAATTAAAATTTAAGCAGATACAATCAATCCTGGTGAGAAACATCTAAGTTGACTCACAATAAGCTCCAAATAGCTATTGCCTCGATAAACAGACAATGTCTAGATGCTGGCATTCGACTTGAGCATCTAAACCATACAATACACACATTTATACACATTACTATTTTGGTCATTCACATAAGTATTCAGTTATACAAATATGTATATATGTTATGTACAATGCATGCTTAATGACATTCTTGGGAATGTATCCTTAATCACAAGTCTTGATCGTTCAAACATTATAACTTGTAGATGTCTTTCTTGCAATTAGGCTTACACTTAAAAAAAACTTGATTATTCTAATATCATCAATTATACATTCATCATTCACATGTTCTCAAATCCTTTCTCTAGCATTACAATCACACAATATCGAATTTCTCACTCGTTTATACCTAATACACCTTACTCACTTTTTTGGCATCACATTTACTTTCTTAAGAACACCTTCATTCATATGATACCCATAAATTTCCAGATTAGTTACATTAATATCGTCAATCCACTCATACATTATAACCTAAATTATCAACCTAAACATATCAAGCTCTTTAACTAATTAATCAAGAAATAATCTTGGTTTATTCCAAGCCTTAATCAAGTCTAAATACACCAATTTAGAGTGATTTTTTTCTCAATTGGTTCAACATGTACACAAAACAGAAATTATCAATTTAGAACTAGGCTCACGACCGTGGCCATGTTCTCAAATGTCCTAAGGATGTTCGGCGATCTACCTCGTGGAAGTGGCAGCGTTACAAATGATCTTGTGTTTCCTAGTGATGGTGGCAGATTTCACACTCTAGTAAAGTTATGGGAAACTTCATCCTAACCTTTATATGTAGTTTTCTTATCAGGCCATCCATAGTATGAATGCATGTGAGGGGTTTATATCAAGGTCCCATACAATATGTCTCCAACTTACTATATTGTTTGTCTCTCTTTGAAGGAAGATTCTGTATGCTTTTGTTCTGAATGTCTTAGAGCCCATTAAAATCCACTACACTTCATCTTGTTCAATAATCTAACAGGTTGGCTTGTTTCCCATCAACATGTCTAAATTTTTACTATAAGATTGGGCCAGTACCATTGATTGTTTCTAAATAAACTTCAACTCCCAAGAGAGTAAAGGCTATTTTTCTTTAGACATCTCTGAATGTACATAATCTATCTTTCAAATACCTTAATGTTCCAATGTCTTCTAAGAAGCTAAGATTTCAAGGTTGTCTTTAAATTTTAGACAAATTCAGGAGGAAGATAAATGCATGGCAAAATAAAGCTCTCTTATAATCTAGAAAAGTACAGATCATTATTTTAGTACTTAACAATCTGCACAATCATTGGAGCACGTAGCTCTTTCTACCTAACAAAATTAACAAAGAAAAAAGAAATGCATCAAGAATTTTATTTTTCTAGTAAAGTTAACAATTTTGAATGAGCTAAATTCAAATGGGAGCACTTATGTTGGAGAAAAATAGGAAGGGAGACTAGGATTTGTCGATTTACATATGATTCCAAATATCCAAGTGGTTAGGAGAATCTAAAATACTATTTAATGATAAGGAGGCTCTTTAAAGCAAATCGATGAATGATTGCTGAGCAAGTTTTATCTCTATTAGAACCCCTAATATCCACATGTATATGGATCGTAACTTGTATTATCAAAGGTATCAATCCTATGAGGATATAGTTTAAAACTAAATGAAACTAACTTTGTATAAGGAGATAAACAATGATTAAAATAAAATTAAAACAATTAAATTAAGAAAATAATCAAATAACAAATAAGCTACCACTAATATATGAGAAAATTAAAGGTGAAGCATAGGATTTATTCTATCGTTAATTTGTTCCTTTAACCCCTATTGATTCAATTATGTGTTGATTATAAATCTTCTAAGGGATTAACTACTCTTTCTTAAGAACTAATTAATTCACCCTAATCGAATATGAAAATTCTATAATTGCCATCTCTCAATTCACAACTCTTTCCCTAACAATTTCAATTAGTTCTAATATGATCTATCAAATAACCAAGTTTTCACTTAAGATCTCTCTTCAAATGATGGTTAATTTGTTACTCATATGACATATTAGTCTACCAACTCTCGTTGTGCAAATTAATTGGATTACTTTTTGACTCACTCTCTGGATTTATTGTCAAAGCACAAAATGCATCATTAACACAACACAGAAATTGTATTGAATCAATTGAAATAAAAGTCACAAAATAATTCAAGAACAAATTCTAATATGGAAACTTAGAACATAATAACCGTGAAGAACATCATCAAATTCAATTCATACATCAAGTTTATTGAAAATAATAAGAAGAGAGAAAGAAGAACTTGATCTGGAACTTGAACTCAAAATCTTGAATTCTCCAATGCTCTCCTTGATGCTCCTTCTTTGATCCAAGAATGCAAGAAGGTGGCTGCTTTGAATAAGGTCATTTAATGATCTTATATAGTCCTGGGGCTATTTAAAGTAAAAACTGGGTTTTACCCAAGCCCAAAAGTCCAAAAAGACCCTTCAAAAAGGAAAAAAGAAGGAGATCCTCATATTTGCCGCGCGCCTGTCACGATCATGAATGTGATAGGGATGTCACGATCATGCCCCTTAAAATTTGGCTTCTATCATGATCGTGACCTAGTGTGATCCTATTCTGTAAAAATTATGACGGGAGTGTCATGATCATGACCTTATTCCTTTATCCAAGCTTTCTCTATCCTTCAATCTTCTTCATCTAAGTTCATATACTAAAAAACACATCAAAATACCTCAAGCCATATAATTAAAGTTCAATATCATGCTCTATATCACAAAACACTTAAAAACATAAACACACAATCATATTAACAAAATAATAAACCTAAACATGCACAAAATCATTTAATCAATACCTAAAAACACATTAAAAACCAAGCAAAACATAATGTAAACTACAACTATCAATGATTATTACCTTAGCTTGTGGCAAACAAGTGAAAAGAAAGAACCTTCATGGAATTTCATATAAATACTTTAAAAAAAGACAAATTGTATATCCCTTTATTAGAATTCAGGTTGGTAATGGTGAAGACACTTAGTTTTTGTTTAACAATTAGGCTAACTAAAGCCCCTTAATCTTGAGAGGAGATTCTTATAGGTAGAATCCCAATCTAAGCTCAAGTCAAGAAGGTTATCAATCATAACTCATAACTAATTATTGGAATGGGTGCAAAAAGATTGCAGAACCACCTTCTTAACTACTTGCCTAACTCCACAGTGACTAATAAACCAATATGGTACATTAACAAAAATAGAGAGTTCTCTAGCTCCTCCTCTCTAAAAGCCCTTAGACATTGCATTCCTATCATTCCTTAGTATAATATTGTTTGGAAAGGTTCCTTAATGCCTAAGGCCTCCTTTATCACTTAGTTGGCTGCTAGAGGGAAACTAAAAATTAATTACAAATTAAAGGGATCCAATGATCAAATCTATATACTTTGCTATCTTGAAGCTGAAGTTGTAACTCACCTCTTCTTTAAATGTAGTTACACAACTACTATTTGGGCTATAATACAACAAATCATTAATCTCTATTGTCCAGTTACAGAATGGGATAACTTATTATTTTGGGCTAAACAATTATGGAGAGATCAACATTTCCTAAGCCTAAATCTAAATTGTTTATTGTATTATGGAAAGGAATCAAAGATTGTTCATCAACTATAAAATTGAAAGACATGCTAACCTTATAGAATTTGTTGTTGGATTAGAGAATTCATTACTGCCGATCAGGCTACTGAAGGCAAGAATCAGTACCTTAGAAGAAGATGGAATCTGCTATAACTTGGCTTTCTGGTTTCTAGTAGTCAATATAGATAATAAGTTGCAAGATGTATTATATTTTGATACATTTACTATAACACAACCTTGTATTATTACTCTATTATTTCCCTTCAGGCCTTATCAATGAATTCATTTTAAATTTAAAAAACCATATTTTGATTAAACAAAACTTGACTTTATTCATTTTCAAAGATTCTAATTTTTTTTTGAAGTTTGAGAGATTTTTCTTTAAAAATAAAATAGTGATCCCTCTTTAAAGAAAAATCACATACATTGAGATTAATCATGTTATGTTCATACAAGTGGAGCCCTTACGACATTAAAATAATCAAATTAAGAATAAAAGAAAGTTTACATTAATTTTTACAAATTGAAATATTTTGAATCTTCCTCTTGAAACTCATAAATTTTCTTCATTCCTTGCTTTAACTTTATAACTCCCTTAAGGCTTAGCTTTGCTTCATAATGTCTTTGGGTAAATTGATTCATAATATCAAATAATTTCATTTTACTTTCTTTTAATATCTAAAAATAAAATATTAATAATAAATCTATTTTATTATCATTAAAATGTAAAATTTTTGACCAATGTTAATTTGTAACAAAAGTGAATTTAACGTATTTAGCGGCAGGACAATTTTGGCATAATGGGTACGAGATTAACTTGCTTCTATAGAACATTACAAACAAGAAAATTGGCTGCCAAAGATCAAAATAGCCAATTATTGCTTAACTAAGATAGTGACTTTACATATTTAAGATCAAATTGGGTGATTGTCAATCTAAATATTGACTAACACACAAAATTTGATCGAGTAAATCCTGGACTTGTCATAATTCCACACGCGTCAAAAAAGAAAATTCTCCTTCCAAAACATGGAAGTAACAAGGCCCACGTATAGAGAGGCTTTGAGGAGCAAAAAGGCTAAAGCAAAAGAAACTTAAAGGGGACTAATGTGTGAATCTGAAGCGTCAATGGAAGTTCACATTTGACTTGTAAGTCAATCCCACTTTCCAGTTTGAAGGAGCAACGTTCCAAGCAAAGATGGTCTCCTTGGTTGTGTAAGAAGTGAGTTTGAAAGAGAGGGTTTGGCCTCCAAGGGTAGCAAAAGCTTGGTATGAAGCTCCCCAGTTATGGCTCATACTTATCCACCCAGTTTTGCTTCCCTTAACCCACATGCTGGCTATGTCACCGCCTCCTCCTACATTCATCACATAAACCAACAACCAGTACCCATTTCCTTGGAATGTGAACCTCAATCCATCTCTTTCCACACATGGCACTCTGCAACAATTGCCGAACATACTATTAACAGCTAACGTTACATGTCTGAAACTAATGGTCTGATAGTATTTATGTCGTTCTTAAGGTCTAAATTTAAGGGTCCATGGCTCCTCTTTTTTCTCTATTACATCAATTTGTCCTAAGTTGCTACCAAAAGAAATCTATTAACAAAGCTAGTCTAGCTCATAAAATAGGAGTTTCATTTTTCTTATCAACTAGGGTGGAATCCTGGACATGTTGAATTAAGGTTAAAAATTATACCCTTAAAAATACTTAAATATCAAATTAGTAAGGAGAGTGCGAATTAATCTTGGTGCAAAAGAAATACCTGCGATACGTTACAGGGATGATGCCGGCCTTCCAGTCTGCAATTTTCATGAATGCAGGCTTGGACATATCAAAATGAACTCGAGGAGGGTTACACCAGCCACCATTGTTGGAGTCTTGGGCCCAATTGGGAGGGCAAAGATTTGTAGCAGTCACAGTTGTAAATGACACCCCTTTGAAGCAACGGGGTGATCTTACACACTTGATTTGGTAACAAGTCCCACATGCAAAACCATTGTTGAACAATGTTGGGCTCAATGCAACTGTTTCTGTTCCATAGCCGTTTTGGAACAAATTCCCATATCCACAGGCTCCTCCTATCCATAGAAAACAACACAATTAACTATTAATTTGTTTCGTTACAATTTGGTTACGACTACAACATACCCATGGTCGCAGAGGCAGTCTCATCGCCGTAAAAGGTGGCGTGGGCAAGTTTCCATTGGCTTGGCCGGAAAACGGGTGTAGAATAGCCAACCCCAATTGTCCTGCCGATGAGCATTGATGTCAATCCTAACAAAAAGAACATAAAGCTCCAGGGAAGATGATGAAAAGAAGCCATGGTTTTCTGGTTTGAGGGCTCGATGACAATGTAGAATGCCTCACCGACCTGGACTTGCGACATTTATATAATGTTAACTTCCTAAGGTATGTGCTGCAAGTTGTAATTCAAGAAGCTAACCTTACGTGATGGCACGAAGGGAATGTCGTCCCTGAAGTCAAAGCTAGAGACAATTTGAAAGGGATTTATTAGATTCATGTGGCTGTAACGTGCAGGGAGGTTTTATTCCTTTTGCTTTCGATTGCTGCTAGCTATAAAATGTCAATCAAATAAATGAGAACTTTGATTTTATTTTTCAAATTTCGTATCTACTACTTATGGGTCAACTTTCACAATCTCTATACAAGCAGAAAGTCAGGTTGTTAAGAAAATAATTTCCATATATTACTTCTCTAACGATTAGACATGTATACATTAAACTGTTTTAAAGTACTTCAACCTAGCAAGGATTCACAAAAATAAGTCAAAGACAATAAAATGTGTTAATTTTTGTTGGTCCAATTGATAAAATCTTAAATAAGGCGTAGAGATTGTTAGTATATACCATCGATAGGATATGATAAATAAAATATGAAGCTCTAAAGCTTATATTGACCTACCGTCCACGATTGTTGTTTATGATTGACATTTTATATCAAATAAACATAAAGGGGGCCAATCTCATACTTACTAAACAATAATGTGCTTTTCACTCAGTTCCTATTGCATATATACGTTATCGGCCCAGACAAACATATGATTTTTATTCGTAACCACCGAAAAGGAGAGCGTTCATTTTCACTGAGTTGTGGGTAGACCAATCCGAAATTCCTCTCGATTTTACATACTAAAATGCTAAAAATTTGATTTGTTGAAGTGGATTATTCTTAAAAAGAAAAGAAAAGCAGACAAAAATTCATATTAAAACTGTTCCTATTACAAGAATTACATGCATATATCACCACAGACATTTTCTGGGTCGCAATTAGTTATGCAATTTTTGGTAGATAAGTAACAAAGAATTAACCTTGTATGCAATATATATTTTATTATATCATAAATTATTATATTAAAGATAAGAAAAAAATCAATTAAAATAAGTAAAGATGAGGAAAAAAGATAAAAGTAAAACTAGTAACTCTTTTTGCATTGGAACAATGCACTTAGGTCGTGTCAGATTTCGAAGTTTTAAGATTTTGATGTTTATAAATTAATGAAATTTAATACTTTAAGATTATATTATTCAATATTTATTGATTGGTTTAGAGATTGATATTAAAATCTTAGAAAGTATAGGGTTGATTAATTGTGGTCATATCATTTTAAAGAAGGAAAAGTTTTTGATAATAAAATATATATTGGTTTGGTCTTCACTACTATTGTTCAACATTTCGAACATAACATTTTATAGAAATATAGGATTCAGGTAATTCAAAAAGACTATAAAAGCATAAATGAATTTTCTATAATGTATAAGAAGATATTTTAAGCTGATTCAAACTTATTGGTCAAACAATGTATCCACTTATCTATGTTTTCTTTTTTTTTTTTGGATAACACTTATCTATGTTAGGCATAAGGAAATAGCAATTTGATCAATAATTATTTTTTAAAGTCAGTTTTAAATAATAAAAGTTTTGTCACTAAAAAAATAATAAAAGTTATCATTTTTATGCTTATTTGTTCATATTAAATGCTTTATTAGGTGTCAATTAATTGTTTGCATACTTCAACTTTTATATTCAAGTAGACTAGTAAAGATCTCTAATTTAGGTAGGTCATAGCGCATATTTCCAATCGTGTCAATATCACCATCCACCTTGCCCCATGTGATTCTCCAAGTGTGATCTTATCTGGTAATGCTTTCTTGAAAGTAAAGGCCTAGTGAACCAACAACAGAAGGATCTTTTGTCACTAAAAGTCCTTCACTCGTAGTTGATAAACTTTAGCAACGATATTAAATCGTCACTCAAATCGCCGTAAAATTTTGATAGCAAAATACTATAGGCGATATTTTAAAGATAAATAGTTTTCTTTATTAGCTATATTACCTAGAAAGTTAGCTTTAACTTTTAATTTTAGAAGCTAAATAGCTTTCTTTATTAGCTATACAAATTTAACTTGTTATATTTATAAATATCTTTGAAGCATTTGATTGTATTTCTTATACTCAATTTTTTTTTATTTTCAATAACATATGAATCTAAGATGTTTCAACTCAAAAATTGGAGGTAAAAAAATTTCACGTTCATGTCTTCTAAGTTTTAAGTAATAATTTAAAGGTAAAGTTTCTGATTTTTTATTTATTTTTAACTTATTAAACATTTGAACATATTATAATTAATTTGTAATTTGTCATTAACGAGTATTTCAAATCAAAACATAATATTAAATGATATTGTGTTTATTTGTGTTTCTCTTTTTTTATTTTCAAATTACTTATTATTTATAAAAATATAATTAAACATTAATAAATAATTTAATTTTGTAATTGTAATTTTCATTATACTTTACCACATGTAATAATTATTGGATTTGTATTCTTGTAGATGTTCATATAAGTTTAGTTATAATATGATTAAATCAAATAATTTAAGTTACTTAATTCAAAGACTACATAAATGGTTACATTTATTATAAAATTAGTATAATTCTATTAAACATGTTGTGATAATTAAATAAGACCGTAAATAGTTGGATGTGTTTGATTGGTTTTTTATTAATTCCTATAAAAGAAAATTTTTA
>JAOQML010000197.1:31486073-31500118 GCA_027568935.1 Erythroxylum urbanii | reverse complement strand
ACAATTCATGTGCAACATTCACTTATCTACTATGCATGTGCATGTATGAATGCATGCATATGTCACTGTTCACTAGCGATTGGTGAGGGGATGTTACACTCTAAACCTACATTTTTAATCAAGGAGGCAAGTCTCTCATGATGCTCTCTCGTCCATAGGGGTTTTAGACCTTTTTTAGTCCAGAAATCCTAAAACATAAGTGAACCTCGCGTATATATTTAGGTTAGACATCCCACGATCGTAGGAATTGGCATGAAACCCACAATCGTGGGTTCTTACATTATAATTCCTCCTCTTCTCTTCTCATCTCTTGGTCTCTATCTCAATCCCAAATGTTGCCAACTTCCATTCCTACATCAAAATGATCAATTCTTACCCTAAATCAGTATCAAACATAAAAGAACACAGTGAAAAACAAAAACATATAAAATAAATCCTAAAACACCACAATAATAACCTATTATACAAGAAACACATGCCAAATACTTAGAAAAACACACACTAATGCACAACTATGAACTTACCCACACTAAATCTTTGATTGTCCTCAAGCAAAATCAAACACAACCAATCAATTCCATCACTTCATTTTCTCAAAGATCAAAACATGCAATCCCTCAAATTTTAGCCAACTCAAATATCAAGTAACTACACATATCATGACTACTTTTCATTAGTGTACATAAGCAAACTCAGCATAAGGCACCATCACTCAAAGATAAGTATAGATGCAAAATGAATCCTCTTAACAGTTTCACTCATTTCTCTTAAGTGTTTGATGGTTAATGTTTTGCTCAAACTTCCTATAGGAAACTACACTACCATAGGCTTGCTAATACACCAATTCTCCTTTACAATGATAGCATGCATAAATAGATCAAAAGGACTTGCTTAGGGTTATAATGTGGTAAAGGTCAAGGTGGGTAAAATAGGTTAAAGGGTTTAACATAAGGATTCCTAAAGTAATAAGTGAACAAAGGGATAATAAAAAATAATTCTGAGATGAACAAATGTACGTATACTACTACTCCGCACTTATTGATGCTACTAAAATGTTCTTCCTTTTTATTTTTTTAATTAATTTTTTTATTTTCTTTTTAATACATGGAGGAAATGATGAATAAAATAGAAACTAAGTACAATGTGATTCAAGAGCAGGAGTAACACACAACTCATCTCGGAAAACAAAAACTATACCACAAATCCCAACTAATGCATTACTTAATAGGTTAATGGAGTTTTGGGTTTTAAAACTTGAGGTGTATTCAATAAACAAAATGGTTAACGCTCAAAGGGGGTAGCAAGGGATAATAAAAGGTACGTCATTTAGGCTAATGGTTAATACAAAAAAGGTCTTAATCATCTCTATTAAGCATGCATCCATTAGAGTCAAATCGATTCAAAGCAAGTTCTGAAGGTAATAACCTAAGGAAGCATCACACAAGCAAAGAAATAAAATGATTATAGATGGAGTCATATAGGCTCAATCCTTATATTAGCTCAAATGAAAATTCGTTATACATCTCTACACTACCTCATTGCTTAAGTGTCAAATTATGAGTAAGCTTATGCAACCAACTACTTTTCATCACTTAACATGGTTTGCTCTCTACTCAAGTATCCTAATCCAAGTTCAAGCTTGCATTCAATCTCATTCTAACTAGCATGATAGAATCTCATGACAAAACAAATCAAAATGATTCAAGTGTTGTTCCATTGCTTAACATAAAACAACATAATATGCCTAAAACATGCATCCTATTTAAAAAAATGCAAATAGTGACTAAAACAAAATAAAACAACTCAATTGACAAAAAAATGTCACCTCCTAACACTTAAAGAACACATTGTCCTCAATGTGACAAGGCAACCACAAAATAAGGTAAAATGATGTCAAACCAAACAAAAAGATATCAAACTAAACAAAAGATAAAACAACTAACAAAGTAATTAAAACATTGTAAAAAGTTTAGGGTAAGAGAGCACATGAAGATTGGGGTGGCGAAGGCGTTGGAGAAGGGACTTCAACATTATTCCTCTAGATGAACTTGAGGAGTTTCTTCTTCATATACCACTACTCCTTATGCACTTGTCTCATCTGGGTGCCGAGCTCATTAATTTACAACGTCATATGTTGATGATTAAAGGTCATCTGGTTAAGGATTTGCTAGAATATGTCAAAATCTACTACAACAGTTTATTCCTGTTCCATTGCTTCTTCATGTGCCTCCAAGGGTGCCTGAGATGTGAATGGTCGGGAAGTGGTTGCATCCTTGACCTTCCTGTTCTTAACGACTATGTACGTTTGAGGATTTTAGAGCTCTATAGAATGGGGCTCCAAAAGTTTAGAGCATCTTAAATAAGGGATATGAAAAACATCATATCTAGTCGTACGCACACTATCCACATCAAGGTTGTAAAATAAAGTCAAAGTAATAACAATATATGACATGCCAAAATAAGAGCTTTTTTTATTAACACAACTCACAATAGATTGAAAAATTCGATAAGGGGTATTTATTTTGATTTTTTGATCCATGCATCAAAGGAAGAAAAGTTCCTTAGTCGAGCATTTATTACTTTCATTTTTGTTAAAAACCATTAAGCACATAAACTTATGAAGAAGTAATTGCTCGATGCTATGAATTAAAGTATTTGGTGCATTCCTAGAGTCAAAATTGGTTTCACTCATAAAAGTCATCGTGATCATCTAAAACTTTAGTGTTCAATAAATCAAAAAGTGTGTGAATGACAGTATAATCAATTTTATAAAGATGGCCACCTATCCTAAACCAAAATGTATCCATTTTAGGATTGTAATGCACAGTGGTGAAAAATTCGACAGTCATCATAAGATATATTGGCACATCACAACCAGTTAACCTACCCCAACCAATATTAGTAACCAATCTCTCAATGTTTCACCTTAATCCTAGATTTTCTAACAGTTCAAAATCAAAGTATCTAAGAGGTATTAAGTCTTTATCTTTAAATTCCCAAAACCGTATACCTTCATCTTCTGAATAAATAAGGAATGAGGCATCAAAAGTGGCCGCCATATCTGGTTTACCTTCTCTAGAGACTTCAAGGCGTAGTTCATCAGTTGGTTTTCAGGTGACTTGCTTCTTTGGAGCCATTGGATGATAAAAATCTGCAAAAATAAGGAAGAGAGTGGTTAGCACTTTTTTTAGAGAGAAAATGAGAAAATCTCACCAAATCCTTGGATTCTTGAATGATTAATGTGAAATAAGTGTAAAGGATTAAAGAGTGATGGAAGAATTGAAGAAAATACCAAGATTTGAGTGTAAGATGAAGGTTTTGAGAAGTTTGGAGAGTGGGTATCTTGATTTTGAGAGAGAGTGTGTGTGAAAAATTGAAGAATGAAGAAAGAAGAAGAAGAGGGGGAAATTTAAAAATTTTTGGGATGAGGCTTCCCACGATCGTGGGAATCCTTATCATTCCTACAATCGTGGGTTAACTATCCAGAAACTTTCTAGAGAACCTTCCCACAATTGTGGGAAACTTACCAAGTCCCACGGTCATGGGTATTCCAATCTCTTCAACTTCTTATCCCTCTTCTAAGCTTAGCATGTATTCTCTACATTCATGCAGCCCACAAACACATCCAAATCATCTAACCAACAAGAAATTTGAAGAGAAAATAAGTTAAACAAAATCCAAATAAACACCAAACACATTTAAATCAAACATAATCACAACTAAATAAATCAAACAAAAAAGTAAACAAGAAACATTCAAAGAAACTAAAATTCCATGGGTTACCTGTAGTGCTTTTCTTTAAATTCGGTAGCTCGATGCTCTCCTTGTGCATAAGGTGTTTAAAATGAATGTTGCAATAGTAGTGCAATCACTGATCTCAAAATCTGCACATGAGTTACCATATTAAGGATTCTACCTTCCTTGTGATTACTATTCCTTCGCCTTCTCCTACGTGATCGGTTTTTTCTGAATGCATTCCTAGGATCTTCAATATCTTTCCATTGTCCTTAAGGTTCAGTTTCCTTGATATTAGTTGGAGGTAGAGGAGAATTGTTGTCTTTCTTTGACACTTTGAAGGTTAGTTGCTACTTTCCTACCCTCAAAGTTGGTTCACCCCCATCAACATCAATTATTGAGCGAGTCTTGGTCAAGAACGGTCGTCCAAAGACTATAGGGGTTTCCACATCTTCTCTAATATCCAATATATAAAAATATACGGGAATGATAAATTTATCGATTTGTAGTTACACATTCTTAATAGTCCCCTTCGATTGATAAAATATTATATTAACTGTTTTTACTAGTATCTTTGTAGGTTCTAACTCTCCTAACCCCAACTCTGACTAACGATAAAGGGCATCATATTGATACTTACTCCCAAGGTCCTCTTTCTTTTGTGCTATGTTAATTCTTTCCACTATGTGCTCCTTAACCTTCTCCTTGACTTATTCCTTTAGTGTGAGCCTTGTTTGTAGTTGTTCTGTTATGTCCTTAACCTTGTTTGATTCAACCTTCTTAAAATTTCTCATTGCCCTACTTGAACTTTACTTTCGCTGAGCTAGAATAGGGTATGGAATTGTAGGTTGAGGCTTCTTGATTGGCTCAATTACGAGCTCACTTGGAAGGAATTCCATAATTACTTGTCTTTCTCCTTTGTCTTCGTCTTACATTTTCAAGTTTCTTTTCCTGAGTCTAAATGATGGCCATGATCCATTCCTTTGGGTTAGACTCTATATTGTTTGGTAGACTACCTGCACTTCTAGAAGACAATGCATTAGCAAGTTAACCTACTTGAACCTCTAAGTTATGGATGCATGAGGCATGGTTCTTCACAATCTGATCAAACCTTGCCTCCATTCTCTTTTGACTTTCCTCCTAGCTGGCAAACATCCTCTTCTGGTTTTCTTTTTGAGTTGCCAGCTTAGACCCGAAAACATCCATCAATTTGTCCATTTTGCTCTCCATAGATCTAATTTGATCTTGCTAAAATCTAGAAGGTCCTTACAGTCTTGCTTGGCTAGCTATATTGTTAGTACTCAAAGAAAAATTTGGGTAGTTTTTCCACCCTAGATTGTAAGTGTTTGAGTAAGGATTATTACCTCTTTTTAGCTAGCCCAAGTAATTTACCTGTTTTGTACCACTGGCTCCCAACAAAAAACATTCAACTGAGCCATGGTTATTTTTCCCACATAACTCACATTGTACTTGCAACTTGCATCGCTTTGGCCGTAGATGAAGATGCTCTTTGCATGTTGCTTAGCTACTTAGTAAGGGTTATGATCTGTGCTTACAAAGTTGTAATAAATTCAATTGGAATCATACCTTTTTGCTCCTTTTTCCCCTGTTTGCTTCTCTTACTTGACCACATGCAACTATTGCTCGCAAATTCTTCCAGAAGCTCATGAGCCACATTAATAATCTTTCTCATCAAAGAACCTCCAACAGCTGCATCTATGGTTTCTCTCGTGCTCTGATTTACACCATTGTAGAATGTTTGCAACAAGAACTCCCTCAAAAGGTTGCGGTAAGGACAACTTATCTGTAATTATTTAAACCTCTTATAGGCTTCATATAGAGACTCCCCATCACTTTGTTGAAATTTTGTGATCTCCTTTATGATTCTTGTTGTCTTGGTCAATAAGAAGTATTTCATGAGAAAGGCTTGGGCTAGCTGCTCCCAAGTAGCGATCTACCTTGCATTTAACAAGTTATACCACACCTTCACCCGATCTCTCAAAGTGAAAGAAAACAGTCGCAACTTTATGGCATCGTCAAACATCCCATTAATTCAAAAGGTATCGTAAATCTTCAAAAAATTTACAATATAGGCATTAGGTTCATCGTTAGATAGCCCATAAAATTGTACACTATTTTGAAGTATGTTGAGGAGTGCCAACTTAATCTCGAAATTATTAGGTTGAATTGCTAGCCTTACAACTCCTTGAGGGCTGAATCCTAGCCTCATAAAGTCCATCAATGTCCTTTTTCCTCCTCCTTTCTCTTCTTCTTCATCCATATTTCTTTGTGTAATATCTCAACAACTCACTCTTCTTAACTCTTCTTCGTGTCTTGTGATATTGTCTTGTGATATTGGATAACTCTTTGTCACTAATTTTTATCGGTCTTTGCGTGCTCCTTATATTCATGCACCTACAAATACACAAAAAAGTATTAAAAACTATTAAATCAAAGTAATATAAACTGAACAAGATGCTAAATAAACAATCCTCAGCAACGACACTAAAAACTTGTTGATTAGAAAATAGACTCTTAGTTTTACGCTCAAAACTACAAATATATAGGTTATGACTTGTAGTAATAAGCAGATATCAATCCCACAAAGATTGTGCTTAGGAACCACTACATTTAGATTGATCTTTATTTAAGAACCAAATTTTTTTATAAAAATAAACTAGAAAATTAAATTAAATTAAACAACTAACAAAACACAAATGATAACTCAAAATTGCAAAAACTTGGAATTCAAGATTTTCGCAACTAGAGATCACTTTTTCCCTATCGTATCTCCCCACTATTTTGTTAGTTGAATTATACCTCACCTAAGATGTCCTATTGTATTAACTACCCTCTCTCAAGGTGTAATTAGTTATCCCTAGCCAAATTAAATGGAGATGATTAAGCAATCTATAAAATCAATTGACTAATTCAACTAATTATGAAGTTATCCTATAGTGATCAATTAAATTAGCCAAGATCTCCCTTTGAACTAATCAATTAACTTGATGAATGTAGGTTTATAGAATGCCAATTCTCATTGTACATTCCTACACAAATTACCGAACTCAATCTCTCAATATATTGCAAGGTATATATTTAGCATTCATCAAAAACATCTATTATTCAAATCAACAAAATAAGAGTTCAACAAGAAGTTCAAAAGTAATCTATACAAATAAATTAGCTACTCATGATGTCCATAACATTTCCAACAATCAAATAATTCATTATACAAATGGTAGAAGAGAAAAAACAAAAATAAACTAAATGAGTCAAACTCCTCCTTTTTTCTTGCCCGAATCTAGAAAATCTGGTATTGGTATGCTCTTTTCCCAATTGTGGATGAAAAACCTTGAATCTCTACCTCTCCAGAAGCTCTGAACCTGCATTTTTACTCAAGAAGGAAAGTCTCTCATAAAGCCCTCTGGTCCATAAGGGTTTTAAACCTTTTATAGTCCAGAAAATCTAAAAAATAAGTTAACCCCACGTATATCTTCGGATTAGGCATCCCATGATCGTGGGAATTGACATGAAACCCACGATCATGAAACCCACGACTGTGGGTTCTTGCATTATAATTCCTCCTCTTCTCTTCTCCTCTCTTGGTCTCTATCTCAATTGCAAATGTTGCCAACCCCCATTCCTACATCAAAATGATCAATTCTTGCCTTAAATCAATATCAAACATAAAAGAACACAATAAAGATCAAATTAAGCAAAAACATATAAAATAAATCATAAAACACGACAATAATAACCTATTATGCAAGAAACTTATGTCAAATACCTAGAAAAGCACACACTAATGCATAACTATCACTAGGAAGGTTCCCCACATTTTAAGTCGATAATGCATCTGCTAATTAGCTCATTTAGACTTCTAGATTGTGTATGGAAGAGACGTGATTCTTTATTACTTGCTCGAATTTTCCTTCAAGCCTCTTATGATCATCTTCCATGCCTCTAATCTTATTTAAAATCTTTTCCAATTTAGCATCTATGGAATTTGGTTTTTCTTGCTAGAATCCTAAAGACCTTTGAGGTCGGAATTGACCTCCCGCATTGTTTGACCAAAAAAAGTTAGGGTGTTTCTTCTACCCAAGATTGTAAGTGTTTGAGTAAGGGTTATTTCCCCCTCATCGACTATATTCACTCATATGTAATTCTCTTGTTCTAATTCATGACCCTTTCATCAGGAAACAATCAATGGTATTATGGTCCAATTGCCCACACAACTCATATTTTAGCTGAATAACTTTCACATGAGCTAAGGAAGAGGCCTTTATACTGTTTAGCTATAAAGTTAGATTGTCGATCTTTGCTTGCATTTTAGTGATTGAGTCCACAACTAAAGTTCTTTTTTTCTCAGGAAGGGTTATATGTTGTCTACCTCGATCATTTATCCAAAAACAACTGTTTCTAGTTATTTCTTCTAATAACTCCTTAACTTCATCCACCGTCTTCCTTATCAATAATCCTCTTGATGTTGTATCAATGGTGCCTCGTGTGGGTGGGTTCACTCCACTATAAAAGGTTTGTAAAAGGAATTCTTTAGGTAAATTATGGTGCAAACAACTCCTTTTCAAGTCCTTGTATCTCTCCCATGCCTTATAAAGTGATTCCTTGTCACTCTACCAAAAGTTTGTAATCTCTTTAATTATCTTTGTGGTTTTGGTTAGGGAGAAGTATTTGTCTAAAAATTGACATATTAATTTCTCCCACGTTATGATATTTATGGGATTGAGAGAGTGATACCACGCTTTGGCTTTATCCCCTAATGTAAAGGAGAAAAGTCTTATTTTAACAATGCCTTCCGACATTTGATGATATTGGAAGGTATCACATATCTCAAGGAAGTTCACGATATATGTATTAGGATCCTCTTTGGTTAATCCATAAAATTGTACATTTTTTTGCAACATGTTTAGTAGAGCGGGTTTTATTTCAAATGTTGTTGCTTGGACAGGTGGCCTCGTGGCCTAACCTTAGTTAGTTCTTAAGCTTTCTAATAAACAATCAGGTCTCACATAAGATCTCTCTTCGTATAAAAACTAATTTGATTAATAATGTGGTCTATTGGATCGACTAACTCTCATTAAGCCAACCTAATTATTTTGCATTTGGTTCACTCTCTCAATTTATTATCGAAACATGAAGTTACAACAATTAATCACAGCACCCAATGGGATTAACACGAAAATAACTAAATTAACATTAAATCAAGTCAAAATCCCTAAAGAAAAGTTAGAACATTATAATCAATCCTAAATCCATTGTCATAAAATACATCTTAATCTTATACATTTAAATGAATTAAAACGAAAGATGGAAAGAAGAAATAAAGTTGGAAAGATGGAGGTTGAAGCGACAAGATAGGTTTTCTACCTTGCTCTTCACTTTCTCTCTTTATCTTCTTCTTCTTCATGAAGTTTTCCAAAAGTAGCAGAGATCCTTTTAGGGTTCTTTTCTTTTCTTTATATACTCTTTTCTATTCTGACCAAACCTAGGATTTTTCTAAGTCCGAAAAGTCCCTCAAAAACTTGAATACGGAAGGTCGTTCGAGTCTGTTGTCATGTAGGCCATAATAGTGGCACTTGATTTCCCTTTTTATTATGATCGTGGCACTTGATTTCCCTTTCTGTCATGATCGTGGAAGACTAGCCATGATCTTGGCCTTTCCTCCATGCTTCTGTCATGATTGTGACACATGCCCATGGGTTTTACCTCAAGCTTCCTCCGATTCTCCTCCATTCTTCGATATTTGCCCTAAAACACTAGCATACACATCAAGGCACATCAAACACATAATATTGAAGTTCAATCGTGTGCTCTAACCCACAAAACACACAAAACACAAATATTTAACTAAATAACAAAATCCTAATCTAAACATGCACTAAACATTCAGTTTAACAACTAAACACATACTAAACTACCCATTGAAACGTTATGCAATCTACTACTATCAGTGACTAGTTTGCAACGGTGGAAATGAATTTTGTTGGGAGGAATGTGGTCAATTTTTCCTTAATGAAGAATAAATCAATGCAAAACAAATCCCCTCATTAAACAATAATCACTGCTTACCTTCCATAGTCGATCTTCTTCTTCAAGGTTCTTACTATCATCCAAACTATCTCTCTTTCTTTATTATCAGTATCACATTTTCTATTGCAAAGCTATTATATGAAATCTAATTGTATATACTATATAGGATTTGTTAAGCTTCCTCGAATATTTAAGAGAAAATAGATGGAAATAGAGGTGGTGGAGATGTCTCGATGGTTCATACAGGATTAGGGAAATTGGTTGTTTCATAATAGTGGCCAATTGCAAAAATTATGTTTTTTCATTTTGACGATCATGGAATTTATCAGTTGGTTATGCATGTGTTTGAATCTGACTTCCTAATACCGTTTAATTTAGCTTTGATTATTTTAATCTATTTTTTCATTAGCTGAAATGCTTAGTACTTGTGGTTCATCTAATGGCCTCATGCATACTGCATTTGGGAAATCATTTATCGTATCTTTTTCAAATTTAGTTAAAGCAAAGAAATTATTGAAAGAGGGTGTCAATTCACTAGACCCTAAAGGACGATCTTTAACTATTTCAGTTGATGGCTTGGAATGTGCAAGGAGGCTTCATGGGAATCTTGACATTGGAAACCCCTTTACTTTTTTTATTGACTCTAATGCCACTTGGAATCCAAAAAATAATTATTTCTTTTCCTTTTCAATAGAATATTAGGCCTGGAACTTTATTTATTATTTTTTCTTATTCTAATTAATATCTTGTCGTATTTACAATATATCATTATATTATATTACTTACCATATTCTAACATTTATATTTATTATTATTTTATTGTTCATAAATATTAATGACTAAGAATAGTAGTCAACTTAAATTTATTATATTTTTATCTTATTAATATTAAAATTTTAGATATGTTGATCTTTTTGTTTCCAAAAAGATAATTTATAAAGTTTTAATACATTAACTATATATTTAAAAAAATTATAAATAAGGGAAATGAAAAATATGAAAAATCATATATAAATTTCAATTATAATTAACTTTAGGATTATTAAGCACGCTTAGCATTAAAAATTATCAATTTAGCATTATTAATTATAAATTCTTTAATATTGACCTTTGACGATGATTTCAAGGTTTCGTCACAAAAAGTCCACATTTGGCGACGAATTACCAATTTTGTCACAAAAAGCTACGTTTTTTTGCAACGTTTGAAATTATCATCGCCAAACACTCAACCTTGATGACAAAATACTAAAACGGTCATAAAAATAGGGGTTTTTGTGAGGACTCCAGAAAATCATCGCTGACGATATTACTTTAGCAACAATACATTATAACATTGCCAAAACTAGGACTTTTGGGTGACATTAGGAAATCATCGGCAAATGTGGACATTTAGTAACAATTTGCATATCATCACCAAAAAGAATGTTGCTAATAGTCTATTTTGTTGTAGTGTAAGAAGAGAATTTTGATTTAAAATAAAAGGAGTTTAGGTAAAAGCTAAATCAGGAAGGAAGGTGGAAAACGAGTTTATTATAGCCTTAAATTCCATATCAATAACTATAAAAACCAAACCTAGGTTAATGGAAATAAAATACGAGACAACATAAGGGTGGTTAGAAAAGAAAAATGGTTGGTTTTGTGAGCAATGGGTTCTATGGGTGAAGCGGGTTAGTGGAAAATGGGAGTTTCTTAATCCAATCCATCTCTCTTTTAACTTCTTCACAATTATATTAACAATTAATAATGTTAGAAACCAATCGTATTCTCTTGAATCTTCACTTTTTTATACTAGTCTGGTAACTTTAGAATGTTGTCAAAATAAGAGTGTTCTCAAGTATATTGTTAAATCGATCTCCTTGTTGTGGTTGCAATACAAAAATGTTGATCTTTAGCTACAAAAAAAATTGTAGCTAAAGATACTACAATCATCATTAATAGGAGTCAAAGACGATTTATTTTCATTACCCAAAATGTCGCGAAATTCTCGTAATTGGAAACTTTAGGCTGTAGGCAACATTTTACGCTAATCATCGCAAACAATTTTTGTTAATGTTTTATTTTTGTAGAGAAAAACTTTTAGCGACGATTGGAGGAATTGTCGCTAATAAATTTGGCTACACTTATTTTTTGTAGCTAAAAACTATCAGTTGCATTTCCATAAATGTAGCTAAAAGTTTTTAGCTATGATTCTAGAAATGTAGGAAGAAGTTTTTAGTTACATTTCCAGAAATATAGCCAAATGTTTTTTGCTACTTTTTTAAAAATATAGCCAAATGTTTTTAGCTACGTTTTGTAAAATATAGTCAAATTTTTATCTACATTTTAACAAAATGTTATAACATGTTGGAATAAATTATTTGTTACATTTATAATCCATATTATTGTATATAATGTTTCGATATATTTTATTGTTAATTTATTATGAAAAAGTTATAAAAAATAATTGCTAATTTGAAGCATTGTATATAAAAATAAATTATCATTAAATTTCGTCGTCTACGAGATTTTAGTTTCATCTTCAATAATTCTTATACATAAAATAATAAATACAAAGACTTGTTTACAAATAAATACAAATCACTTAGCCGTTGCATCTTCTTCAAATCTATAATATAAGAAAAAGTATTAAATTTAAATTATAATACAAATAGGAATTAAAAAGAAAAAGTATAAGAGATGTAATTAATGCCATTCATTTCATCTTTGCTGCTTTGATAATCCGAGCTAAGTATTTTTTTGAGGTACTTATCATGCTTGACAAAATTTTTCGAGTATGTTGTAATTCAGCCTTAAACGTCGTGTTTTCCTTTTCAAGATGTTGAGCATATGTAGATCTTGATGAGGTTGAAACATTTGGCTTAGGGTCAAAGCCAAGACCTTTGATATAACTATAATGTGTACCAAGCACAATATTGCAAGTTTTTTTTACATTGACCTCATTCCCTTTAGACATTGATTTATGTAATAACACTTGTATCTTATTCTAAAATTAAACAAACAAAATCAATATCCAATGAAAATATTATTAGTTACTTCTATATAAGTAAATAAGCTTAAAATTTAATCAAATTTTTATACTTATATAGTAATATCTTGCTTCTTCTGACATCCACCCTTGAACTTCCTTATAATGAGTGACTTTGTACAGTATGATTTGATCACACTCTTATCCATATAGTTCCTTCTCACTCTACTTTATGAAAGGAAATACAAGGCACAATAAATAATGTAGTGCTTAGTGATATAATTGATTGTGCTTATGACTAATCTAATCCTAAAATCTTATGAGAAGAGAGAGTAATCTAGTAGGTTCTAGACTATCCTAGGGTTGATTTCTCTCTCTCAAGTTATAACCATTAAACCCTAAATTACAAACCCTAGTCAAATTATAGAATTTGCAATCTCTCAATTCACAAATTATCTAAAACTGAATTAGATCTGAAGTACTCTAACAAACAATTGGAACATCATACGAGATCTCTCTCCGCACAATTACCAATATGACTTATCACAATTTTTATTAAATCGCCTAACTCTTATTAATCTGATTTAATCATATTTCATTCAGTTCACCCTCTTAGTTTATTACCAAATTATGCAAGAATGTAATCAAATTACGACATTCATCTAGATAACACAATCAACTAAATTATCATTAAATCATAATAAAATCATAAATGAAAATTATAACACCATCATCATTCCACTATCTATCACCATACAATCCATCCTAACTTTATATATGAACAAAATTGAAACGAAAAGGAAATAGACACTTCGAATGGATGATCTGGGAAGGCAGTAGCATTGAAAAATCTTCTAATTAGGGAAGCATGTCGAGACCACTACTTCTTTCCTCTTCTCTTCCTCTTCCTCTTCTCTTCCTCTTCCTCTTTCTCTCTTTAAGGTTTTCAATAGTGGCTACTCGAAAGCTCCTTTTTCTCCACCTCTTTATGTTCTTTTTATACTTTTTTGTGTTTTGGGTAACTTAGGATTTTTTCAGGGTCTGAAAGGTCAAAAAATCTCTCGAAACATGAAGTTTGTGAGTGTCTACGTGTTTACCCGATGTAAGCCATGATCTAGTAGTTTGCCCGGTAAGAGGGTAAGTTGCTCTCTTCTTGGTTCTTCCTCATTCGCCCTTGTAACATCCCATCCCCTTAATAGGGTTAGGACCCCAAATTCCAGTACATATGAGCTCAAAGAGAGATTAGGGAAATGCATTTTCTTGCTCATGCATAATGTTAGTATATATGCACATA
>JAOQML010000197.1:31413955-31426446 GCA_027568935.1 Erythroxylum urbanii | reverse complement strand
TTGATACAATGCAGGGAGATTTAGCAAATGTATCAACAATTAGCAAAATTGGGCAAACAACACAGCTAGGTTCTCATACAATTGTAATCCTGCCTAAGGGTCCCAAATTACAAGGCAGATCACTCAAAACATTAAATTATGCCCTAAAGCTAATATCGATATGATACTGAAAACTCAAAGTCATAATTTAATGAATTAAACAAAGCATTAGAAACCACATTGATAAAAACAAACCGATAGGGTAAATGCATCATTAAAATAGTATCTAATGTATGCCCAATAACAACATCACAACAACAATTTGTAATAATTGGTCTCATGATATGCGAGCTCACAATTACACAAAGTGAATGAAAATAGTCCAATGACATTCCCCAAGATTGTTCCCACATATTCAGTTAGCACCATAATTACAAATTAATCATAGTAATCATATAATATAACATTATATGCGTAAATTGCATCCAAAATTAATTTTGATGCATAACTATATAACACTGAGAGTACACAAGACCCCACAAGCCCAAATAATACTAGGAATAAGTATAAAAAGTTTCAAGAAAGAATTCGGAGAGTACATTGTATTTTTATTAATTTTAAAATTCGGGAAAAATAAAAATAAAAACTCTAGCATTCAAAAAATTCCAGGAAAAATACCATAAAATAGAACTGCGCAAGTGGAGCAAACAGGAAAAATTTGGGGAAGAAATACCACCCGAGAAGGCCGCACCCGCCTCCATGGGCCACCGTCGCGTGTGGGTAACGTTCAGTAGGGTCAGGCTGCGTCTTCCTCGCCCGAATGACTGGTATCTGGGTTGGCCGACCTGGTTTGTGACCCAGTTTAGATAAAACTTGATATCTTTCTCAATTTTGATCCGTTTTCAACAAATTTGGTGTCATTAGATTCAGAATTTAACGATCTATCAAAGCCCTAAACCAATTTCATGAAAAAAGATACTAAAAAGGATCGAAAAAATAGAAGAGGAATGGTTTTTGTAAAGGACGTTTCGGTTTGGTTCGAGTTCTGGTTTTTTTAAAGAACAAACAGAAAATTCAACATACTTCTCATACGATTTAATACTAAATCGAAACAAATCAACAATAACAAAAGCTTTCACATAAAATAACTTAACAAAACCAAAACCCTAACAAATAAATTATCATCTAATCTCAAAAATTACCCAAAATTAGTAGTCACAATCAGGTTAATTGTCTCTGATACCAATTGAAGGAAATTTAACACGAAATTTCATATTAATTTCATGATTAACCAACACAATTAATTAACCCTAAGATTGCAACATGTTATATTCAATAATAGTATGGATAAATACCTGGAAATTATGGAACAATTGAATCCATCGTTGTTTTCTGTAAAACGAAGTGATAGAGACGCAGAGGATTGACTACTGCTATTCCAAACCCTAATCAGCAAAAGCACTTACAGTTCTCAATGGGGCGACTGTATTTAAGGTTGGCTAGCAGTAGGGCCTCTTGTGCACTACAAAACATGGGCCAAGCCTACCCATCATAGCAAGCCCATGAACACAGGCCCAATGACACGTTAAAGAGAGAATTAACAAGCCCAATTATCTTGACATAAAATTAATCAAATTAATCGAGGTTTGTACAAAATTATGTTTATTATGCTAGTCCACAAAAATAATGACAAAATTCTATCACCTTAGCATAGATTGATTTGGTTCTCTCAAGCGTGCCTTAAAGCTTCTCTAATCCTGTAGCTAGCTATAAAGGGAAGAATAATCATTCTAGATACGATTAAAAGATTTATGAACATATCAAAAACTAGTGTATTTTGTAACTATAAAGTATAAGCGATTGAGCATCTCTTCTTTGGTTGTAATTTATCCTCTAATGTTTGACATGTAATTATGTATATGTGGAACATGACAAGAACTCATTCAACCCATCGGAGGGAATAGCCTATGGCCCAACTTAACTGGAATTGCGGCATAGCTATGGTGACAAACTGAAGATTACTCCACATGAGCTGGTATGAGAGATGACTAATGCATGAACGACACATGGTAACTTAAAACAATTTCGCTAGACAGTATGGTTGTTACAAAGGTCAGATATGAAGTCCAATTTTTAACTCATCAACAGGTGAAAATGTTCCTAGAATACACTAAAAAAATGTTTTGGTTATTAGCAGAAGTACGACGTCTTGTTTAATTCAATCGTCTTTTTTTTTATACTCTTTTTTTTTTTTTTGGTGAAAGAGGCGGGCTGAGTCCGATATACTCACTTTTTTTACTTCTTGTTTAGTTCCTGATGTCCTTTTGACGGTTGGAATTCTTTACAGCCTATGACAGATGCATTTATACTAAATTATATATATCTTTTTATTCAATATTATTATTATTATTGTTATTATTATTATTATTATTATAACAATATCATATTTCTAAAAAGGGACTCACAAAATTTTCAAAAAATTAGATTTTTTAATACTATTTCTCTTGGATGTTAATACTTTTTATAAACAAAATGTAAAAAGAAAGAACTTGTTTATAAAAAATAAAGGAAAAAGGTTACAGTGTTGAATAAGAAAAAAGAATCATTTCTTTTCTTCCTTTTCTAATGTTAGGGGTCTATATTACCTCCTAAAGTATGGTGACATCACATTTGTACTAATTAAAGTGAGCACTGGGAGAATGTTCATAGACCCCTAGCATTAAAAGTTGAGATTGGTGTTAAGTTAAGAGTATATTTTATCTTAAATAACTTTACATTTTAAAGAATATTAGAAAAAGATAACATTTGACTATTCCCATGTGGGACATTGGGGCCCGCTTGGGAGGGAGAAGAAAGCAATTGCAATTGAGAGTTGAGACCCATAAAGTTGTTGAAGTGGGAGACAAGTTATCAAAACACCTTCGCCTTTGGAGTATTTAAGCTCCCAACAAGTCATTCCATAACCAAAAGCACGCTCTCGCTTACCTTTCCTATCTATTCCTTTCTTGAGGTTCAAAGGGTGAAACTGTTATCATCAACCCACGCCCCAAATCATTACCCCCACCTGATCTCGACCCTTTCTATCACTCATCAAATGTTTACCTTCTAAGGAAGACAAGCTTGAGCTTTTCTCCTGTTGCTCTGTAGTGCCATTCCTCGATTTCTTGGTATGCAACTAATTGTGAACAACAACGACAGCAACCTGGTCTTCCTAATTCTTATATCAACAACAAAAGACATGCTTGTCATTATTTAATTTGCTAAGATATTTTGCCATTTCCTGTTGCTCTCAGAATATTCAACCAATAATTGTGGCACTGTTCACTCCTGAATCGACACGGCTGATCTGTTCTTCCCATTATCTATTGAGATATACTCATGCATCGTCTTTGAATCTAGAGAATCAATTTGTCTTCAGTTCAGAATTGTTGATATGACCTTAAGCGTTACCATTATGCATGCTGGCATTTCCAGCTTACGATGAAATGATGAGAGAGACTTGCTCCTCCTAGAAAGTCTGTTACCATCAAATGCCAATTAACTTGTAACCTCTAAGGCCTGCATTATAAAGAAAGAAAAACAAAGTCTTCTCTTTACCCTTTTCAGTACTTCTTTGTCTTTAATCCTCCAAAGTTTCCTCCTCACCATAAATTTCCCCAGCCACAACCCAAAGCTTTCCTTCTTGGCATCTCCATCCCTAAGCCATCCCGAAGCAGCTGATCACTCTAGAGCCTTCTTCCGCAGAAAACTACTCTTTCTTTTCTAATGAAACTGCCCCACAAAATTGTGAAGAACTATTCTACATCACTGATCAACTCCTTTTGAATCAATCTTCACATGGGCTCTATCTTCCGTCCTGCTTTAGTACTAATTCTTCTTTTGATGGTATCGGTGGGAATTGAACCTCAAGGGATCAAATCAGCTCGTCTTCTTGATCTCCTCATCAGAGACTACACCTTTAAGTCGTACGACATACACATCAAGACAGGAAGGATACATGCTGTACGTTTGCCGGCAAACTTCTCAGGGATCGTTGTAGATACAGCGAGGTTTCGATGCGGAAGTTTAAGAAGGTATGGAGCTCAGGTTAAGGAATTCCATCTCGGTATCGGAGTAACAGTACAGCCATGTGTAGAGAGACTGATGGTAATCAGACAAAACTTGGGATACAACTGGTCTTCTATATACTATGCCAACTACGATTTATCAGGATACCAACTTGTGTCACCTATTTTAGGCCTATTAGCTTACAATGTTGGTAGTGGTGTGAATTTTAGCAACTCTTTTGAGCTTGGGATTCATGCTGCAGAAAAACCAATAACCATAGACTTCAGAAATACGCGTATTTCCGACATATCATCAGGAAACAAAACGCCACTCTGTGCCAGTTTTGGAAATGACGGTAAGGTGACATTAAAAGGCCTGGAATCGCCAAATATTTGTGTAACCACAAGGCATGGTCATTATGGCTTAGTGATTAAAATACCTCCTCCAATGCAGGTAGGAAAGAAAATCAGCTTGTGGAAAATAGTGGTCGGTACCTCAGTGGGGACCGTATTAGGTGCATCTCTATTGGGGTTGCTGCTGGTGGCCATGTTTGTCAAGGTGAAGAAGAAGGCTAAAATGGAGGAAATGGAGAGAAGGGCTTATGAAGAGGAAGCTCTGCAAGTCTCAATGGTTGGTCACATCAGGGCTCCTACGGCTTCTGTAACGCGGACAATGCCTATGATTGAGCACGAGTACATACCTTACCCGTCCTGATCATTAGATGTTCACTTCTGTCACAAACATTATTCTTTCTGTATTAGTAGTTGAAAGTAACAAGAATTTGTTTTGAGCTGAAGCATAAATTCAACCGAATTCTTCTGAGTTTTTGTATTGGAACTGGGAAACAACTGTATTTCGCTAGTACTATATCTTTGTTCTTTTCTTTTTCTCTTTAAAGTCCATTATTTGTTCTCGCTTCTTTTCATCATTTCGTGGATTAATTTGAACAAAAATTAAATATGGTATTCAGTTAGGAGAAAATGACCAAGTTTTCAATTAAGGACTGAGAGAGAAATTGCGCGGTGAGGGGTGGGTAACATGGTTGAGAAACTGGAAACGAAATTGAAGAAGTAAGAAATGCCATGTTGAGTATTTAAGATTTATTCAATTCTGCAAGTCTTCCGTCCATAACACGGCTTAAAGTTGTGGAAAATAAAAAACAATGGGATGATATTACCACAAGCTGTCCCTGCACAACTTGGGAGCCAAATGTCGGATCGACTATGATTCTGTTCTCCTAACATCATAGAAATGAAAGACTTTTGAAGATGCTTCTTAATGGAGACCAAGTCAAATTTTATGATTCTCGGCGACAAAGACCTCTTGAGACCTAAAGCCACTTTCCTAGTTTCTTTTTAAGGAAAAGTGAAACAGAAGCAGCAAGCAGTTAGTTTCTTATCTGTTGGGCTATGATGTTTCATAAGGCTGTTCATGGAGAGCATAACTAATGAAATTTATTTTTCCCTGTAGAATGTATGTGGTTCTTTAGAATATTGTCAAAGGACTGCGGGTTGTCGAATTGATTTCAAGGGTAAGGCATGGTTGGCTTAGGACATAGCTTCCATGATTGTTGCTTGGCATATTTAAATCTTCATCATTGAAATCATTTAAAATAGCCTCAGGCATATTATAGAATCAATTAAACTTGGTAGGACAGGAGCTTCACGTCTAAAGATGCAATGAAGCTTGGCTTAGAAAAAGGTTTAGTTGGATTCGTCTTGTGACTTGTGAGTGAAGCTCAAGGCCTTGCTGGGCCCTACAAGGACCAAAGAACAATGAAATCGGACCTTCAAACCATAAATATACTCAAAGTAAAGTCTTTTGTCCTAACAAAAGAAAGGATTATGAATGGCAATGACGGGTTGATCGTGGCCGACGTAATTTTGAAAATTTTTTGTTTAAAAACTAAATGGAGAGTCAGCCCGGCTTGGCTTGCCCCATAGCGCGACAGGCCGATTAGTCTATCGGTGAGTCAGGTTGCAGATTGGCCTACTCCAGTCCCGAGATAGAGGGTGATCCGGGCCTGTCTCGATTCATTGATATGCTTAAAAAAAATAAGTGAAATTTTGAATAGAAGAAACTTACCATCAATTTTACATTAAAATCTCGAGCTCAACTTTTGTTTTTAGTGAGATACGAATCAAATTAGAAGAATTGGGGGAGTTTCTTAGTTTTTTCACCTTATGAAGAATAATAACCTAAATTTTGATATTTAATCTTTAAAATTGTTAGGAACAATTAAGACTTGGACAGAGTAAGATCGTAACTAAAACGAAACTAAAAATATTGAAGATAAAATAAATACACATATTTTACGTGAAAAACTCATAAATTAAGGTAAAAACTACAGGTAAGGATAGAAGATTTTTTCTACTGAAAAATTGGAAAATTACAAAGAGAAAAAAATTAGAACGACAAAAATATAAAGAATATTTTTGTCTCTTTTTTTTCTCTCTCACCTCATATCTCTCTTTTCTACTCATATATTTCTTCATGCTACTCCTATCTTTTTATAGGCAGGAGTGTCTTATGTGAATGGTTGACAAAATGATCGGTTATTTTGTTCTTATTAGGCATTGAAGGCACTGAATTCTATGCTTATCGGTCATAATTATTGACAATTCTCCCACTTGAAGATTTGATTGAGAGTTAATAAGATCTTCACATTATTCTTTTTACCTTGCCGCTTTACATTAAAAGATCAAAAGGTTTTTATATATAAAAAAAAGTAAAGACTTTAATACAACTTTGATAAATGAAAACTTTTATGCATTAAAGTGACACGAAATGTTTATGTGTGATGAACTTTTAAAATTACCAAACTAACAAAGTGAGATTGCAATTAGTACTATGAAAATATAAATTGATCTTAATGCGCCTTAATCTTTTTTTATTCTGACTTAATCTTCACTTTGATGTTATTTTTGCAAAGTAATTCTTAAATTATACATATTTTCATTTTATTCTTAATAACAATTTGTTGATATTTTTGCAAAGTACTTATTAAATTATACATTTTTCATTTTATTCTTAATAACAAACCCAGTAGTAAGATTTATGTTTATTATTTTTAAAACATTGATTGAAATCTTTCTTAACTCAACATTTTCTTCCTCCAAATCTTTCTTTTAAATTCAAGTCAAGCTTACCTCATCCTAAAACTTCACATAACCTTTATTTACTATTTCTCATACTCCTTATAAATTGAAAATGACTTTTATAATGAATGCATAATTCTCATAATCGAATTTAGTGAATTATAGATAATAAAAAGATGTAAATGCATCTTTTAATATCACATTTAACTCTAAGATGATAGGCTCACAAGAACATAGAAAAATAATCTTGTAATAGAAATTTTTTTGACCTCTTAAACATAAAATGAAATATTTTATGGTTATTTATAGAACTAACAAAAATCACAAACTCACAAACTTAAATCCGTTTAAATCCATTTATCTTTTTTGCCTTTTTCGCATAAAAGGAAATATTCCATAATTATTCATAAAATCAATGAAAAATTCACAAATTTAAGTTCACCTAATAATAAAATATAAAATATTTTCATTAGAATAATTAAATTTACATAGCAAACCTAACTTTATTCAATTGTAACTCTTTCCAATAACTTCAAATACCTCAAAACTAAATTCATTTAAATTTAAATATATGCAGCTTTAAAAGTTTTTTAATTTATTAAAATTTTGGTCATTAATTTGCTCTCTCAAAGTTGCTTGCTAAAAATTCTAAAAATAAATTAGAAACTCAACAGCAAACAGTGACAATTTTACATGACATTTCAACGCACGAAAATTTGAAACTCATGATGTGAAACAAGTCCCTGAGACGTTGATTTACTAATTAAACCACCATGTTGGAGGTTTCAGAATTTGTTGGTCGTCATCTACAAGGTATCTTGCACATACCGGATGCCTGATACCGAATTAAGCGACAAAAATTATGTAACCGAATATAATTTCTCTTAATGAACGAAATAGAATTATTACGAACTATACCCCAATTCTAAATATCGGCAGAAACTTTCCATGAGTGATCCAACCCCATCATTTCGGGACGGGATAGTATCTGCAAAATATGCCACGATTAAATTTTTTGTGCCTATAATCTTGTGCTAATTTTATTCTAAACAATCTCATCCACGTATTTTTTAAATCTCACATATTTATATGAATAGAATAGCTTGAAACAAGATTGGCACATGTTATGGGCAACGAGATCTCGTTCCGTATTTACAACGAAGCAATCTAATCTAAACTACGGAAATGACTGCAGTTGTTATTGTTGGTGGGGTCCCGTGGCTCTTTTCACAAGGTCTCGACCAAGGAATCAAGCCGATGGGAGGAAAACAACAGCTACAATCCACGTGGCATGGATACGGCACCGAAGTTTCCTTCTTCTGCCCTTCGTTGGGCGCCGCAGCATCCTTGAGTGGACCCCAGCACTCCACTTTGTTGAATTCTGCAACGCTTGAATGAAAATAAACCCAAACCAATGCCTCCTGTAATTCAGGGTAGTTGTTCAACAAATTTCCATCCCCATGTACAAAGGCTTTCAACACCTACACATGGAGTTTTACTTATTTCACCAAAATTTGCACAGGTGAAAAGGACACTATAGACAAAGTGTGCAATTCTTACCACAGGAAGTTCTTTGCAGAAAATGTAGTATCTCAGTCTAGAACAAATTTCTAAGAGGAAATGGCCTCCACTTACGTGGCAGTGCACATGGAGTGACATCTTTCCCTTCACCTTCTTCCACTCTGCCACCATCTCATCTCTGTACAATTTGTTGGACCATCCCTGCAACTGTAGACAACTCCAAATTTTAAATCACCATAAGATCATTGAAAACAAGTAACTTTGTCCCATTAATCGGAATGGTCATGATCTTTGATCTCTGTGTGGGATATCAGCTTGTTCTTAGGCTTTAACTTACAAAGATTACACCACTAGCTCATTACTTGCGTATTATAACTTCCGAGAATGTTTCATCCAACTCCGTCTCGAACTTGGTGAATAACTCCAAAGAAAGAATATTGTGAAAGAAAACAATTTAAAAGCTTCAAACAAGTGACTGTTAAATTTATATGTTTCTTAAAGAATTTTTATATATACACACACACACACAAAAAGTAAAATAGCTACTGCATCCAATTCCCAGAAGATAATTCTGAGAACAAACTTGTAAACCTACATTCAATATAACTCCCAAACATCCCATGTTCACTGTTTCACTATTCTTAACTTCGACTTCGACAAGATAACAATGTTTAACATGCAAAGAGTTTCGGATATAGAAAAATAAAAAGGGCCTCTCAAAGGGATTACCTGAGAATTATTTATTGTCTGAGATATGGCCAACGTAAGCTTAGAAGTAATATCATTGTGAGTTAGAGTGTAAGTCCTTGGCAGCTTCCCTGGATGCTTCTTCTCATCAACTCCTACAATCAGCACCTTTAGTTTTGAAGCCTCAAAAATCGATGGCCCAAATAACCTTGCCTCCTAGATGAGCGCAAACCCGCATCAGACCAAATGAAACAACTTGCTGCAGAGAAAAAAAGAAAAAGAAAAGAAGTAGAAGAAAGTGGGAAACATACAAGAAACAAACACTTACAGGACTAAAAGTTAGGATCTTATTTCTGGGCTTTCTTCTAAAAGGAAGGAGAGAAGTGCTCTGTTGAAAAACAGAGGGTCTTGGCTTCGAAGAAATCAAAGGATTTATTGTCGAAATACCCATCTGACTTCTCACTTGTTCTCCTCTGAATAGCAGACCCTTCCAAGCTGCAACTGTTTTGGGAAATCTCAAATTATTTCAGTAGTCACAAAAGAGAACTTATAATAAAAGCCTTCCTGGACAGAAACTTGATGCATATACTACTCTCTTTGTTTGCTTTAACACTCGGCCTTGCTTTGCTTTGCTTGCATGCTTAACTTTGTAAACCAGCCAAAGTTTGAACAAGGCAACAATAAGATTGGAGCATTCTTGTTTTTTCCGCTTGAAGTGTGCTAAGTTAGTCGCGTGTTGCCAACTTTTTAATTCTTCTGATCGTGGCTTCGTACAAGTCCTAAAGGTGTTGCCGCAACATTTACATGTAACATACCTATGCTCGTGACTTGTCTCCATTTCTTTAAGAAGGGTTACGAGTTACGACCTTCAAAGGAATGCATATTAAGTTATTATTTTAACTAAATTACTCGTATATATTATAGTATCTCACATACGTATATGGTTAGACAATAAACTCTAAAATGACAGGAAACGTGTAAAGCATTGCTTGTAGAGGACGATGCTCTGATGTGATGTGATGCAGCACCCAGCAGATAACGTTTCCTCTATTTCTTCTATTCTGTCCAATTATTTCATTTTTTACTTTCATTTTCATAAATTAAAGTACAATATGTCATTATCTCTTCCATGCGTGCTCTTTCACCAGTATAATGTTAAATTCTTAATCTCTCTTAAACCTTATGAATCTAGTACGACATTTAAAATAAAAAGTTGACATTTTTATAATAGTAAACTAGAAAAAAATTGGTAATTACTTTGTCTAGAGAAAGATTATCAAATTAAAATTTAAACTCAAAGCCACAAAATAATTAGAACTCAATTAAATTGAATAATACGTTTAATCAGTTAAACTTTGATTGCCTTGTCACTCCATAACAATATCTCAATTTAGTTTTAAATATTATAAGATATCTAGATTGTTTTTTCTCATATGCTCAACAACACTTTTCGATTGAAACTATTAAACCTCAAGTTCTCTTTATCAACTTTATAGTAATCGTCCTGAACCGTCCTCACCACCGACTCCACCACCGCTAGCCCACAACCAACTCCCTCGCCATCTCCCTTATCAAACCACCAACTACTCTTTCACTTATAGGAACCATGTAGATAACCCATCCTAACTTAGATCTGCTTCTGTTTTCAACTTCCAGCTTGATCTTTCCAGCCATTTTGAGTTCCTTCATCTTCACCTATCCTTTCCTGTTTCTTTCTAGCATTGTCTTTGATGATCCCTGCAAAACAAAACATTATTAGACTTCATTATAAATTACAATAGAGACAGATTTCCCACTTCTACCCTTATCCAACCCTTCTCCCTCTTCCTTCCCTTCATCCCCTTCTCAAATGGCATAACCCCTAGCATCTTACTCTTCATCCCCAACTAACTCTACAAATTAAACTATCCCACCCCTACCCACAACCATTGCTTTTCCACATCTAAAATTTTCTGTTTTCTCTGACAGTGTGCATCCACAAAACAAAGGGGCCAGAAAGACTTGGAAACAGGTTGTGGGTGACAATTCAGATTCTTCTTTGATCTACTATCCACTAGTTGAGATTGAAGGAAAGCTAATGGTAGCTCTAAGTTTAGACATTCTGTAAGAGGGTGCTAGGTCATGGGAAGCGGCACTCATTGGTTTTTTTATGGATAAAAGGCCAACTTTTTCAGTGATACAAGCTTGGACCCAGAACAATTGGAAAGGTAGAGGGCTAATGGAAGTTATGCTAATTGAGGAAGATAACCTAATCTTTACCTTCTCCTCCAAATCTGAAGCTTAAAAGGTAATTGAAGAAGGCCTTTGGCACATCTCTTAACTTCATTTATTTCTTCAAAATTAGCAATTGGGTATAAAATTAGAGAAAATTAAATTGATAAATATTCCTCTTTGAGTGAATATCCATAATATTCCTTTGGAATATTGGACAACTAAAGGCTTGAGTATGCTAGCTAGTTATTTGGGAATACCAATTTGTATGGATGAAAACACTGCTTTGAGAAAACGGATTGAATATGCACGATTATGTGCGAGTATGGATATTTCTAAGGAAATGAAAAACAACATTCCTATCCTAAGATTGGCTGATGGGCATTCTCTCAGAGAAGACAAGGCACTAGTTACATACCAATGGAGGCCTTTCCTAAAACAGGGCAAAGAATGGAAACCAACAGGGAGAGTTTTCACTAGAGGAGATTATTAGGAGGTGTTGGGTTTAGAGAAGAAAAATTATGCAATAAAAAGGAGTTAGAGGAAGCTGAACATATTTAAGATAATCTTGAAAGACAAGGTAGATTGTTTTAGGCTAAAAGTGAACTAACTACAAAAGATGAGAGTGCCCAAGTGGAAAACCTTCTAGATCCAGTTCAACAAGTGGAAATTCAACAACAACCTTTGACTGCCTCCAGTAAACTGTTAGGGATCTATCGAATTAGTGGGACAAATCCTTGTCATAGAGACAAGGAAATCCAACTAGAAGAACAACAAAAGGAGCTACTCAAGAGGAACATTTTGAACACGTAGTGTCACTGAAAATTGTAACATCCCCTCACTTATGGAAAGGGCATTTTGGTCATTTTGAATCGGGTTAGAATTATTTAAAGTATTTTTGACATATTCATGCATTCATATATGCACATGAATAATAAATAGTGAATT
>JAOQML010000197.1:31372496-31389579 GCA_027568935.1 Erythroxylum urbanii | reverse complement strand
ACACGCCACCCTCGCGGGGCACGGATCCGGGTATCACTATCGATATCGGGTTCGGGTTCAGCGGGAGTTGGGGTGTTTACAAGATTCATATACAATTAAGAAACACGTCCAATATAATCTCAATTATTAAACTCGTTGGACCATAAATGTCTGAAATTATCTCAATCACATCAATAACAGTTCAATAGCAAAAATTTAAACAGAAACAAATTAATCCTAGTGAGAAAATATCTAGGTCGACTCACAGTAAGCTCCAGATTAGCTATTTCCTTGATGAGTCAACAATGTCTGGTTGCTGACGTTCGATTTGAGCAACTAAATCATATAATACACACATATTTTACATATTACTAAGTTTGCTTAATCATATTAATAACCAATCATGCACGCACGCGCGCGCGTGCGCGCACACACAGACACACACACAGACACACACAGATATATATATATATATATTCATGTACAATACAAGCTCAATTGAATATTCCTGAGTATGTATCCTTATTCATAAGTCATGATTATTCAAATATTATAATTTGTATATGTCTAGCTTGCACTTGGGTTTACATTTCAAAGAAACTTGATTATTCTAAGTTTGTCAATCATGTTAGAGTAGTGCTTTAAAGGCAATCACCTTTAGCACTTTTGTACAAACTTTATTTTAATTAATAAATCGAAAGGCAATTTTCATTAATTTGATGTTCGTTTAATATGAATTGATGTCCATCTTAAATCGAATTAATGAAGTCAATAATACAAAACATAACATGAAGGAAATCACGATAATGAGATTCCTATCATATACAATTATGTTAGTATCTAAATAATCTAGAGTTGTAGGATTAAAAAGACAGGACATTATTAATCCAGATATAGTAGCACATGTTATACTCATTGATTTGATCAAGCAGTGGATCTTACAAATTGTAAGCATGAGATGTTTAGAGTTAACATGTGGATAATTACTAAAGTAGTAAATACATCAGATGACCCACAATGAGATTATTATATGGATGATCTATCAAATGTCAATGATTAATCTCATCATAGCAATAGTGCAAATATCCTTAGATTTGAGGTACTTAAGGATACCTTAGATACTAATTGATAGTTATGATTTGCATCATATTTTAGGATTTAATTTGTTAGGTATTTAGTGTTAATTTGGGTGTTTAGTATGTATCTAGGTTATAATGACGTTAGTTTATGTGTTTAAGTGTTTTTATGGGTTAGTATAAATCTTTGAGATTAAATGTTATGCTTTTGAGGTACCTTGATGTGTTTGTTAGTGTTTTAGGGTCAATAGCGGAGAACAGAGAAGTTTTGGAGACTTTTGGGCTAAAACCATGGCCCACGATCATGGCACAATAGGTCACTATCGTGATAGAGAGATATGAGCCACTATGTCCTAGGCCACGACCGTGACACTTTGATCATGATCATGACAGAGAGGGTTAGATGCTGGTAATGATCGTGGCAAGCAGGGCCATGATCATGGCCTGCATCAGGTAAACACGAAAATAGGTGAAATCTTCAAGTTTCAAGGAACATTTTAGACCGTTTTGACCCCGAACGAACCCTAAGGCTTCCAATATATTTAAGGAACATAAAGAACAGAGAAACAAGCTTTTTGCATTAGTCAAATTCCAAAACCCTAGAGAGCTTATTGAGAGATTTGAGGAAGGAGACGAAGGAAGAGAGACACAGAGAAGAAGCTTGACTCGAAGTACTTCACAGAATAAGTGGTTTTTTGTCGTCGTTGCCTCCATCATCATCCATTCTGAACTATTTCTGGTTTATTTCGTTCTTACAATTGTATAGAATTTGAGATACCCATAGATGATAGATTGTTGAATGTTGAGGATATTGTCTAAACTCTCCTGCAGGATTTGTCTTTGATATTAATGAAATTTTATTTATTGCAATTTTATTGACTTATTCGTGATTAAATTTCTGTTTTTAATATTTCGGTAACAAACTGAGAGGGTGAACTGAGTGAATATCATCAAATTGTGCTAACGATAGTTAGGTAGTTTGATAGGTAAAGAACTGAATCAAACAGTTAAATTTGTGCAGTGAGAGATCGTGCATAGCTTTCGGTAGGTTATTAGACAATTTAAGAACTAAATTAGGTTTTGGGTAGATTGTGAATCCAGAGATTGCAATTCTATAATCTAATTAAGGATTATTAATTAGGGTTAAAGATTATATCTCGAGAGAGAGTAACCCACCCTAAGACCGTCTAGACTTGGTAATTTGATAATTTCATAACCAATTAGATTTTCTTTAAAGTTGAATTAAAAACCCCTTTCTCTCAATTGTTAGTTCCTAGGCTAATTCTTCATTGGGTCATGCAATTTGATATCCTGTTTATAATTTCTGAATTTAATTATTGAGATAGATTGCTTGATCGATTAATTTTCTGCGTTAGTTTGTTATTTTAATTTATTGCGAATTTGAGTCAAGCCTTAGATTTTAGGATTAAATTACTTCTCCTTGTCGAATCGATATCTTAGATACTATACAAACGACCCATACGCTTGCAGTATTACTGAGGTTATAAATATTAAAACTTACTATGTAAACCGTCGATCAAGTTTTTGACACCGTTGCGAGGGAGGCGACAGTTTAGTTCTATAGTTTAAAGCGTTAGTTTAGATTAGTTTTTAATTTTTTTTGTTATTTTATTTTATTTTAGAATTTGTGCTCTTGCATGAACACAAGAGTCACGAGGTTCGAGTCATGCAGCGGAGACGTTAGATTTAGATATCTTAGGAAAGCTTGGCGAGAAGAAGAAGAAGAGATCAGAAAATCATCAATGGCCGAGGAGTTTCAACAGAATATAGATCAGGTAGCAAACAAAGATAGCAGCAGAGGACCCTAATGGACTTCATAAGGCCAGGGTTCAACACAGCAAACCAAGGACTGGCTAGTGTGCTTGTGCAAGCAGCTTCATTCGAGATTAAACCAGCACTTCTCAATATGCTTCAACAAAATGTACAATTTTATGGATTTGCTAACGAGGATCTGAATATGCATATAGTTAATTCTTAGAAATCTGTGATACCTTCCAGTATCATCAGATGTCGGAGGATGCGATTAGAATCAGGTTGTTTCCTTTTATTCTTAGAGACAGAGTGAAGGCTTGGTATCATTCATTGAGCCCAACCAACATCACGATGTAGGATCAGCTTGTGAGTGCTTTCTTAGATAAGTATTTCCCATTGACGAAGACTGCCAAGATTATAAAGGAAATCACCAATTTCCAACAAGGTGACGGGGAATCAATCTATGAATCGTGGGAGAGACATAAGGACTTACAATAGAAATGCCCACACTATAACCTACCAAAGGTGTTACTGTTGCAGACTTTCTGCAATGGAGTGAACTGACTGACAAAAGACACGATTGATGCAGCTTCAGGATGATCCTTAATGCGAAAGACAGTTAATGAAATGAAGGAGCTGATTGAGGAGATGGCCAGCAACAACTGCTTATGGGAAAACGAGCGAGGTAGGCAACTTGCTACCTTCAGAGAGAAGAAGGGAATTGTCGCGGTCGATCAAATGACTGAGATGCAAGTAAAGATTGATAACTTGATGACAGCTCAATAGTATGAAGGTGTCATCCTCAGCTCCCTTAAAGGCCGTACATTTAAAGTGTGAGCTTTGTGGGCAGTTAAACCATGATACTATGGACTGTTAATTGGTGAAGGAAGGAGGTCCAGAGCAAGTGAACTATATGGGAGCACAATATGGACGAGGAGGGGGTAACAATCCCTACTCCAACACTTACAACCCTGGGTAGAAGAACCACCCTAACTTCTCCTGGTCGAACAACACTGGCGGATAGTTCAGGCCTCAAGGATAATTAGACTTTCAGTAAGATAAAGCAAGCTCAATGGAATCAAAGTTAGATAAGATTTTAAAAAAGCTTGGAACTTTAAATAATGCATAAAACAAGCTGGAAGATAAATTTGAGCAAGTCACTAAGAGCCATGCTTCCTCAATCCATAATCTAGAAGCCTAATTGAATCAATTGTCAAATGCCTTTTCTATGCAAAATTTGGGAAATATTCCTAGCACTTCAGGAACAAAATCAAGGGAGCCACTAAAAGCTGTTACACTTCGAAGTAGGAAGGAACTTGAACCACCCACAAGGACGGTAGAGGAGCCCATCTAGCTAGTTAAGAAAAATCAAGAAAAGAATAAATAAGTGGACATGAGTGAATAACCTTCATATGTTGCTCCTCCACTGTATCAACCCAAGGCTCCTTTTCCTCAATGATTACAAAAGAAGAAGTTAGATGCAAAATTTGCAAAGTTTGTTGAGAAGTTAAGGATGCTATAGGTCAATCTCTCCTTTGTTGAGGTGTTATAAAACATGCCTAAATATGTAAAATTTTTAAAGGACATATTATCGAAGAAGCGTACTTGGGAAGATAATCAGACTGTAGCCCTAACTGGCACTTACAGCTCAATAGTCACCAGTCAAATGCCTTCTAAATTGAAAGACCCAGGAAGTTTCACAATACCTTGTGTGGTTGGTGAATTTGAATTAACAAAGTGTTTATGTGATTTAGGAGCTAGCATCAATCTTATGCCTTTGTCGATATTCAGGAAGTTAGGACTATGAGGGTCAAACCAACGTCAATGTTAATTTAATTAGCTGATCAATCCATTAAGAGGTCGTATGGAATAGTGGAAGACATTTGATGCAAGTGGATAAGTTCATTATTCCAGTAGATTTTGTGGTTCTGGATTTTGAGGAAGATAAAAACTGTCCACTAATCCTAGGACGACCATTTAGGAACATAAGGAAGGCCATAATTGACGTTCACAAGGGGAAATGAACACTTCAAATAGGCAAAGATCATATTGAATTCAATATGATAAAGCCTTAAAGAATCTAATAACGAGTAGCGCATGCATGAAAGTTGAAATTATGGATCAAAATTTGCAAAAACAAGTTGAGAGTTGCATCGCCAAAGTGCAGTTAGTAGAAGGAGAGGCAGATGATGGATATCAGAACCCTAAATCTAAAGGAGATGATGAGATGGAGGAGGTAGATGTTCAAGTGCATCAAGATAAATTAGTTCGAACTGAAGCACCCATACCATCATTTTCAGAGAAACCATCGACATTAAAGCTTAAGCCTTTACTTACACACCTCAGGTATACCTTTCTTAGTGAAGGTCAAATGTTACCTATAATAATTTCGAACCAATTGAATAAAAAGCAAGAAAGTAAGATGGTGGAAGTTGTTATGAACCGAATGAAAGTCATTGGATGACTGATTACTGACATTCGAGGAATAAGCCCAAATGTCTGCATGAACTGAATAAACTTAGAGGAAGGATGTAGAACAGTGAGGGAGCCTCAGTGGAGGCTAAATCCTAACATGAAGGAGGTGATCAAGAAGGACATCATAAAACTCCTAGGGATAATTTATCCCATCTCTAATAGTGAATGGGTCAGCCTAGTATAATGTGTACCTAAAAAGGTTAGAATGATAGTGATAGAAAGTGTTAGTAGAGAAGTAATTTCAACAAGAACAATATAGGATAGGGAGTATGTATAGATTATCGTAAACTCAACTCAGTGACTAAAAACGATCACTTTCCTCTCCCATTCATAGACTAGATAATAGAAAGGGTAATTGGCCATTCATTTTATTTCTTTTTAGAAGGATACTCAGGCTATAATCAGATTTTCATCTACCCTGATGATCAGGAGATGACCACATTCACTTGCCCCTATGGTACCTTCGCGTATAGATGGATGTCATTTGGACTTTGCAATGCTCCAGCCACATTTCAGAGATGTATGATGCCTATCTTTGTTGACATGATAGAAGACATAATGGAGGTGTTCATGGATGATTTTTCAGCCTTTGGAGATTCTTTTGACACGTGTTTAACTAATTTGGATAGAGTTCTTCAAAGATGTGAAGAATCACAGTTGGTGATGAATTGAGAGAAATGTCATTTTATAGTGCAAGAAGGGATAGTGCTAGGGCATAAAATCTCATATCAAGGATTTGAAGTTGACAGAGCAAAAATAGAGGTGATAGAGAGACTTCCACTACCAAGTAATGTAAAAGGTCTGCGAGGATTTTTAGGTCAAGCAAGATTTTATCATCGATTCATCAAAGACTTTTCACAAATTGCAAGAACTTTGACAAACCTTTTAGTTAAGGATATGCCCTTCTTGTTTGATGACAAGCGTATGTATGCATTCAATACCTTAAAGGAGGCATTAATATCAGCACCAATTTTATCACCACCAGATTGGACACTCCCGTTCGAAGTTATGTGTGATGCAAGTGACCAAGCCATAGGTTGCATTTTGGGCCAAGGGAAAGATAAGAAGCTGCATGCAATTTACTATGCCACTAAGACTTTTGTAGGACCCCAACTGGATCATACCACTACAGAAAAGGAACTACTTGTAGTAGTGTATGCGTGTGATAAGTTTCAACAATATCTTTTTGGGTTCAAAGGTGATTATATTCACCGACCATGCAGTACTAAAATATCTTTTCAACAAAAAAGATGCAAAACCTAGGCTCATTCGATGGGTGTTATTTTCATAAGAATTTAACATAGAGGTGAGAGATAAAAAGGGAGCAGAAATTGTGGTTATAGACCACTTATACAGACTTGGGGGAGGGAAATGAAAGCCAAATGATGACATTAATGAAAGTTTCCCTGATGAAACTATGATACTACCAAGAGATTGACTACACCATAGTTTGTAGATATCGCCAATTATATTGCCAGTGGTAAACTTCTCTCAGATCTTTCTTACCAACAAAGGAAGAAGCTCTTACATAACTGTAACCGATATATATAGGATGAGCCAACCCTGTATAGAGCTTGTGCATATAGGTTAATGCGAAGTTGTGTTCCAGACGAGGAAATGTTAGACATCCTAAAACAATTTTATGAAGGTCAGTATGCTGGGCATTATGGAGCCAACAAAATGGCGACTCGATTTGTTGAGTGTGAATTTTATTGGCCACAATTGTTTAAGGATGAGCAAACCTACGTGGCATAATGTGATCGATGCCAGAGAATAGGTAACATTTCTAAGAGGGATGAAATGTCTTTATCCAATATTTAAGAAGTAGAAGTCTTTGATGTATGGGGCATCGATTTTATGGGTTCGTTCCCATCTTTAATAGGGAACATGTATATTTTAGTAGGGATTGATTATGTTTCATGTTGGGCCGAAGCGATAGCATCTCCAACCAATGATGGGAAGGAAGTGCAGAAGTTCATTAAACAACTATTTTATCGATTTGGAGTGCCACGTACAATAATAAGTGATGGAGGCGCACATTTTTACAACAGATCTTTTGATGCCCTCTTAAAAAGATACGGAGTGCACCACCGAGTTGCTACACCTTATCATCCATAAACTAGTGGCCAAGTGGAAGTTGTTAATTGGGAACTAAAATGAATTCGGGAAAAGATAGCGAACAACTCCAGAAAGGATTGGGTAGCAAAGCTAGATGATGCCTTATGGGCCTATAAGACAACTTTTAAAACACCCATTAGAGCAACTCCTTATAGGCTCATTTATGGGAAAGCATGTCATTTACCGATCGAATTAGAACATCGAGCATACTGGGTGATTAAAGCATTAAATTTTGATTGGAAATAAGCCAACAAAAAGAGACTTCTACAATTGGATGAACTTGAAGAGTTTCATTTTAATGCTTACAAAAATGCCAAACTCTACAAGGAAAAGGTTAAGAAATGGCACGATGCTTATCTCAAGCAAAAGGAATTAAAAGTAGGAGACACTGTTCTATTATATAATTTACGGTTGAGGCTATTTCTAGGGAAGTTAAAGTCTAGATGGAGTGGACATTTTACGGTCATTCAATGTTTTGATCAATGAGCCCTCAAATTGGAAAATGCTAACAAGGAGATTTTTAAGGCCAACGGGCATTGTAGGAGCAATTCCCAAAGATAAGGAAGTGATTTCCTTGTCTATAAATAATTAAGATGCTTTCTTGGATGCAAGTTCAAGCTGAGGATCATAAACTAGAGTGTTTAGAAGTTTCTTCGAAATGTTAGCTATAGTTAGATTTGTTTTTAATAAAACGTTAGTAATTTGTGTTGACTCTCAGGGTGACCATCACTGCCTCCATCTCCTTGAGACTTTGTCTAACCTATTATTTCTTTTCAATTATTTCTTTTATGTGTTGTTTGCTCTTTTTTCACATTAAGGACAATGTGTTGTTCAAGTGTAAGGAGGGTTATGTGTTTTACTTTTGTATGTGATTTTGCATATTGTATGATAGTTATTAGGTTGCACTGTGTGAATTGTGAATGTGTTAATAGCTTAAATGAAGTGAAGTTTATTTAATTTTAAACATAGTCTATTAGGTTGTGAATAATCATTAGCCCGCAAAAATAGTGAATTAGGGGTCTTTGGATGAATATACAACTTAATTAGAATTTAGTGTAATTTTTTTTAGTAAATCAATAAAATTTTATAAATAATAAGAAGTTATGTACAACTAGAGATTGCCTATGCTACAATCTCTTATCCAGACTGGAAGCCTAACTTATAAGAAAGCATAAGGAGCCCTACAAATGTTCCCCATCATTAGGCATACCACCATATCAAGCCAAGCCATGACTACACTATGATGGTCATATCAGGACCATCTTGCTAATAACACACTTTCATACAGTAGACTTATTTATCATATCAACCAATCCAGCCTCCCTACTAATCCTTAACCTGAGAATAGTACATCGTACTTTGATTCTTCACCTTTCGAGAGCAATATGGTATCTTTTTAGTGTTGGATTCCGAGGTGATGAGATAGGATGAGAAAGATCAACTCTAAACCACCTTCCATTGAAGACCCGATCTGGACTTCCTTCTTTTCCAAGCAACATCCGTGGGTTAGAGGCTCTTTGGCTGTTCTTCGAAGGAGATCCCCTTGTAGCTTTAGTCACCATGTTTCAGTTTAATGGAGATTGAGGCTTTCCCTTCATCTTATGTTTCTCCTTTTATAGAAATTTGGATTGCCCTCTCTTTTCTTGAACCTAGACCTGGAGTCAAACCTACAGACATTTCATTAGAAATATAAAACACATACATTTTACCTTCTCTTAGTGTTTGAGTTGAGGTGTTCTATAACTTGAAAGATCACTCTCGTGTTAAAGCACCTACGTCCAAGGCTTCATCTTTGAAGGTTCGCAAGTTTCTTTCAATCCACAGGTTATACACAATAACAGAAAGGAGAATGAAGAAGGTATTAATGTCACCATTTCTAAAGGTAGGTGACTAATTAACCCATATTAAAATGGATTAAAGATTTTTCAGGTGAGGTAGGTGTATTTGGAAGTGGTTTGGACTGTTTAACCAAATTGTTTTAGAGAAAGGACATTCAAAAAATAAATAATCAATAGTCTCCAAGTCCGAAACACACAAGGAGCATTGATTTGGGGTGCGGAGGTAAAGAAGTTTGTCGCTTGTCTGTAATTTATTTAAGAAGGCTAACCATAGGATGAAGGAACACCTAGGACTATTCCTTTTATGCCATACAAGTTTATACCAAAGAACTGTCTAATTTGGAGGTCTCATGAAAGTGTATGCAGAAGCATTTGTATACTTCTTTGAAGGGCTAGCTAGCCATTCTAAACTATCTTCTCTTGAAGAATTAGGATGGTATTGTAAAGGTTCTAGGTTATTAAATAAATCACTATTCCGCTGACCTTCAGGTTATGAATAGAGCTAGTAGCCAGTTGAAAATGTGATATAACTAAGTAACCAGATCGACACGCATCATAAATGTGTTCCTTCACGTCAAAAAGCTATATTGATGTTTCAACCAAGTTATTTAATAAAAATGACTTAGTTAAGTAACCAAATTGACATTCATCACCAATGTTTGCCTCCGAGTAAAAGAGTAAGTCTTTGCTTAAATAAATAAAAAATAAATAAATAAATAAATATGTGTGTTCTTAATAAAAACCTACCGGACTTGTAATAAGCTTGACTTTTCATGAAAATATAATTAGGAACAATTACAAAGTCTAAATGACCAAAGAATTGTTAATGTGTTTATACAATTAAAAAGGGTAAATAAATTAACACTTAAATCTTGATTAATTTGAATATTTAGTTCAAAGCTCCTAGACATAGATTTTGTATGTTAATGATTAGATATAACTTGTATGACTGTGTTCAGAATTAAATTTATTTCATGAGGTTGAAGCCATTGCCTCATTATTGCATTGTGTGTTGTGTGTTGTGTGTTGTGTGTTGTTATGTGTTTATTGTTTTGTTTGCTTGAGGACAAGCAAATGTTTAAGCATGGGGATGTTGATAGTTATGATTTGCATCATGTTTTAGGATTTAATTTGTTAGGTATTTAGTGTTAATTTGGGTGTTTATTATGTATCTAGGTTATAATTATGTTAGTTTATGTGTTTAAATGTTTTTATGGGTTAGTATAAATATTTGAGCTTAAGTGTTATGTTTTTGAGCCACCTTGATGTGTTTGTTAGTTTTTCAGGGTCAACGGCAAAGAACGGAGAAGTTTCGAAGACTTTCAGACCAAAACCACGACCCACGATCGTGGTATAATAAGCCACGATTGTGACAGAGAGATATGAGCCACCATGCCCCAGGCCACGATCGTGACACATTGGTCACAATCGTGACAGAGACGATTAGACACTGGCCATGATCGTGACAAGCAGGGCCACAATCGTGGCCTGCATTGGGCAGACACGAAAACAGGTGAAAACTTCAAGTTTCGAAGAACTTTTTGGACCATTTCGACCTCGAACGAACCCTAGGGCTTCCAAGGTATTTAAGGAACATAAAGAAAAGAGAAAGCAGCTTTTTTCATCAGTCAAATTCCGAAATATTAGAGGGCTTATCGAGAGATTTGAGGAAGGAGACACAGGAAGAGATACATAGAGAAGAAGTTTGATACGAAGTACTTCCTATAATAGGTGGTTTCCCACCACCGCTGCCTCCATCATCATCCATTCCAAACTATTTCTGGTTTATTTCATTCTTACAATTGTATAGAATTTGAGATACCTATAGATGATAGATTGTTGAATGTTGAGGATATTGTTTAAACTCACCTTCGGGATTTGTCTTTGATATTAATGAAATTTGATTTATTGCAATTTTATTGAGTTATTTATGATTCAATTTCTATTCTTAATAATTCAGTAACAAACCGAAAGGGTAAACTGAGTGGATATCATCAAATTGGGCTAACGAGAGTTAGGTAGTTTGATAAATAAAGAATTGAATCAAACCATTAAATTTGTGTTGCGAGAGATCATGCATAGGTTTCGGTAGGTTATTAGACAATTTAAGAACTAAATTAGGTTTTAGGTAAATTGTGAATCAAGAGATTATAATTCCATAATCTAATTAGGGATTATTGATTAGAGTTAAAGATTATAACTCGAGAGAGAGTAATTCACCCTAAGATCGTCTAGACCCAATAATTCGACAATTTTATAATCAATTAGATTTTCATTAAAGTCAGATTAAAATCCCCTTTCTCTCAATTGGTAGTTCCTAGGTTTATTCTTGATTGGGTTATGCAATTTGCTATCCTTTCTATAATTTATGAATTTAATTATTAAGATAGATTGCTTGATTGATTAATTTTCTGCATTAGTTTGTTATTTTGATTTATTGCGAATTTGAGTCAAGCGTTAGATTTTAGGATTTAATGACTCCTTGTCATGGGATCGATACCTTGGGTACTACACGAATGACCCATGCGCTAATGGTATTATCGAGGTTATAAATATTAAAACTTAGCATAAGTAAATCGTTGATCACTGATCTTGTGCTTTGACATCATTCTTTGTTTCCTTAAGACGAGGTCACTCATTAGGTGATGATTAGGTATAGCTATGGCATTCAAAGGTAATTGGGTAGCCAATAAAGGATTCACCACTCCTAACAGAAGGAGATGATACCCACGATCTCTTATTGGGGTCATTACTTAGGAGTCTCTGGCCAGAGTAGTTATGTGTCATTAAGAGAGTCTTCAATGACACATGGAGTAATGAGATCTCAGGACAAGAACTACCATCACTTGGACTAGATATGATGCAGTCAGTCTAGTGGGAGTTGACACATAACCCATACTCTGAACCAAGTGGGGTATAGAATGGTGAAGGGATGAATTGCATGGTAATTGTCTATGGAAAGGTTCGTAAGTCGAATAATTAATTATCGAAGAGTTCGTGTGTTAATCGACTTAAATTCTGATAAATTGGCATCTGAAACCCTTCATGATTTACTTGAATTAAGAGTTAATTTAAGTGGCATGAAAGCATTCATGATTTACTCAAATTAAGAGTTAATACAAGTGCCTAAAATAACTAGGAACCTAAGGGTCACACGCATAAAAGATCAGATGAAAAACAAAGCGTGTACATGATCGTGATCGAAGGCACGACTTATTACATAAGTGAGTTCTTCACTTATGTATAGTAGGTTTTTATAAGCTTTTTCACACTCAAGTGAGAGGATAAGGGCTCTAGAAGTGTTCTAGAGTGAAGGAGAAGTGTCTTGAGTCTTGTTCATGCATTTTTTGCAATTGTTACATGAATCAAATTGCATTCAATATAGTCTTGATCTTTCTCTGCATTTGAGCATATACTTAAACTCATCTAGTTTGATGCTTAAATCACCCTTACACATTGTTTCTTCTTCATTTTTGTGTGTTCTTGGGTGATTAAGGAAGGGTTTGGTGTTTGTAACAACCCAAACAAAGAGAAGAATCAAGAAAGGAGAAGAAATTTAAAGGTACAAGTGTTTAAATTTCATGTTGTTATAAATCTTATGCATGCATACATTCACTAATCCTTTTATAGCATTATATAATCAGACAATATCCAAATTTTCATTCATTCATACCTAATACACCTTAGTCATTCCTTTGGATAACAATTGCATTCCTAAGAACAACTTCATTCCTATATCATTCATAAATTTCCAACTTTGAAACACATTGATATCAACAATCCATTCTTAAGTAATAACCTCAATTAACAACCTAAACATATCAAATACTTTGTCCAATTAATCAAGCATAAATTAGGTTCATTTCAAGCCTCAATTAAGTCTAAATGCACCAAAGTAAAGTAACTTATAATTAGTTAATTCAACAATCACTTAAAAGATAACACTTCACTTTCAATGCAATTCCCATGATTGTGGAGGCATTCCCACAATCGTGGGATAAGTTATCCGAAAATTTCTTCATCCATCTCCATAATTTTTTTTTCAGATTTTAACCCTTATATATTATATCCAAGACATCTTCTTCATAATTCATCATTTAGACTTCATTTCTTCATCATTTTCACCTCAATTCTAACTCAAAATCATCCATACAATAATGCATAAACTATTGTTCATCATTTACCCAAAAACAGAAACATGAATAAATCCATTTCTTCATCAACGTTCCAACACTCTTCATACACCATTAACAACATCAATCTATCCTTAAACAATCATCATAATGTTTCTTTTAAAACTACCCATGAAGATAAATAATATACTTACTTGATTAGCTCTAAAACTTCTTAAATCCTTAAGTAACCTAGCTTTTCAAAGCTTACACGATCATCACCATTTTAAGAAGGAAAAGGTTAGGTTTTCATCAGTAACTAAAGAAGACAACAAAATCTTAGAGTAGCTAGTAAAGGATTTTCACAAAACTCATCATTGTGAGTGTGGGGGTGAGTGTTGTAAATTGAGAGAAGAAAGAAGAAAATGAACAAGAGGGCATGTAGCAAAAAGTAAGAATGAAAGATGGTCTTCAAATATAAGTGTATATCGTGTGGGTTAAAAGTATGGTGAGTGGCATGACACTTACCACATAAAGAAACAAGTTTCATTTCTTATACTTATGCTACCATATGTCTCAATCAAGCCATTTGTCAATTATCTAAGCCAATTGTTACTCAATCATAATGCTATATGTCACTTATTTCCACTACCATATGTCACTTATTTCTACTGCGATTCGTCAACTTGTCTTGCCACTTAACATTTTTTTCTTAGTCTAAAATAAATATAAATTTATAAATCTGCCAATTGTAACAAATAAAATCCAAATTAATAATTGAAAACTATCAGACTAAAATTCAAGACATAATAATACACAATCATATCATGATCATTTTAAATCTTTCATACTCAGGAATATGTCAATTGAGTGCATATATGATCTTTGCAATGTGTACAATATCATAATTCATGTGTATATGCTCATAGTATGCATGTGAATGAAATGCATCTCATAATTTTTCAATGTCATTTCTCATGTACATTGGTCAGGGTCCTAACCTTTAGTATGGAAAACGGGCTATTACAATTCTCCCCCTTAAGAAATTTCGTTCTAGAAATTCTTACCTGATTGATCAAAAAGATGAGAGTATTGTTTCCTCATGTTCTCCTCCGTCTCCTATATAACTTCTTCTTCCGAATGATTCCTGTAAAGGACTTTAACCAATGGGATCACTCGGTTTCTCAATTGCTTATTTTGATATTCCATTATTTTAATCTAGTTTTTAATATAGCTTAAATTACTTGCAATTTCATCCTCTTGAGTCAACAATATATATGTCAGTTCTAACTGATATCTCTTGAGCATACTGACAGGAAACACATTATGAATCTGAGCCATCTCTGTTAGTAATGCTAATTTATAAGCTAATGGTCCAACTCTCAATAATCTCATATGGACCAATGAATCTAGGGCTCAGTTTACTCTTTTTAACCGAACCTCAATACTCCACGCCAAGGTGATACTCTTTGAAATATCTTATCTCCTACTCGGTACTCTATATCTCTCTGTTGTTGACCCACATAACTCTTCTGTCTATCTTGAGCTGTTTTAATTCTATTTTGGATTGGTTTAACCTTATCAATAGTATCTTGAATTAGTTTTAGGCCTTTAACAATCCTTAGACCCTTTTCATCCCAGTACAAAGGAGAACAACACTTTCTACCATATAATGCCTCATATAGTGTCATACCGATACTATTGTGATAATGATTGTTGTATGCAAATTCAATAAGAGCCGCATATTGATCCCATAATCCTTAGAACACCAAAACACAATCTCTGAGCATATCCTCAATAGTCTTAATAGTCCTCTCACTCTATCCGTCTGTTTGAGGATGAAATGTTGTACTAAAGTTGAACCTTGTACCCAAAGTTGTCTATAAACGACCTTAAAATCTCAAAGTAAATCTGAGGTCTCGGTCTGATACAATGGATATTGGAACTCCATGTAATCTTACTATCTCATTCACATACTTCCAAGCTAACTGATCCAGTGTTCTCTCCCATTGGTAAGAAATGAGTCGACTTTGTCAATCTGTCCACAATGACCCATATGGTATCATGTTGCCTCAGAGTTCTAAAAAAACCCATAATAAAATCCATAGTGATCCTCTCCCATTTTCACTTCAGAATAGGTAATGATTGTAATGTCCCAACTAGAGCTTGATGCTCTGCCTTAATCTATTGACAAGTCAAGCATTTAGCAACATACTCCACCACTTACTTCTTTATCCCTGGCCACTAAAAATGTTGTTTCAACATATTATACATCTTAGTAGTACTAGGATGCATAGTATAGGCTGCTATATGTGGCTCCTCTAAAATCTCTTTCCTCATATCATCCACATTAGGTACATATAACCTTTGCTTTAACCACAATGTATCATTTCTCAATTCAAACTCAAAGTTCAGATTCTATTTCAATTTCTTAATAAACTTCACTACTTCTGGATCCTTGCTTTGAGCTTTTCTAATTCTTTCATGTAACATCAGTTAAGCTTCAATGTAGCTAACAATACTTCATTCTGTCCCAAATTCAGTTCAACATTCAATGCTCTCAGTTGTACTAGGTTTGGTAACCTCAATGTTTGAATTTGAGCCACATTACTATTAGATCTCCTGCTTAATGCATTAGCTACAACATTAGCTTTACTAGGATGATACTCAATCATGCAATCATAATCCTTCAGCAATTCAATAGATCATCTCTGTCTCATATTCAACTCTTTTTAACTCAACAAATATCTCAAACTTTTATGATCTATGAATATAAGAAATGTTTCACCTTATAAATAATGTCTATAACATCCCATTATCCCATTATTAGGGTTAGAACCTTAGGATACTATATATAAGAGTTTATTAAGAATTTAGAAGTGCATTTCATGCATTATATGGCTTACACATATAAATGAATAATGTTGATGCTCATTAAAATAATTGTACATGCATTCATTGACATTGTCCAAGTATAAGTGATTTTAATGTGATTAAAATGTGAATTATGGATTATTTGACTTGGAAATTGAATTGGTGTGTAGTAAAATTGATTTAGTATTTTTGGTGACATTTTGGACATTTAAGAAATTTTTGTATATTTGGAGTATTTTTTAGTAAGAAAAATATAGAAATAAGAGACAAATGGAAGTGTGACAATTGGATTAGTAAGTCATTAACAAATGGACTAATTATGGAGTGAAAAATGGACCCTTTAATGTGTGACATGAAGACCAATAGCTAAGGAACAAATGGTAACATAACTAGTGGATAAATGTAACACATGCATTGGAGACATATGTCAAGACCTAAAGGGGACACCTAAGTCATTTTTTGGTAAGGAGATTTTAGCAATTCTTTTGGCTTGTTTATCACCGAAACACCAAAACTCTCTCCTTACTCTCCATCACCGAAACACCTAGCTGTATATTTTTGTGTTATTGGTTACCCAAGTTACTTCTTGCAAAGAAAACATTCCAATCCATATTTTGTTATGTTTTTCTCTATTCTTGTCTTTGTTTCATCCACTGAAGCCTCTCATTTTCACTCCCCATTTTTGGAATTTTATTAAAGGGTTTGAAGTGTAAATCAAGTAAGTTATGCTTTAAGTTTTATGATAGTGTAAATGACTTTTAATGATGTTTTCATGTTTGAAAATGGATGCATGCATGAATGGTGTAGCAAGATGAATGGATGCATACGTGAGTGGTGT
>JAOQML010000197.1:31330080-31369594 GCA_027568935.1 Erythroxylum urbanii | reverse complement strand
TAATTATTATTTCATATTCCTAACGACTCATTTTAATATATTAGTTAGTATTTTGATGATTTGACTTATAATGTTTTTGTCCACAAAATATAGACGTTTTCGTAAAAATTTAATTGCTATTGCTATCTAGTCGTCTATGCAGATTAAAGCACTCAATCTATAACTTCTTTTGCATATGGGATTAGATATTTTAGTCGTAGTGAATGATTATTTAGCAACTAAAATTTTCTCATATACACCTTTATATCAGGAACAAAAAAGATTATGTTAGCTAAATTAGAAAATCCTAAATGAAATTAACATTTTGAGTTGATTTGTTAATGTTACAAAAAATTGGTCACTTAATTAAAATTTTAAAAAGTTTAAAAAAAATTCAAAAATTTAGGAACTTTAGAATATATGGTCGCTATTCACAAATCTAAGATAATATAAAACCTGATGGAATTACTAAATCGTTGTTGGGATAAGATTATTAATTATAAGATATAGACTGTTTTGTGGACTAAGGCAAAATTCAACAGTTATTTACATAAAAAAAAAGATATCATAATTAAAAAGGTTAAACTAAATAAAAGACAGACAGAAGATTCCATCCAAATCTATATTTTCAATTCACCTTTGTTTGGTACTACCTGAAACGTAAATATCAGTTCCTACTTCCTACGCCTATTAAAATTTGGACTTGATAAAACTCTAATGTCAGAACAAATATCCACTAATCCTTTTACACCTTCTCCACATTTGATGTTGTTTTCTCTTTACTGTCATTTTATATGCTTATAGGATTATGAAAATAAGTTTCCTTATCAATGGTGTTAATTTGGAGGCGGATCCTTTTCAATTTACACAAGGGAGAACAAAAAAAAGGTAATTTTCGCAAAGGATTGTTGTAATAATTCTTCAGTCATTACTCTAAACGAAAATTAAAATGGTGTATAGGTGACAGATTTATACATATACAACGGAGCATTAAAAAGATTAAAACGGATGCAAAGTAAATTTTTACAACTTGGTGTCTACTATATATGTAGAGACAAGATCAATATCTTCATTGGCTTGAACGGTTATCTGTTGCTATATCTACTTACCTGTTTGCGTTGGTAAATATCGGCGTAGAATTATTTTTAATTATTAGTTTGTGTCCTAATGGCAAAATTTTGAATTCATCTGAATTTAACCCGAAATTTTACAAAAATTCATAAGCTGATCACGACATGTCTATTTGCCAACCTAAATAGGAACCAGTTTTACATATATAGTTACTAGTACTGCAGCTATCGGAGCCGGTAGTAGAATCTGTTCTTCTGATGCTTCTAATGAAATTTGTACAAGGCTGCATAGCTGGTTTCGATTATCACTATTCTCTTGTATCTGCTTGGATTAATATAAATAATAATTAATCTACTTTTGTTTAATCTAACTGCCTCGTTTTAAACAACCTGTAGTTATAAATCAATCTAGTGTTCGGTCTTTGATTTCTCCCTTGATGGTATCTAATTAATAAAAGGGTTACCATTAAAGCACAGGCTAAACCCAGAAAATCATCTTCGTCATGTGTTATTATCACTACCACCAAAGTCGCAATATTCATGAAAGCATCATACGTTTTTTGTTTTATACTAATTTGGGGTTCTTTTAATCAAAAAACTATATTCCAATTTATTAACACATCAACAGTGCGTTGCTAATGTAGCCAAGCCTTTATTCTGTGGCCTGCAACGTAAATTACAGTACTTCCCACGACATAGAAAAAGACAGTACTATTGATGTTTATTAGACACTCACAAGGCATTATCTTCATTTTCCAGGTACGTAAATTTATATAGTCTAAAATATTAACCAAAATTTTTAGTTGTTGCGTTAATAGATTAAACCAAAAATAATTGAGTTCTTGATTCTTCAATCTCTCATTAATATAACAATGATTCATAATTCAAAACTTACGACAAATTCTAATAGTTGCAATATTCAGACTGCGGGCTGTATCCATATTTAATGAACAATTCACCAGTACTTCCATTGAAGAGGCATTTTTTCTAATAAAAGCAATTTCCAAATTATAACTCTTAATTTATCATCCCCTTAAATTACTTTTGGATGTATGTCTGAAAAGAATGGACGCAAGAAAAAGTAGCCATCTTGATGATTCTTTTGTACATAAATTATTGCAAAACGTTAAGGCCTTGATGATCTGTTTATCCATATATGGGCATTACGTGGTGAATTTCAACTCTAAAAAATGAGTGGAATAGAGGAAAGATAAATTTAGACCCGAGAAACGTACAGTACACCTGTTATTTTTTTGGGTTTATTTCTGTGTATAACCCCATTTCAGAAATGCCTGGTTTCTAGAAATGATACATTTCTTGACGAACACATAGTTAGATAAAATAAAACACCTCAATAGCCTGCTTTCCTTGTTTTCAACGCATCATTAATTGCCACCTAAATCCAAAGAAAACAATTACTAATTATATATGAAAACCAAAACTGGTGTGTTTTTTATTGCTTAAGTTAAACTCCAAGTGTACATATTATGTTGGACCCACATTTCCAATATTGTCCTGAAAACACCAACATATAATACCCCTCATTGACAATGCTGTAGGAAAAATCGCGTGATGGAGTAATAATAAAGTAATAAATGGCTGCATTTTGTGATGAAAAAAATCCCATGCAATACATTTATACGTGTCTTATATTGTTAGTTGTGAATGTGACTGAAAATGAATAATGTATGTATTGATGCAATAGAAAATTAAATGTGAACGTGAACGTGACTGATCAAATGGTTGAAATTATCCCATCACGGGGTCATATTCAAGCCCCTAGTTGTTAGCTACAGTGGTGCCCAACAAACACCTATACCTGCAATTGCCACAACAACCCAACGCAAATATCTGGTGGTTGGTCACTCAACCAATGGGTATCTTCTTCCTATTCAACTAATCTGTCTTAAAATTTCGGGGGGACAGCTCAACCCTCTCCCAGCCGACTTTCTTAAATAACAATAATTTAGATATTGGATACCTATTACCTATTGGTTTGGTGATTAAAGGGCTTGCTTCTATTTTTCTTCTTTAGTGGATGGAGCACCATCCTTTTCCTATTCCTATATCCTCTCCCTCTGTATTTAGTTGGTTTCTGAGTTTCATAAATCCTCTCAATATTTAGAAATACAACAACGAGCTAAGAAATGGAGCACCATCCTATTCCTCTCCCTCTGTATTTAGTTGGTTTCTCATTTTCATAGATCCTCTCAATATTTAGAAATACAACAATGAGCTAAGAAACTAACTTTGGATTTAGTTTGAATAAGTTAACGGAAGAATAAGATGATGTGAATTGATTGTTCCAGATGTTTCCAATGTCTATTTCATCGGGATGAGATCTTTTTATGCTCCTATAACTTAGGTCTTACTCTGTATTAGAAGATCTAATCCACACACATTTCTTCTTGAAAACTCTAACATCACCAATCTTTTTTTTTTTAAGAAATTGTTGTCCTGCTGTGCCTGTTAATCTGTGGATACATCATACGTTGGCTATAAAGACTGATGTGAGTCACTTTAGAAATCAAAGGATAGAGCCATTTTGTCCTTGAGATTGGAAAGATATTGAGCATCCACGGATGGGGACCTATTACCCAAAAAGTGAATTGTCTACACCATTACATTACTCATCCAAATTGAAAATTGTGATATTTTCCGTTAGTTTTGAAGAAAATTTCATTCTTTTTTGATACACAGAAGACACAGAATAGTATTAGTGTACAGTATTCTTCTGATTAACATGCCTACCTAAGACCCACTTTTTTTTGGTTAAGAAAATAATAAATTATAATTTATGACCCAAGAGCTTTACAAGAAGCAGAATAAAAGGAAACAAAAAGCAATTAAAAATTGTCAGGCCACCAGAAGCAGCTTTATCTGATCTCCCTTCTCCAACCCCTTTCATGCTAATGATTCCTCAGCTTCTATCTTAACTCTTTTTCTCTCAAAGCTTCATCTCTCTTTCTCTATCTCTCTCTCTCATACACTACATGTTTCATGTTTTTGGTCCTTTTCTTTTTTAATCATTTAGATGGATGTCTTCTTATAAACTTCTGCAATAACTCAGAAGTGGTGCAGAAAGTTAGTGTCTCAGATCCCAATATGCCACTTCCTCTCTCCATGTCTCTTTCTCCCTTACACCATTAACAAGAAAACACTGTTCTTTAACCCTATCCCTCTCTCTGTCTATAAAGACCCAATATTGAACACTGTACCTGTCTCAGACACAACGGTCTCTCTCTTTGTGGTCCTAAAAAACCCTCAAACAGATAACTCGCTTTGGTTTATTTAGAACACTCCTTTTACTTCTGCACACCTCTCCACCTTTACTTTGAGCGTCCAACTCCATATACATACAGACAAAGGCATAATACATAACAATAATATAGAAATATGCAAGAACCAAGCTTGGGCATGATGGGAAGCGGCAGTAGTGGTACTGCACTTGGTGGTTTAAGCAGTGGAGAAGTCTCCGGTGACCAAAGCCGCCAACTTAAGGCGGAGATAGCCACCCACCCACTTTACGAACAGCTACTAGCAGCTCATGTCTCCTGTCTCCGAGTGGCTACTCCAATTGACCAGTTACCGCTTATAGATGCCCAGCTCTCACAGTCACATCAGCTTCTGAGGTCTTATGCTTCTCAGCATAATCATCATGGACACTCACTATCTCCGCATGAAAGGCAAGAGCTCGACAACTTTTTGGTGAGTAAATGACCCTTGGTTTAGTTTCGTTTATTTGTTTTAGACTTAGTCTTGGAGAAAGTTTCCTTTCTTTCTTGACTGTTTTCGATCTATGCGTGTGTTACAGGCACAATACTTGCTGGTGTTGTGTACCTTCAAAGATCAGCTTCAACAACATGTGAGAGTACACGCCGTTGAAGCTGTCATGGCCTGTCGCGAAATCGAAAATACCTTGCAAGCTCTCACTGGTTTGCATTCTCTCTCTTCTTCTTCTTATCTCTCTAGCTCTGGTAATCGTTGATGTTACTTTCATGATCTTTCACTATCGTCATAGTTTACTTTAATCAAGAATTACATGATCTCAATTCCCAAGAAAACCTTCTCAGATATATTACTTTGTTTGTAGTGAAACATATATGCACATGTATGTTTATTAACTAAAAACAATTAAGTAGCTAGCTTATTAATTTCTGTAATCTGGACATACTTGGTTTTGGAAATTACCAAGTGCAATAAAGGAAGAATGTTTCGTGTCCAACGCTTATCACAACGTATATATTTATATGTCAACCAGTTACCATTTGGTGGCGAATAAGATATTTTATTCTCTCCTTCCTTGATGTTTGATTGATGAGTCTGGTAGGCAGATGAAGGATAAGAATTAGCTAGCAAGCTGTCTGTGGGTTTTCTTTTAAGTTTGAGAATAATATTCCTACATAGCAGGCTTGCGCTGTAGGTCCTACCAATACAAAAATCTTAAGTAGTTTATGGTTGGAGAGATTTTAGTCCGGTGAAGGAACGTCATAAGATCATATGGATATTCTGGGCTATATTATATTATATGGAAATTGTTAACTGGTTTGTGAAGGAGGCATGAACCTTTTCTGTTTGTTGATTTGGTGTTGTCAATTTTCTTTTTTAAGTTACAGCCATGTAATTACAGCACATCTTAGTTAATCGTGACAACTGCACTAGTTAATAGAGGCCTCGCATGTCTGGTCCCGGTTCCGCCTAAGTTGGGTAATTTGTTCCTAGAAAGTCGGCACTTTCCTTCTGTTTTTGTTGCTTTTCCCTATACGATCCATGTCCGACAAACTTAAGTTCTTCTATGTCTTACAATGCAATTGTCATCTATACTTTATACCTAATATAATCTATTGGATTAATTTAGGTATTTAAAAGCGTATTTTCTTCATTTATCAGCTTATAAATTGGAGAAGATACGTTGCTTCCCATATCCCCCCTCCATTTCTTGGGCTCGTCAAGTAAAAGTATCATTCTACGAACTATAATGTTATAACCACAACAAGCATATAATGTTGAAGAATCATTCAATTAACAATTGTCTGAAGGATTGCTTCAGGCACCTAAGATTACTCTTGGAACTTAGAGCTATGATTCCCTGATCCCTATGTCACCTACACATTAATTTAATAAGAAGAAAAAGAGCTCCTTATGGAGCCAATGAACCAATTAGCTGCTAAAACGTGATACCATGACACTGAAGACAAGTTGGAGCACAGAACTTGCAGCAGATATTTCAATAAATCGTTTGAAGTACTGGTAAACGTCGTATTGTTGGAAAGAGTAAAATGAGAACTTCATGTGGACCAAATTGAATAGAATTTAGTAATTAATGATTATTGTAACTCAATTTTGAAGTTCATCTTTGATGTTTGAAAATTTTATTAGGTGGTTAGACAATGGAAAATATATTTGCTAACTTATGTTTTAGAGTTAGACATTACTAAACTGTTCAAGGAGTTGGTGCAATTTATTCTATGTGTTTATGAAATCCCAAGGTGCCATACAGGAGTTATTCAATTTCATCTATTAGCAACTTGATTAGTTTAAATTTTATTAACTGATTGCTCGAAATTATTTATCGTTTAAAGCTCACCTGGAAGTGATACTTCATAATTTGTTATGAACAAGTCTAAATATAGATACCAAGGAAAACTGATGAGTAATCTTCATTTTCTAATAGTACAGAACTCTGGTCTCTCAACGCATAATTTATACAAAAAGGAAATGAAATAAGGCGTAAAGGTTGTTTCTTGCAGGTATAACACTAGGCGAAGGAACAGGTGCAACTATGTCAGATGACGAGGATGACCTGCAAATGGATTTCTCTTTGGATCAATCGAGTGGTGATGGTCATGACTTGATGGGATTTGGTCCTCTTCTCCCTACAGAATCTGAAAGATCTCTCATGGAGAGAGTTAGACAGGAACTGAAGATAGAATTAAAGCAGGTGTGTTACTTTATGATCAACTGCATGCTAGTGTTTTTTTTTCTTTCTTTATTTATACTTATTGTAGGTAACATGGTTATATATGGATTAATTGGGCAGGGTTTCAAATCAAGAATTGAAGATGTGAGGGAGGAAATATTGAGAAAAAGAAGGGCTGGAAAACTACCTGGTGACACTACCACAGTACTCAAAAACTGGTGGCAGCAACACTCTAAATGGCCTTACCCCACTGTAAGAGCCTTATTCTCACTTTTGGAATTCAAATGTCTGTGCTTGCAATATTTACTGATCACAAGAAACAAATGGGGTAATTTCTTCTCTGATTTCAATTAAGAGTCCATAGAAGCTTCCAAGATAATAATCTTGCATTAACACTTAACTCGTCACTTTTATATGTAAAGTGTAAATTTCTTTTACATAACCCAGTGGCTATGAGTGTATCCTCGTTGGACAAAATAAATTGCATCTTACCTGATCAAACTAAAACGCAGTTTTTTGTTTTGTTTTAGTTTGATCAATCTATACTTGGCAACTATATAATATAACATGTTTATAAACAATGAAGTGATATTGTCCTCTGTTATTTGCCTCCCCTTTGTGAACGGTTGGTGAAACAGAGTCTACAATTTTCATTACTACAAGTAGTTGTCTAAGCATGAGGTCTAACAAAAAGAGTATTTGCAGGAAGATGACAAGGCAAAACTAGTGGAAGAGACAGGATTGCAACTAAAACAGATTAACAACTGGTTCATCAATCAAAGGAAGAGAAACTGGCACAGCAACTCCCAATCTGTAACATCTTTGAAGTCGAAGCGCAAGAGATAAGCAATCCCGCACATCTTTGATTCAAAAGAGTCTCGACTTCACAAAGGTGACACTTATATGTCGATATTAACTCGAATATGACCTCGGTGGTACATAGTGTGCTTTCTAACAACCCTTTGCAGAACGTAATATATGCTTAGCCTTTCTTATCTCTGTCTCTGTTTCTAGTGTTTGAAATACAAGGTTGTTCCTCACAACATTTAACCCTTTCGGAAATTGGCCTAAATCATCACCGTTATTTCACTGGAATATGCCATTCAGGTTTTTGCAATTTCAATTGTAAAAACTTTCTGCCTTAAATTTTAGATTGCAGCATCTGGAAATTTAATAATTATTCTCATTAAGTGGATTGAGTTTGTTCGCAGCTGAATACTGCCTTCAGTTGTAGTTTTAATTTTCCCATCACTCGGATGTGGTGATTGGTGAATATGATTAATGATAAACTGATTATATAAATATAATGTGTTCATTAATTACTATTTTATTATAGTCATCCGTGTTGAAAGATTAACTATGATTGAAGTAGAAAAATAATATTTGAAAATTTGTCTTTTTCATTGAATAACTTGAAAAACAAGAATAAAAAATTAAAGAAATACCTTATTCAAAATTTCGTGGAGCTTTTCTTCACAAACTATTAATTACAAGCTGTTTATGTGTTTAATCTCTAACGGTATTTATGGATTAGAGAAAAAGAATTCAAATGTTTTAAGAGAAAAAAAATACAAAAGTGCTACCTCCCTGGGGTCTTTCCTATTTATGGAAATAGACTTTATCATTAAAATTAAGTCCAACTTAATTTAACTTAAATTTTCTCTTTAACTGCTCTTTTTATATGACCTATTATAGTTCTAATATGTTGCAATAATTATAAATTCTAATTCTAATTTATAATTAGAATTATATATATTAATACTTATTCTAATTTATCTTTAATTTTCGATTAAGTAATGGATAATCATTGATTAAGAATATATTATGATAACCCAAATATTAAGAATGTTAGTAGTTTGATCAAGTTTTTCATGCATGATTATAATGTACAATTTAATCTTTTAGTCATTCAATGTTCCAATTTAACATATAGTATAGAATTGGTGTATACATTATTTAAATCCAGTTATGTTTGTTTTTGTTAATTAGTAATTAATTTATAATTGATATTTAAAAACACCTTTTTGAATCTTAGTTTACTCTAACCAGAGAATTCCTTAAATTACTACTAATTAAGAACAACTGAATATATTCTCCCTTATTTTAGAGTAATGAATTTTTTATTGACTTATTCAACTATCTCAATTTAATTCATACTATATCTAAATATTATAGTCTGAATTATCCTAAATATAATATGTTATAACTAGTATTAAAACATAGTGATTCTCATTAGATACTTTGGTAATATCAATTATACAACTATCAGAATGAAAAAATCTACAGGCATAGAAGTAATATATGAAATTCTCATAATCGACTCATTTTAGTAAATTTAATCTCTAATAAGCATGATCACATTTGTTTAAGTATCTTCATACTTTTAATTTATAATACCAATTATTTTCTTCATAAGAAAAAAATATAATGTGTGCTAATTTTATTATTTTATTAATATCATGTTTTGATGAAATTATAACTAGGAACGATTTAAAAATAATACATATATACAAATTGAATCTTATAATTATGATCTCATTATAAATTCAATTATATAGTATTTATTTTGGGATTTTATTTTTGTTATTAAGCATTAAATATAATTAACAAAATATATGAAGATAAAGGGTGCTTCATTAGTTAAAAATAATAATGTCATATATTTAATTACAGCCAACTGATTGATTACAAGGGCATAAATTAACAATCTCTAACTTGAACTATAGTCAATAGGTTATATATTTAATACTATATCCATCTATATATTGATCATTTTTTGAGACAATTACTTAGTGAGCAGATATACAAACTTCTCTTCATTAGAAATTCGCTCTAATATAATTTCTTTTGGCTCCACTATCTATGTGATTAATTGAAACTTCTTGGGTACATTTTTAGACCGATCATGAGACATATGTTTATTTGACTATGCAATGGCATCATTATTTTCATACTGCAATACTATTGGCTTAATAATACTAGGAATTACTCCAAGTTCAATGATGAACTTTTTGATCAAAACTACTTTTTTTGTCTCCTTTGACACTAGAATTTAATTTGCCTCGGTTATAAAATCAAAAATGGTTGATTGCTTGGAAAATTTCCAACTTACCACACCACCATTCAAAGCGAAGATGTACCTTAACTATGATATGCTATCATTAGGATCAAATTAGAAATTAGCATTTGAATACCTAAACTCCTATTTCAGCTCCTCTATATAATAAGAAAACATCTTTATTTCTTCTTAAATACTTTAATATATATTTCACAATCATCCATTGGACATAAATAGGATTAGCTTGAAATTTGTACATTACGCTCAAAGTATAAGAGATATCTAGTCTAGTATATAACATTGCACACATGATTGATCCAATGGACAAAGTATATAGATTATAATCCTTTTTATCTCCCTCCTTGTATCTTTGGAGCATCCTTTATGAGAGAGAAATCCCATATTGCAATGAATAAGAATCTTTGCTTGGAATTTTTCATGCTATCTCTATAAATAGGCCATTTCTCTTATATCCTTCATATAGAAGTTCTTGAACAACCAAATCTTTACAGATTGGAGGAAAGGTAAGTTATTTCCAATTAGTAAAATTTCATCAACATGTAGTACAAGGAAGAAAATTGCACTCCCAATAACTCTCTTATAGACACATAGTTTATCCATATTTTTTATAAAATTAAACTCTTTAACCGTCTCATCAAAATGGATGTTCCAACTCTATGATGCTTGTTTAGATCTATAAATAAAATTTTACAACTTACCTGCTTGGTTAAGAATCCTCTTTGCAGCCAAAATCTTTAGGTTGTGTTATATATACATCCTTAAACAAATTTCTATTGAGAAATGCTATTTTGACATCTATTTATCATATTTTATAATCATGATATATGACCATAGATGACAAGATCATTAAGCACTTAAGCATAGCTATTGGTAAAAAAGTTTCATCAAAATCAACTTCTTAGCTCTATTTGTATCCTTTAGTCACCAACCTTATATATATATAACCCACTTTCACGAATAGGTACAATACTACCAGTAGCATATACAAAATTCCATACTTGGTTAGTTTACATGGATTCCATTTGGTAAAAAGTATAATTTGCCCTTTAATGTTTCATTAAATGTCTAAACTAGTTCCTACCATTATCTACAATACCGAGTCACCCCTTACATTTATAAAATAGAACAATTAGTACCCTCAAGTGTCACTTCATTAGGTTTCATTACTTGGAGGTGACAACCCTATTATAAAGAGACATGTAGACTATTAGATCAGTCAAACAATTTTAGGTAAACTAAATAAATCTAGTCCTTATATGCTTCTTCTTCCACTAATCTTTATTTTGATTAAACCCTAATTGACCCGCAATCTTGTCTATAGTTCTCTTTGCATTACTAAAAATGCAGAGCAACCTTTGTGTAATAAGAACTACTCTTTAACTTTTAGGACTTGAAAGAGCATAAGGCAAGTTTTGACAGCTTCAAGAAATTTTCCAGTTAAATCAACACCAATAATTCCAGCTAAAGTACTAGCAATGTTTGATATTATCTTTGCATACTTTAAAGCAATATCCATATGATTCACTATAAATCCAACCTTAATAAGTGTTAAAAAGCCAAAGGCCACATATATGTAAAAGAAAACACCAACAAAAATTTTGAAAATGCGAATTGTAATCAATAAAAAAGCCATAATAAACTCAACATAAGCACCAACAAAAATTTTGAAAATGTGAATTGTATCAATTAAAAAAGCCACAATAAACTCAACATCATTAACAATTTTCATTTTATAGTCAATAAGTTTTTAATAGAAAATGGTCAATGACCACCTTACTAATATGTAAGACTATAAACATGTTGAGACAAGGTAAGATTTTAGAAGAACCTATTTCATGAAAACTAAGTTAAATACCCTGTTTATGATACACTGGTAACTAGTTCTTCAATACATATTGATTGTCCTAAATTTAGGGCCAATATTTAAATTAACTACAAGTGCACGACTTAGCTGTAGCTAACATAGGCAAGTACAAGTTAAATCCCACAAGGACAATAAATACTAATAATTGCCATTATCCTATTATCTAGTCTATGAAATTGATTTTAGTTTTAAGAAAGAAAAAAACTTAAAAATTAAGATAAAAAACAATAATGAGCAGAGAATAAAGAAAATCAGTTAGAAAACAATCAATATCAAGAATTAGTACCTAAGTATTGAATCCCCCTTAAAACATTAGAAAATTAACCTTTTATTATTCAATTGTTTTATTGATTATTGGACCATCAAAATTCCTATTGTATGCTAATAACTCACTTGAGATTACTAAAAACTAACCTTAGTTTTATTAATTGAATTACTCAGGTAAACGTTCTAAAATTGCTTTACTGATTTGTGAATTCCACTATTAGGTTTGACCCTAATCTAAAGAATTTATGTTGACCTATCTCTACGTTTGCAATCAGCTCCTTTCAATTACGATAACTTTATTCATACGTAGGATTTCTCAATCTCTTTGTTATAAAATCATATCATGTACTTATATTCCCGATCTATTAGAATATATATATTAAACACATAATTAAAGCATAATAGATCAATCAAAACAATTTCATCAAATAAAAGAGTTAAAGCATATTGTAGCACAACCTAGGGTTCATTACACCTAGACACTAACAAAGCATTTAGTTAAATATGATAGAAAATGAAATCAAACATAAACAAGAAGAAAAACGAATAGAAAACCAAGAGTTCACAATTTTTAAATCTCCCTTCTTTTTATATCGAATGTTCTTGTAAGGTAGAGGTTTGATGTTGTAATCTATTGGATCTTTCGTTGATTTCTTTGCATTTTCCATGTCTTTGGATCAATATCGCCCATTATGTTTCGTCCGCTAAAGTTTTTATAGTAATTTTTAGGGTTTCTGGGAGATATATGATTGTTTTCTATCCCTCCCTCAACTCATTCCTTATTATAAGGCCTCTAAAAAGGTCTGATACATAGTCATGCACTAGACTGTGTATAACCTAAAATCTTTAGAATTCATGATTCTACAAGGACTGAGAGACTTACACGACTATAAACACGACCTTGTATCCCTTATTTGCTCCAATTTATTTTATGTTGCATTTTCATCCAATTTCTTCTCCTTTTTGTCCATGAAGGCGATTATAACATATAAATACACTTGGAGCGAATTAAGTACCAAATATACAATAAAAGTATAAAATATTAAGAAAAAATGCATCAAATATGAGGTATAAATATATTCAAATATGCATCTATCAAACATCTCAACACTTAATCTTTTGCTTGTCCTCAAGAAAATCATAATCAAAATCATAAATCTTACAATAACTATCCATCATTAATCTTAACCTATCCATCTATACTACAAATCATCATGTCATATTAATTCAATTAACATACATTTAGAATCAAATTATCCTAAAATTAACTTTCTATTTTCATATTAATAGTAATCACATCATCAACCGCATTGAAATAATAAAACATAAACCTTTACACCCTGACCAAGATTTCACTTAATGCAATCAAGTGTTTAAGGTGAAAAGTATCAAACTCTTAACCAATGCATAGTAAAACTCTTACCATATGCTTGTAATGTTATCACATCTCCACTACTTATGTATAAATTAGAAACAAAAATCAAAAGTTCTTTATACAATATGGTTAGGTTAATAACAAGGGTTGATTGAAGGAAATTTACTAAAGAGACATTATAAGAAACTTGTTTATAATAGAAATAGGTCCTTTCCTTATAAATCCAGTAGTACTATTTTTTCTTTTTTGATCAATCAAAACAATTTTGAGCATTCAGTACCACAATTAAAGAAATAATGGATCTTTCAAGATTTTTAAGTTTCAAACAAGAATGAAAAATAACTTCAAGGTTCAAAACAATAAAAATGCTTCAAAGAAAATTATGATTAAGGTTAATAATTGGGTTATAATCAATGAAAAAAGTTAAAGCTCAACTTGGTTATTCCTAAAGATAAATTTAAGGAAAGGTAATTATCAAAGAAACAGACTCACATAAATTGTTGAATCTAGGTGTCTTTATCAATTTAATGCTTCTAATTTAACAAATATGGTCTCAATATGCATAGTAAAAGCCACTTCTAGAATTATCTAACTATGCATGATAACACACATGAAAGAAATAAAAGAGCATAAAAATTTTGACATTTTCACTGTTAGACTCAAAAGCTCACGAAAAAGATAGGTATATATGTGTAAATAGTATGGAATTTCCATTCAATTTGACTATCTCAATGATTAATAGAAATATGACTTCTAAAAGCAATTTTATTCTAACTCTCATCCTTTTCCGTACTAATTCAAATCAATATTCAATAATGAAATATGATATTGATATATTAGTTCATAAATTTCTATAACCAAGATTATAATAAGCTTAAAAAAATTATAAAAATCACTAATTCCTTCCCCTCACTTAAAGTTGCACATTGTTCCTAATGTACACAATATATGTATATATTATAAGTGATAAGGTTGAGTGGTACTTTCCTGAATATGACGATTTTTCTGATTCTGATACATCCAATATGAGATTACATCCTTGCAAAATATAAACAAAAAGGCATAAAAACAAAAGAAATAAAAATAACACATATAAAATTAAGAAAACAAAAATAAAATTAACTATAATGTTGGAGAAAAGAAAATAATAAACACATAATTAATAAAGAAAAAGAAAACTATTCAAAAATCAAACATCTCCCTTAGTATGTGGTCTTGGCTGGTTCATCAAAGTAAGGTCCTTGTGTGGATGATCTTATACTGATGGAGGGCCTATAGAGGAACTGCCCTCACCAGATGATGGAGGCTAGAAATCGTTGCCTGAATGACTTGTTATTAACAACATCAACTCTCCCATCCATCCGACTATAGGCTCAAGTCTTCCTAGTCGATCAACAACAGTCTCGAGCTATCTTACCCACTCAATAAGCTCCGCCTACTATCGTCGGATAGTGTTTTAATTTCCCATAAGTTAGCCTATCTATCTCTTAAATAATCCTATCTTTAGCTACATCCTAGCTCTAGGACCTCTCAAAATATGCAGCTTTGGTTCTTCATTTCCCATCTCGAATGGTGGTGGCTGTGGTTGTGGTGATTGCTCCACTACAAATGGCTCCATTCTAAGAACAGGTAATAGACATAAAACCATCCATTTTGGCTCTATATTTGTTCGAATAAAATGCTTAGCTAATTCCACACGTCTCATTAAAAAACCCTTTCTTCTTTTAACTTTTTGATCTTCCTTTTCATTCCCTGTAGGCCTTTTGTCTCCTAATTCTTTCCATTCTACCTTTGAATTGAAGAATGAGGACGAGTTTCTAGTTTCGCCAGGTTTGAATCCATTTTCTATTGTTTCTCTTTTCTAATTTATTCTAATTGGAATCCTTAAACTTAAACGGGATCTATGGAATTCTAGGGATGCTTATACCTATTTTTACTCTTATATTGGGAGTTACAATAGGTATATTAGTAATTGTGTGGTTATATTTATCATAGTAACGTAACATAACCATTAAGGTGAATTCGAGACCTCCAGAGTGGGCTTTACAACTTGAATTAAAGCTATGAAACAAGTAGGTGGTAAATTAAAATTGGAATTGGCCCAATTTACAAAAGGAGTATAATGAAATTTATGAAATTCTTTGATTGGTTTTTTCTAGAGAAATATTTTTTTTATTTTATTGATGGGGACAACAACCAATTAATCTTAAACAATTAATCCTATTGTAACAAATAGAAAAACAAAACAAAATAATAATAAAAGGCCTGTTTGATTGAATTCTTGAATCAGCCATTATGCAAATAAGATCTATCTATGAAAATAGATTATAAATCAAATCAATGTAAAGTAAATATAAGAAATATCATATAATTATAATAATAATAGCTAGATTTCTGTATAGGGAGTATATTAAATAGATTTATAGTAGCTCACTCATAAAGGAGAAAGTAGATTTACCCGAACCAAGTGAATATAGGTAAAAAAATATTGGATTGGATATATATTAATGCAATGAATTGTGGTGGTTGCTCTACTACAGGTGGCTCCACTCTATCACCACCCTTCATTGCTGGCTCGTCAAACTTCACAATAAGTCTGTAAATATCTCCTACAGGCCCCTGTTGTCTACGTACCATACGTATATGTCACATCACTACTAGATTAAGCGCTACTATAGTCATTATCTACCACATAAATGGTAGTCAATCAAATAGACCCATCTGTCGTGCCAATCAGGTAATATAAGGTCCAAAACAAATTACGTGGACCTTCCTATCTTCACTCTGACACCTGATGAATTGGACAAGTGCATGTCCTAGGTGAATTGGCATCCTCTCGCTCATACTCCATAAGTAGTACACGTCCATGTTCCTAATAACTCTCCAATTGTTAGCCTAACAACTCAATCAAAATAATGTGGATGTATTTGAGTGTGGTACGTTGTAATGTAGAAGCTTTAGACTTACTTCGGTTATAGTCATCTTTTGCGTTGATTGTCCATCATATATACCAAGGGGACAATCTATAAGGAAAGTCTATCCACAGTGCAAGGTACTTTGGTGTCTCCATGTACTCCCATTCGTAAAGATCCTTTGTGACAGAGAACTTCATGTAGCTTATCTGTTATATTTTTGCCATCATCCAAAATTGGATGGTGTTAGGTTGATCCCTGTCATAGTTACCTCTCTCCATAAAGAATTTGGAGAAGACCTTTAGTATAAGCTTTCTGTAGGTTGGCTCCTCAATCTTGAAAAGCCAGGACTATATGCTAATGTTGACAAGTTCCTGAACTTGTTGGGCTAAGCCTACTTGCTCCAGTACCTCCCAATCGATGAATTGGTTAGTATTAAACTTTTTATCCTTTAACCTACGATACTGTTGCTCATAGGCCCCAACATTGAATGGTATTGAGAAACCTTCTCTTTTTTTTCGCTTCCTAGGGATCTACTTGTCTCACTGTGATTTCATCATTTGTGCTTAAAACTTTGAATAAGTGTGAGAAAATTTTACAGATAAATTACGTGTCTATCCTTTTCCCCAAACTTATTGTTTATTGTGCTCGCTAAATAATTAATTGTGAAAACAAAATGACAAAGAAAACTAAAACATATAAAAATAATTAATATCTTAACACTAATGAATAAATAAAGAAACAATAAAATAAAGAAATAATTGGAAAATTAACTGACAATGTGATTAATCTCAAAATTAAAATTAGAAATATTGTAATTTACAAATTAAGCTAATATAATTGTTAAATTACAAACTTTTAATCCTAAATTTGAAATTAACCTTAATTTTACAATTACACAAAATTGACAAAATTAACGTTAACTTCATGCAAATCACAAATTACCATGCAATTAAACACAAAGCCAATGTTAATTATCATCAAACATAACTAAATAACCTAATTATACATAAATATCACAATTAAACACTTATAGAGCCAAATTCGTACAATTTCGATATGGAAATTGAATTTTAACCTACTTCACATGCAGTAACACAAATTGAATAATAAAATCAATGGGTAAAGATTAAATCCAACTATTAAACCAAAATTAAGGATAAAATCACACAAATTCTCCAAAAATCCCTAAATCATAAGCTTGACATTTTTTATTGAAAAATCTACAAATCACACAAAATACGTATTGAATCATGCATAAACAAGTGAAAACAACTAGAAAATTTACTTGGGTGTCACTAATTTGGCCAAAAAATGCCAAGAATGGGACTAGAGAACAAGAGGCAGACGAGAGGAGTGGGTAAGAAGAGATAAAATGTGAGAAAATGAAAGTTTTAGGGTTTCTAAGAAGAGTCTTGGTGTATATCACTAAGTTACAACTTTTCACAGATTTATATGGTTTAATACACAATCGTGTGTTAAAATATGTAAAGCTACACCAGTGTGTCTAGTAGGCATATAACATTTTGTAAACATGCGCAACTTGAAAATTAGATGCTCAAACGTAAAAATTGTTACACTAAACATTATAACACATAGACACGTATACCCTGCACATCAATTTCGCACATTCTATCATTGGGGAGATTGATTTCCTATCTTAAATACATAAAAACTGAATTAAAATCCTATACTAACATGAAAGAAATAAAAAAAATAATATAGAAATTAAAATAAAACTAAACTAACTCATGGGTTAGCTTTTATGTAGCGTTTGTTTAACGTCGTTAACTCAATGTACCCTACATGTCTAACCTTATGCTGGGTCTATAATCAACGACTTGCATCCACCTGCTTCTTCGTATAAAAGTTTTGTAGCTTATAAGTAAGCCACATGTTGCAAGATAATAATAAGAACATAATTGATTAGATTAATAACACCAATGTACTCTATTAATGCCCTTTTTCATGAAAACATATTAATAAAATTAGGAATAACAAAACTCCCTGAATTGTTAATTGGCTCAAATAGTTTGCTTTAGAGTAAGTAGGAGCCCTCCCTACTTAAGGTGGCTACCAATGCCTCATCAATAGTTTCCTTATGTTCCTTTGCCAGTTTTTCCTTAACCACCTTTGTCCACTCTTTTTCTTCTTCTTCTTTCTCCTAGACAAAGGTTTTTGGCTTAACTTCTTTAATTACCTCCTGCCACTTCTCTACTTCCTCTTCTTGGATAAGGACTTCTTCTTCTTCGTCATCTTTTGGAAGCTCGTTTCCACTCCTAGTGGTGATTGCCATTCCAAATTCTTTAGCATCTGCTTTAGTAGGACTAGAAATATCTTATTAGATATTATCTTCACTAACTAGTCTATTTGATTCACCTGATTCTGTATACAAGTTTTTGTTTCCTGAGGTCTTATGATTGATTCTTGAATAAAATCGACCATTATATCTTCCAGAGTTGGCTCCTTAAATTGAGGTGCTTAGTACTAAAAATATTCAACTGGAGTGTAATCAATCCATCTATAAGTGTCAGATTTGCTCCACTCTAAGTTATATCCATAAGATTTGCTCCACTCTAAGTTATAACCATTCTCATATAGTGCACCTTGAGGTTGATTGTACATGCTCAGTTGCTCTTATATATATGTTGGTGCTTGACATTGATGATTGTATTGGTTACTCCCTCAAATGTCGCAGCATGGCATAGATGTTAGTTGAGCCTCTGAAAACATATGAGGAAACCTCTTTCTCCCATTTGGTAATGCTACGTCTTATGAAGATACATCGTAGTTCCTATAGGTATACTGTTTGCTCCATCTTTCCATTAGAGTTATGGTGATAATGTTAAAAGTTAATCCTTAAAATAAACCATAAACATAATGTTATGTAAAAAAGTTCAAAAGATAATTAAACAAATAAGCCAATAATACAACAAGATACATTAACAATAAAAAATATAAAATATAAAAATAATGACTAGAGTAATAACATCTAGATGTTCCTAATATCACTATCCCCAAAAACGATGTGAAAAACTTGATTGACCTAAACTTAGGGATAATATTTTAATTAATCACAAGTGCACGATGAAGCTGTACCTAACACAGGCAAATAAGGGTCGAATCCCACGAAGACAATGAATACTAGTAATTATCGTCATCCTATTATCTAGTCTACAAAATTGATTTTTGTTTTAATAAGGAAAATAAAAATTAAACAATTAAAAGAAACAGAAAACAATAATGAGAAGAGAATAAAGAAAAACATTTAGAAAACAATCAATATCAAGAATTAGTGCCTAGGTAATGAATCCCCCTAAAATCATTGGAAAATTAACCTTTTATTATGCAATTGTTTTACTGACTATTGGACCATAAAAATACCTATCGTATGCTAACAACTCACTTGAGACTACTAACAACTAATCTTAGGTTTATTAACCAAATTACTCAAGTTAAAGGTTCTAAGATTGCTTTACTGATTTGTGAATTCCGTTGTTAGGATTGACGCTAATCTAGAGGATTTATATCGACCTATTTCTATGTTTGCAATTAACTCCATTCAATTACGGTAGATTTATTTATACATATAATTTCTCATTATCTATGTTATGTACTAATATTCCATATATATTAGAACATATATTAAGCACATAATTGAATCATAATAGATTAACAAAAACAATTGCATTAAATAAAAGAGTTAAAACATATTGTACCACAAACTAAGGTTCATACCTAGACACTAACAAGGTGTTTAATTACACATAATAGAAACTGAAATCAAACATGAACAAGAAGAAAAATGAGTAGAAAACAAAGATTTCATAATTCTAAATCTCCTTTCTTTTCTATCGAATGTTCTTGCAAGGTAAAGTTTTGATGTTGTTTTCTATTGTATATGTCGATCATTTGTTCTTGTTTTACCTGTCTTTAGATCAATAGTACCCCTTCTAAATGATCTCTACTTCTGGAATCGCCTCTATAATTTGCTCTCTTATTTTGTCTGTATTCACATCTTTTCATATTAATTTTTAGGATTTCTGGGAGATACACGATTTGATACATGGGCATGTACTAGAGACTTACATGAATATAGACACGGCCATGTATCCCTTATTTGTTTCAAAACTTTGTTTTATGTTTTGTTTTCATCCGAATTGTTCTCCTTTTTATCCATTAAGGCAATTATAACCTATAAATGCACTTAGAGTGAATTAAGTACCAAATATAAAATGAAAGTATAAAATATCAAAAAAATGTATCAAATATGAGTTATAAATATAGTCAAATATGCATCTATCACATATAAACCATAATAGAATGCAAAGTTATTTCAATCAATTGCCCAAGTCAGCAAGCTCATTATAATCCTTTTTTATAAAATATTAGCAACTTTTATACTAGCAATCCCTCAATTTTCTACTTTTATCTTCTGAATGGCCTTCATTGGAAGGAAAGATTCTCCAAACTTAGTAGCACTGGCTTTTGGATGGTCAAAGTAAGGAGGATCACTTGTATATTTATACCAAAATAAAGATAACAAAACACCTAATCTTGTTTTAATAAGAAATACATATTTAAAACCCTTAAAATTCATAAGGGTTGAAAGGATAAGCAACCTTATTATCGTAGCTAGGTACATTCGTATTACTATAAGAGAAACTAATCTTGATCTTTTATATGATGGAACCCATTATGCCATGATAATGTAAATGGAAGGAAAGATGATAATTAAAAAGAGTAGTGTGAAGAGCATTGCAAACAAGATTGGAGTTTAATTAGGGTCTAATGAAATCAAAGATTGGGGAAAGAAAGACGATTCAAAGATTGGGTTTATTTGGTTCATTCAAAATTGTTAGTTTTTAAAAAAATAAATATGTTTTTATTTTAAAAAATTGAAAAAGTATATAAAAATATAGGACATGTCAACTACTAAATGACATATTAACTGATCTGGCAGTTCATGTGTCCCTTTGTAATAGGGCCGTCACCTTCAACTAGTGGAAACTGGATGGAGGGATATGTTAGAATGCTAATTGTTTTATTTAGTAAATGTTAGGGGATAAATTGGTATTACAGATACTGAAAAGGGTTGATTTATACATTTTCTTAAGTTTTACAAGTAAATCTTATCTTTTTCCACTATATTTTAGATCTCAAGACCTCATGTCATTTTATAGAATTGATGTCAGACATTGCTTCCTTAAAAGTATTAAACTCATTATCCATGAGTGAGATATTATCTCTCCCCTTTTTAATATGTAGATCTAATCTAGTGGAGGGTGAAATATCCTAGTAATACATTACCAATTATGTGTCTCTTGAACCTTTGGTTGTATATCATATGTATAAGTTTGAGGTTCCTATTCCATATGGATGTCAATTTATGGTTCTTAAACTTCTTTAAGTTCTACCTCTCTTTTGCTACTTTTCTTGAGAATAAATTTATTTCTAAGAATATAACATGTCTTGAGATAAACACTTTTTTGATCAAGATAATGATAAAATTGGTATATGATACTTTCTGTCAAATACCCCACAAATTTGTATATATCTTATCTAACTTAAATGTTTTCAAATGTTATATGTTTCATATAAGCATCATATCCCCAATTCGTTAGGTAGGAAAATTTTGGTCTACTACCATTCCATATTTCATATAAATTCTTGTCAACTAGTTTAGATGGAACTTTATTCAAAAGGTGAGTATTAGTTTCAAAAGCATATCCCCAAAAATAGATAGGAAGGACTATATGACTCATCATTAAATCGACCATATCTAATAAAGGAAGATTTCTCCTCTTAGATACTCCATTATATTATAGAGTTCCAAATGAAATCCATTATGATAGAATCTCATTCTCTTTTAAGTAACCAAGAAACTTATGGTCTAATTACTCACCACCTCGATCAGATTTAAGTGCCCTAATATTCTTACCTGTCTATTTCTTAACCTAAACTTTAAATTCTTTGAATTTTTCAAATGATTCATAATTTTATTTTATTATGTGTATATAACCATATCTAGAATTACCATCTATAAACATAATGAAATATAAGTATCCATCTCTACTGCAAGGCTATATACATCTAAATATATAAGTTTTAGTAACTTATTAGAATGCTCTCCCTATCTAGTAAACAGTAGTTTACTCATCTTTCCTAAAAAAAAAGATTGACAAGTTCCATATGATTTATAATCGAAAGGATCCATATATACTTCTTTATGTAACTCTATGATTCTAGTTCTGTTGATATTACTTAACCCAAAATGCTATTGACTTAACCCAAAATGCTATAAATAAGAAGGATTTTGATCATTGACCTTTCTTTTCTTACTATGTATGTTAAGGACTAGCTTTTCAAGATCTAATTCATACAAACTATTTTAAAGTAATTCCAGATCTATATTAACCATTATATTTTATAAAAAGGACAACTTTTGTTTTTAATAATAAAACTAAATTTTTACAGCTAATGCAACACTCATTTCTCCAATGCCAACTTGTAGGTCTACTTTTCCTTTCCTCAACACTCTACTCCTATTTAACATCTATAATTTATTATAAATATGAGAACATATCCAATATCCAACACCCAAGAATGAGGAACAAAAGTAGAAAGATTGATCTCGATCTTAAACATCCTTAAAGATGGAACTAACTTAAACTTCTTACCTATCAGGTTAACAAGATAAGCTGTTAGTTCCAAGATAAGCTGTTAGTTCCTCTTCTAGTGTCCATCGACTCCAGAATAAAAACATGTGCCCTTGTCATTCTTCTTCTTTTTGAAAGCATCATTTGACTCTGCTACTTTAGCAAAAGGCTTATATTTCTTGTCTTTATTCTTATTACAACACTTTTTCTTGCTCTTAAAAGAATCCATGAATAGAATTGGGTTCTTTCTTAATGCATCCCTCTATAATCTTGAGCATAGTAATTTAGGAAATGATACATCCTTTTGATTCATATAAAAGTTTGTAATGAACTTGAAAAGGTCAAATTAAAAGACTATAGTGCCAAATCAAAGCTTAACTCATTGTCCAGGACTAAACCTAGGTATGCTTAACTCATGGTCCTTGATAAAACCTAGGCTTGCTTAATTTATGGTCCATGACAAAACCTAATTAGCTTAATTTTTTAAAATATCCAATCATATTTAGTATGTATATCCCTACTAAAGATCCTTTGACCATCTTGCATTGGTATAATGCTATAGATTTCTGATATCTTTCCACCCTACTTTGTGTACCAAACAACTCCTTGAGATGTATAATTACAATAGTAGTATCCATGTTCTCATATTGCCTTTAAAACTTAGGAAATATACTAGTCAACATCACATATATAGCTTCTTTAACATCATTAATATGATGTTTGTATCTCTCCCAAACTTCTTCAATTGCATATGAACTAATTTTATGTGTACTTGTATATAATTTCTTTTCTTGCCTAAGAATAATTCTTAAGCTTCGAAACTAATCCAAGAAGTTAGGTCCAATATGCTTGTTAACATCTATGGTCCTCCTTAGACAAAAGCATCATTTTAACCCTCCCCAAAAGCTACTATTCACAAATTCCCTCTCTCTAACCATTCTTCACCGCCGGTGACTCAAACTGGTTAGTGTTATATATCAATCTCTTCCTCTCGACGAGCCCATCACAACCATACCCATTTTAGCAGTCATCGTTATCGAAATAGTCATAAAATTGAGGAGAAAAACTAACAAAAAAGGCCAATCGTTGATCCTTCGATTCTAGTGGATGTTGCTAGTCACCACCACCACTATTCGACTTGTATCAATGTCATAAACAAAAGCTCTATAGTCTCGTCACCAGCCACCGACCATATCGGTGCCGATTGACGAAAAAAGAGGTTAGGGTTCTAGCTTTTTTTCTTCAATTCATTCAAATCTATTGAGAATCTGAGTATATTGCTTCAGAGAAATTTGTTATACTCATCAAGAGCTTTCATTTGGTATAAAAATTCTTCAATTTTGAGATTGAAGATTTTTCAATGATCAGAGAGAATATTTTGGTGACCAGAAGAATATTCTAGTTGCTAGAGTTATTGTTCTGGCGACCATTTTGATCACTTTTGTGAAAAAATTTCTAAAAATTATACTGATCATTTTTTTGCAAAGAACCATAGTGAGATTTTCAATGGTTTATGATTTAAAAATCACAGAACGTTTAGGCGAGAATAGAAGAAATTTTTGAATTTCATAAATGGACTGCTTAGGTAATTCAGATGATACATAAATTGTTATTTAAGCCCAATAACTCCTAATTAGCACCGATTGAGATATTTTCTTTCGATTTACTAGGTATAGTAGGTGCCGGATCCCCATCGGAAGGTTCGGATGGATGAGTTCGGTTATTAGGTAAGTTCATACCGACTTACTATTATCGTAGTTGTACTAGCAAATGAATATTGTTCAATGTTGGTATAGATGACAATATGTAGCAATTCATAACCACATTTAAATGCATGTGTGTATATATATATCGATTGATACTTGTATATTTATATAACGAACGCTAATATAAAGTAATGCACACCCACTTTAGTATAAGTCTTTATATCAAATCAACTGAGTGGATACATTGGGTTGGGTATTACATACATGCATTGGTTATTGCATAACTAAATGTTTATTGATAAATTGCATGCTTAATAATTTGATATGTATTGCTATGTTCGATTGTGGGGAAGAAAAGATCTGTAGGACGTGCCACTTGATGGGTATGCAGGAGGACCAGATGCGCACTAGTTATGACTATGGGAGTTGTTTTGTTTATGATATTGAGATATGTTATGGATCAATCCTGGTTGATGCTTGGCTCCTGATTAAACCCTTATTTGGTGATGCATAGCTCCCTGTAGCCATTCAAGGTTTAGAGTTGTGAGGTCTTACGCTTGGAGATTAGGGTCCTACATATATTCTCCCCCACAATTTATTTTTGTTGTTGATGTGATTGGATGTATAACATGATGTGTATGTATTTTGATATTCATGCATGATTGTGCACATAGCATTAGGTATCATAGGACGGTATGAGCTTAATCAGTGATGTCTGGCTCCCTTTAACTTTATTTTTTTCATGTAAGCTACCACCGATTTCGTGGCAGTGATTACCGTGATGTGTCCGCTATGACCTACTTATGTTTGTGTACGTTCTTTCTTTATTTTCATTTATCTTGTATTGTAGCGTCTGTAGTGAAAGGATTTCATGAGTTGTAAAACTTATTTCTGACGTGCACTGTTGTTATTGTATTTTATAGACTTGCTGCATTTTTGGGGTTTGAATTTATTTTGTTGCTAGTGGTAGGCTTACGTGTGATCTTGGGTTTTGAACCTTAAGTCCCACATATAGATCACGCACAATCGTGAAAAAGTTAATATCAGAGCCTAGGTTACAGATTTACGACCTCGGATATTCTTTTTTTTGTCACTACAGACACATAGGAATCCATTTCTTTTTAAAGTAACTTTTTACATAATATGTTCATATTCTCACTGATGGTACTGACCATTCTTTTTCTTTCAATTTTAGCATGAATAAACGCGCTCGATTTCTTGTTCGACTTGACCAAGAGGGTTACAATGAAGCCTCGGCTCAGGATGAGACATCTATCCCTGTCGCTTCAGCTGCAAGACATGGTAGGCGCAAAATGATCTGGACACGAGCAATCCTTATCGAGATGCCGAAGATGTCATAAAGAGTTCTTGGGGCACCTGCATTTGATATGCAGGCATTCCTAGTAAGGATAGAGGCTAACAATGCTATGTTTCGAGACTCAATGATGATAATGCAGTAGCAGCAGCAGCCAACTCCCCTAGTGGCAGTCCCAGAATAAGAGAGGTCAGGTATGCAATAATCTATGGCATATGCAAGGTTTCGTCTGATAGAGTTCGACAGAATTAGACCTCGGGAAGCTATTGATTTTCTCCATGAGGTGGAGATGCGAGGTAGGAGGCTGCATTGTTTTGATACACAGTTGGTGGGTCTAGTAGAGATTTCTCTGCAAGGGATGGCTAAGGATTGATACTAAGATCATATCCTTCCATACTTAGGTACAGTGACTTGGTCACAATTTAGAGAGAGATTTTTGGACTACTTCCTCTCCTTTATAACTCATGAGACGCTCATATCAAAGTTTTTGAACCTACGCTATGGAGATGGCATAGTGGATAAGTATACCATGGATTTTATTCACTTGAATCGTTATGCCCAAGAGATTTGCTCAGATGAGCTAAGGAAGAACAACCAGTATGTGTTAGGATTGAGATCTCTTTTCGCCAGCATAACTATGAGCTATCAAGAGAAGTTCTCTACCTTAGAAGATATGGACAAGCATTTGGGTCGAGTAGGGTATCTTATCTACGGGAGAGTAGAGTAAGAGGCACTCCGCAAGATCCTCTAGTTTTCAGCAATGACAACAGAAACAATCAAACTTTTTAACAGGGTTCAGCCAGAGTGGGAGTTTTTAGCAGAGGGTTGTTCGAGTTCATGACAAGGTAAGAGCTGGAAATAGACATCTGAAAGGATTCAAATTCATGCCTAGTGAAGGTAGTAGCAATAGCGAGTAGAGCTCACGGTGTAATAGTTCAGGCTCAGCTTCTTCCATTTGTTAGTAGTGTGGTAAAGTCCATCAGGGTCCATGTCACATATCACCAGGAGTTTGCTATAGATGTGGACAGTATGGGCAGTTGATCAGAGATTGCCCTATGATGGGATATCATCAATCCTTTTCTAGTGTGATGCATCGTTCATTTTAATAACCACAAGAAGGATCATAGTTTGGTGGTCAACAGGGACAAGGATTTGAAGGGAGAGAGTTGGGAGGTCGATCTGGAGGCCATAGTTTGGGACAATCCTCTAGCCTCAAAAGGTAGGTCGTGGTCAGGATAGGTTTTTCACTCTCACCCCTCAAAACGTATAGACTTCCAATGTAGTGGTATCAGGTATCATTCTCATCTGTGTATTAGAAACTATGGTTTTGACAGATTTAGGAGCAACTCATTCTTTTATGCCGCCCAACTTTGCTAGAAGTTTAGAAATAGCACCAAATAGGATGGATGAATCTTTAACAATATCTACACCTCTAATTGATGCCATAGAGGTAAATTTGATCTGCTACTCATATCCCATGGAGATTAATGGTAGGAGATTGGTAGCAAATCTTACGGTATTCTATATTATAGATTTTGATGTAATATTGGGAATGAACTGGTTACCCCATCATTATGCTACCTTGGATTGTAAAGAGAAGGAAGTGATGTTTAAGATTCTATGGGACTTAGAGTTTATCTTTAAGAGGTATAGAAAAACTACCCCTTCCAACATAGTTTCATCAGTAGTGGCCAACAAGATGCTCAAATAAGGATGCCAAGGATTTCTAGCCTCAGTCAAAGATTTAGCTGTAGAGGGCATTAGTATTTAAACCGTTCTAGTAGTTCGAAAGTTTCTAAATGTGTTTCCTGAGGAGTTACTAGGGTTACCTCTAGAGCGAGAAATTGAATTTTATATTGACATAGGACCTAGTACGACTCTGATTTCTATACCACCATATAGAATGGCACCTGTAGAATTAAAGGACTTAAAGAAGTAGTTACAAGATCTATTAGATAAGAGTTTTTTCAGACCTAGCATTTCACCATGGGGTGCACTGGTACTGTTTATGAAGAAAAAGGATGGTTCTCTCTAATTGTGTATTGATTATTGACAGTTAAATAAAGTGACTATTCGTAACAAGTATCTTTATTTGACCAACTTCAAGGTGCTAAGTACTTTTCTAAGATTGATTTAAGATCGAGATACCATCAGCTAAGGATAAGAGGAGATTATGTATCTAAGACTAGCTTCAGGACTCGGTATAGCCATTATGAGTTTTAGTAATGACTTTTGGCCTTACAAATGCTCCAGTAGCTTTCATAGATATGATGAATAGAGTATTCAAACCGTTCTTAGATAGGTTTGTGATTGTTTTTATTGATGTCATTTTGGTGTATTCACAGACAAATAAGGAGCATGCTAAACACTTAAGATTGGTATTGCAGACACGAGAACATCAACTGTATGTCAAGTTCTCAAAATGTGAATTTTGGCATGAGAGGGTTGCAATCTTATGACATGTGGTATCTCAAGGCAGAATATAAGTGGACCCGAAGAAGGTAAGAGCTATGATGAATTAGGAACAACCAAGGACCGTGACAGAGGTACTGAGTTTTCTCGAGTTAGCAGGTTACTATCGAAGATTTGTTCAAAATTTTTCTAAGATAGCAGCCCCGTTGATTCGATTGACGCAAAAGAATGTCCACTTTATTTGGACCGATGCTTACAAGGAGAGTTTTTAAAAACTGAAGGAGTGTTTAACTTTAGCTCCAATATTAGCTTTACCAATGGAAGGTGGAGGATTTCAATTGTACTGTGATGCGTTGAGAGTTGACTTGGATGTGTATTGATGCAAAATGGTAGGGTGATTGCTTATGCTTCCAAGTAACTGAAGAAATACAAACAAAATTATTCTACTCGTGATTTAGAGATGGCAACATTAATCTTTGCTTTAAAGAATTGGAGATATTACCTGTATAGTGAGATATGTGAGATTTTTACATATCACAATAGTCTAAAGTATACATTTCAGCAGAAAGACTTAAATCTGAGGCAAAGAAGGTGGATGGAATTACTAAAAGATTAAGACTATACGATCCAGTATCATCCAGGGAAGGCAAATGTCGTGGTAGATGCTTTAAGTAGGAAATCCTCAGGTAGTTTGACACATATCGTAATAAAGAGGAGAGCTTTGACCAAGGAGTCGCATGATTTGATGGATTAAGGTACTCAGTTTTAGATTTTAGATGCAAGAATATTACTAGCCAGCATTAGGGTGTAGTCAGCATTATTAGACAGGATTAGGATTGCCCAAGGTCAAGATCCCAAATTTTAACAACTTATTTATGTCGTTTAAGAAGGACGACATGCAGATTTTGAAAACGATAAGGAAGGCATCCTTAAAATGAATGGGAGACTGTGTTTTCCAGGTATAGAAAACTTGAAAGAGGAGATTCTAGAGGAAGCGCACTATGCTGCATACAATGTGCATCCAAGTTCCACCAAAATGTACCATAATATTAGAGATATGTATTGGTGGGATTATATGAAGAAAGATATGGCTGAATATATTTCTAAATGCTTGACGTGTCAACAAGTAAAAGCTGAGCATCAGTAGTCCTCAGGTAAGCTACAACCATTGCCAATTCCTAAATGGAAATAGGAGAGGATCACAATGGATTTCATGGTTGGCCTACCTTATACAAGAACTTGATATGATTCAATCTACGTGATTGTAAATAAATTGACAAAATCAGCACATTTTTTACCTGTAAAGACTACTTATTTGATGTCTAAGCTCACTCAAGTTTATATTGATCAAATAGTGTGCCTCTATGGAGTCCCTGTATCAATATTTTTAGATCGTAGTTCACATCTATGTTTTGGAAAAAATTACAGGAGGCGTTGAGCACTAGATTGGATTTCAGTACGACATTACATCCTCAAGCTAATGGACAGTATGAAAGGACAATTCAAACCTTAGAGGATATGTTAAGGATGTGTGTCATAGATTTTGGCAGTAATTGGGATTGGCACTTGCCTTTTATTAAGTTCGCTTACAACAATAGCTACCACAGTAGTATTAGGATGGCACCATATGAGGTATTTTATGGAAGAAAATGTAGATCACCGATCTGTTGGGAGGAGGTAGGCAAGAGGCAGTTGGAGGGCCCAGAATTAATCAAGATCATGTCAGAGAAGATCAAATTGATCAAGCAGAGGCTAGAGATGACTGTCAGTAAACAGAAGAGTTACGCTGATCTGAAGCGTAAGGAAGTGGAGTTTCCAGTCGGAGATTTCATATTCCTTAAAGTATCTCCAACGAAGGGTGCGATGAGGTTTGGAAAGAGAGGAAAATTGCCTTTAAAGTATATTAGACTTTACGAGGTAACTAGGTTGGAAATGTGATATACCGGTTGGCATTACCTTCGAACATGGCACAAGTCCATCTAGTATTCCATATTTCTATACTTCGCAAGTACATTCCTGAACCTTTCTATGTATCCAACTGTAGAGCGTAGGAGTGAGAGAGAATTTAACCTACGAAAAGGAGCTAGTGGCCATCATGGATTCGCAGGTGTGATAGCTTTGATCAAAACAAATTCCATGGTTAAGGTGATGTGTAGGAATGATCACATTGAAGAAGCTACTTAGGAGATAGAGCAAGAGATGAGAGAATGGTATCCATACTTTCCTTAATAAACCTTCTTATAAAATTCGAGGACGAATTTTTTATTAAGAGGAGAGAATGTAACATCCCGTATGCTATATGTATAAGAGACAACTTCTTCTTTTTCTCATTTTCTTATAATTTCATTTTAACCCTCCCCAAAAGCTACTATTCATGAATTCCCTCTCTCTAACCATTCTTAACTACTAGTGACTCAAACTGGTTAGTGTTATATAACAATCTCTTCCTCTCGGCGAGCCCGTCACAACCATACCCATTTTAGTTATCATTGTCGCTGAAATCATCGCAAAAATTGAGAAAAAAATCGATGAAAAATGCCATTCGTCGATTGTAGTGGTTGTTACTGGTCACTACCACCAGCATTCGACTCGTCTCAATGTCAGGAACAAAAACTCCATGGCCTCGTCGCCACCCGCCACCCAGATCGCCATCGATTGACGAAAAAAGAGGTTAAGGTTTTAACTTGTTTTTCTTCAATTCGTTCAAATCTGTTGAGAATCTGAGTATGTTGCTTTGGAGAAAGTTGTTCTACTCATCAAGAACTTTCATTTGGTATAAAAATCGTTGAATTCTGAGACTAAAGATTTTTCAGTGATCGGAGGGAATATTCCAGTTATCAGAGGAATATTCTGATCGCTAGAGGTACTATTCCGGCGACCATTTTAGTCACTTTTGTGAAAAAAATTCTAAAAATTATACTGATAATTTTTCTCTCAAGAACCATAGTGAGATTTTCAACTGTTTGCAAATTAAAAATCACGGAACGTTTAGGCAAGAATAGAAGAAATTTTCGAATTTCATAAGTGGACTGGTTAGGCAATTCGGATGACAACTAAATTGTTATTTAAGTCCAATAACTCTTAATTAGCACTGATTGAGATATTTCTTTTAATTTACTAGGTATAGCAAGAGCGGGACCCCATCAGAAGGTTCAAATTGATGAGTTTGGTTACCAAGTAAGTTCATACCAACTTACTATTATTATAGTTGTACCAGCAAATGACTATTGTTCAATACTGGTATAGATGACAACATATGACAATGCATAACCACATTCATATGCATGTGCATATATATATAAATATATATATCGATCGATAATTATATATTTATATAGTGAATACGTATGTACAGTAATGTGTATCCGCTTTAGTATAAGCCTTTATATCGAATTAACCGAGTGGATACAATGAGTTGGGTATTGCATACATGCATTGGCCATTGCATAATTAAATGTTTACTTGATAAATTGCATGCTTACTAATTTGATATGTATTGTTATGTTCTATTGTGGGGAAGAAAAGATCTCTAGGATATGCCACCTAATGGGTATGCATCAGGTCCAGATGAATACTAGTTATGACTATGAGAGTTGTTTTGTTTATGATATTGAGATATTTTATGGGCCGATCCTGGTTGATGCTTGGCTCTCGATCGGACCCTTATTTGTGATGCTTATGACTTTGAATGCTTTGAGTGAGGGCTGGTCTGTTAGCGACGCTTGGCTCCCCGCAGCCACTTTGGATTAAGAAAGCCTTACGACTACATAAGTGTAGGAGCATGGTTGGGTCGTTGGTGATGCATAGCCCCCCGCAACCATTCGAAGTTTAGAGTTATGAGGTCTTACCCTTAGAGATTATGGTCCTACAGATATTCCCCCCATAATTTATTTGTGTTATTGATGTGATTGGATGTATAGCATGATGTGTATGCATTTTGATATTCATGCATGATTGTGCCAATAGGATTGGATATCATAGGATGGTGTGAGCTTACTCAATAAGGTCTGACTCCCCTCAACTTCATTTTTTCAGGTTAGCTACCACTGACTTTACAGTAGTGACTTTCGTGACGTGTTCGCTGTGACCTACCTAAGTTTTTGTATGTTCTTTCTTTATTTTCATTTATCTTGTATTGCAGTATCCGTAGTGACAGGATTTCATAAGTTGTAAAACTTCTTTCTGATGCGCCCTATTGTTATTGTGTTACATGAACTTGTTGCGTTCTTAAGGTTTGAATTTATTTTCACGCTAGTAGTACGCTTACGTGTGATCTGAGGTTTTGAACCTCGAGTCCCACGTGCCGATCATACACCCGTTTCAGGTCATGAAAGGAAAGAATTAATTGGATTTGAGCCATAATAATTGAAAAATCAACCCAGCATAGATTATTTATTGGAATTAGGAATAGATGGAATTTGTAGTCTACATTTTGTAATCTAGCTACTTGTGTTAGTTAATAGTGTCATTTTAGTCAATTCATTGTAACGTTGGGATAGGTTTGCTATGGTTAATGAAACCTTTATTCATTTTCCAAAAAAAAAAGATAACAGAGTAAGTATTATTTTATGTCGCAAAAATAAATGAAATAAGGAATTTAATAATTATTTAGTTACCCCTATAGTTTTAAACAAAATAATAGCCCTTATTATTAAATCAAGAAATTATCGTATAATTTTTTGGTTAGCTAGGATCCTATCTAAACTAAGTTGAACTTAAGTTACTCTATAAAATAGCTAAATTTTAATTAGGTTGATAACATTCTTATCAATCATATCTTATAAGACTTGTATATCTGTTAAGTGTCAATTCTTTGCCAAAATATATTTTATATATTATTCCTAACTTGCCCCTAAATTCATATAATCATTAGTCAATCATCCAAATTCTTCAAATTTAGTTAACTAGGACCATTAATTTAAGATAAAATATATTTAGGTTAAAGGGCCTTGAGTCACTCAATAAGCCTTATCATAAACATAACTATTGTTTTATTCTTAAATAATGGAAGGAAACCATCATTTTCTAAGCTAGTTTTAAGCAATATTGTCTGTGGTATTTAGAAGGAAAGGAATCAAAGAATTGTTTTGAAGGAGTTTATACATGAAAAAAAGTTGATTTAATATAATAGTGAATAATTTTATAGACCAACTGCTTACCCATAACCTAAACTAGAGATGCAATACAGATTTTGCTTTGAAATGGAGTCTTCCATTTGGAGACTAAAAAGGGATTTAGGTGGAAATTACGTAGAATTCTCTTCTTGCACCATTAAATACTAAACACTGAAGCTAATAACAAGTAATCAGTTAGAATTACTAATTAATGTAGCTTTCACTTTGTATTAGTTAATCTAGCTTTTTATATGGACAAATGTCTAGAAGACTATGAAACCCAGTTCTGACTTTTTCTATACGAATATTAAGGAACAACTAGACTTCGTCATGTGATTTGTTTCTGGACGGATAGTTTGGCTATTTTTAGACCACTTTAAGGTTTAGCTTAAATTGCACTGTTTTGATTTTGTTTATGTTTCCAATTTTTACCGAATCTTATTTGAACCTTTTTGAATGTGTATGAAACTTTTTGAAGACCTAGAAATAGGACTTACCATATATGAATTGGGAGACTAAATATTTGAATATAAAATTAAGCATAATGTATTCCAAAGAAAATTTATATGTAGATAAATGATTTGTATGCATATTCATTACTCATATATGTATAGTATGATTATAAAAATGTGATTTTGACATCCTTCTAATGGTGGTAAGCCATGAATTACATGTTTGAATGCAAATATAGATTTTATGACTTGAAATGTATAGCATATGATAGTTAATATATGAATTGTGAAATTTGCAAGTGGTTAAAGGAATGTTATAGTGCCTACTCTATTGTCTTGGTTGTGGATAGAAAGGCATGCCTATAAGTTACAGTGCAACTGCTACAGTTGGACACCACTGGTGTCTATAGTTTGATACCTTCGGGTATCCACAGTTTGATATCTTCAAATATCCACAGCACCCATTATCTACGCCCACAGAAAATGTGCAGGCTTAATATAAAGGAAACTTAACATTCATAAATAAGAAATACAGCATGACAACATGAATAATTGTTATTGATGAGCATTTGTATTGGTTGTAATGATAATTGAACTAATGTGCAATTATATTGATAATTTGTATCAATGAGCATTGAATATTAATATTTGGCTTATAAATGTGCATTTTTGGTATATGGATAATATGTTGAAGAATATTTATATTATGTACTTTGCTTAAGTATGTCATCATTGTTTACATGAGCATTGAATATCAATGTTTAGTTCATGAATGTGAATTGATGGTATATAAGTTGTGATATTTCTGAATGTGTGTGCTTGGCAGATGACTGCCGTGAATGGTCATCCAAACTAATGTTTTTCCCACTAAGCTTTTAAGTTTAGCATGAGTGTTAATCCTTGTAGGTCCAAGTCATGGGAGTGAGGTACAGGGAACATCTATAGGGATGAAGACCAACAAATAGAAGAAAAAGTACTTATGGAATGTGTTTTTAGTTACATATGATTGCACATGTAATAAAAAAAAGGAAATTGTATGTTTTCTTTTAGATTACCATGTAAACGTAAAGATGTATTACTACAATTAAATGATAATGTTAAGCAATAGGGAGTTTTGTAATATGTATATGTATAGCATTGAGTAGAATTGTATACCTTGAATGCATGTCCAGGAATTTGGTTGCTATATATGTGAATGGTTGTAGGCTCTGTATAGGGGGTGTTACAAGTCATTTGTTCATACACGTTCCTTCTTCCCGATCTTGAGGATGCTGAAAAACTTCTTATAGCAAATGTACCTTTGGCAGACCTAAGAATGTCCTCATCAATGGAATGTGACAAAAGGAGATGGTAAAGATAAGCCTCTCTTCACCATGAATCTTAGGAATACATGTAATTAGAAATTATGTAATTATGGTCTGAGGAAATCCCTCAACTTTAAGATCTAACCCTACTGTTAGACCTTTAAGTCCTAATAGTGGAATTATGTAAGATTTGGCGACCTTAACCAATGTTTGACTCCGGGATGAAAGAACAAGGTAAAGACCTGTGAGTAGGCAAGGAAAATGAGCATTGTCGATGAGTTGGCATGCATTGGTACATATTGGCAGAAATCTTTGACAAGATGCAAGATTTTTGGATGTGAGACCAAAAGATAGTTTGAGATGGACCTTGGTTTGATGGTGAGCTGGATCATATCTATAAAGGAGACATGTGAGAGCTCTAAGGACTTAATGTGTACTCAAATAGATGAACCATGACTAATGGCCTTGACATGAGTAAGCATTAGATCAGACCAATATGCTATGAAAGGCTTTGGGCTTGGATGACTCGTTATCATTAGATAAATATTAAAGGGAGATCTTGGATAATGTGGCAGATAAGATCACAGTAGGTATACATTAGCTCTACAAGAAAAAGACAATCTATGATGATCATTTGAAGAAGTAGAGTTCCTCATGGATATGGATGTATCTTTCCTAGTTAAATTTAATCTCTTATATTGTTAGTTGTGATGTAGCTAAATCTTATCAGATAGAGTTCTATTTAGATAGAAGTGTTATCTAATTAGTTAGTATGATATATTGCAATAAGGATAGAGGTAATCTAGGTAGTTTAATTCAATTAGGATTTTGAATTGTAAAGCTAGAGGTGCCTATAAATAGCTTATTTGAGCCTTGCTCCTAATGAACAAAGGAGAGAGGAAGGAAACACATTAAGAGAGAGCATTTCTTGATATACTTTTGGGGAAGTAATAAAGGTTAGTTTTTATCACAGCTCTTATGTGTTTATTATTGCCTATGATTATTTATTACTTTCGTAATATTCCTACTCAAGCAAACAATTTAGGGGTCGTGAGGTATTCAAGAACAAGGTTTTATTATTCAATGATCACGTGAAACGATTGAGTCTTACTTAAACAGACTTAAGTGAGATTTTTGTGCAAAGGAATAGCACAACTTCGATATAAGTTTGTCTAGAAAAACATTTGTAACAAATAGTATCAGAGCCAAAATATCAATATCGTGGGAGGTAACAATTTGATAGAGCTTGTCAATAAAGTGTAGGCACTCATAAGGCCAATTCCTTAACCAAAGGAAGAGATCACTTCCTACTCATCTCAGTTCAAGATTCTAGAGGCACAAATCCAATAGTTACAACATCAAATAATGGATTTGATGAAGGCACAAGAGGATTCTAGATTAGATATCATGATCTTAAAACATGCCATTGCAACGTAGGATGTTAGACATGTTGAAAGCATTTTGGTGAAGGTATGAGAGCCCCCATGTTTTTTATGAAAAGCGGAGTGCTAAGGAGCTTGAATTTTTTTTGGAACATAAAGCAATACTTTGTAGTGGCAAAGGTGTTCAATTCGGAGAAGGTGTCAATCATGGCTATGTATATAGTGAAGGATGTGAAGTTGTGGTGGAGAACGAAAACCTCTAATGACGTTAGTGTGGGTACATCTCCCATTGACACTTAGTAGAAAACGGAGTTAACAGACTAGTTTCTCTCTAACAACACTTCATAGCTCTCGAGGGAAGTTTTGAAAAGGTTAAAGCAAGATGATTCGATGTAAGAGTATGAGAGGAAATTCACATCTTTAATGTTGAATATACAAAACATGCCTGAGGAAGACAAGTTGTTCAAATTCATAAATGGCTTGCAAGGTTGGGCATAATTGGAGCTTCAGAGGTAGAATGTAAAAGACCTCCTAAGCACGATAGTGGCTATGGATGCCTTAGTGGATCTTCAAATGCCACACCAATTCAAACTAGTAATGAGGGAAAGAAGAATGGTGGGACACAGTATGGTTTAAAGAAAGGCAAGGAGAAGGTAAGTGGATCTTCTCATTGTAAGTCCAAGAAACAAACAAAACGGGATATTGCTTATTTTATTTGTGAAGGGTCACACTTTGTTCATGAATGCCGAATATGGAAAGTGGGTGAGGAGAAAATAAATTCCATGTTTGTGAAGGATCAAAGAGAAAAAGTTGATGCTAGATGGAAAAAGTCTACCTTAATAATTATGTTTTTTAGGCATAATAAGCGTTGTGAATGAGTGTTCGAACAAAAGTAAAGATAAACCTAATGAAAAGGGAATATGGTATGCTGGAGATGTGCCAATGACCAAAGAGTCTTCAAGGAAACTAGATGCAAAGGGGTGCCCATAAATTATTTCGATAAGGGCATCGAGTTCTTCTAATGGGGGTGGTTTGTTAGATCATTAAGTACATGGAATTGTGCAGGCATTAGCAAGCCTTGACCAATGTTTGACACTTGGGACGATGGAACAAGGTAAAGACTTGTAAGTAAGCAAGGAAAACGAGCATTATCGATGAGTTGGATGCATTGGTGCATATTGGTAGAAATCTTCGAAGAGATGTAAGATTCAGATGTGAGGCCAAAAGATATCTTGCGATAGACCTTGGGTTGAAGGTTAGCTAGATCACATGTATGAGGGAGACATGTGAGAGCTCTAAGGACTTAATGTGTGCTCAAATAGATGGACCGTGACTAATGGACTTGACATGGGTAAGCTTTGGATTTGACCGATGTGCTATGAAAGGCTTTTAGCTTGGATGACTCATTTTCAATAGATATGGATTAAAGGGAGATCTTAGATGATGTGATAAGATCACAGTAGATGTACATTAGCTTTAAAAGATAAAGACTATCTGGGAGGTTCATCTAAAGATAGTAAAGTTCTTAATGGATATGGATGTATCATTCCTAGTTAAATGTAATCTCTTATTTTGTTAGTTGTGATATACCTAAATCCTATCATATATAGCTCTATTTAGATGAGAGTGTCATCAAATTAGTTAGTGTAATATAATGTAATAAGGATAGAGGTAATCTAGTTAGTTCAGTTCAATTAGGATTCTAAATCGTAAAGCCAGAAGTGCCTATAAATAACTTATTTGAGTCTTACTCCTAGTGAATAGAAAAATCCAATTAGTTAGTGTAATGTAATGTAATAAGGATAGAGGTAATCTAGTTAGTTGAGTTCAATTAGGATTCTAAATCGTAAAGCCAGAAGTGCTTATAAATAACTTATTTGAGTCTTACTCCTAGTGAATAGAGGAGAGAGGAAGGAAAAAATATAGAGAGATGATTCCTTTATATACTTTTAGGAAAGTAATAAAAGTTGGTTTTTACTGTAACTTTCGAAGTATTCTTACTTAAGTGTGAGAGTTAAATACTTCGAGGGTCATAAGACATTCGAGAATAAGGTTTTATTAGTCTACAATCACGTAAAAAGGTTAAATCTTGCTTAAACGGACTTAAGTAAGATTGTCATCTAAAGGAGTAGACACAACTTTGGTATAAGTTTGGTGTCTAGAAAAACCATTGTAACAACTACCATATTAAACTTATAGAAATGGAGGGTTTACACATTATGTAGAACAATTAATGACGATTTGAATTTCAATTTTAACTTAGGGATTAGGGATTTCCAATGTTTCAAATGTGGGAATGAGGGATAAAAACGAAGGATGAAGGATGAGGGATTGGTGCATCAATGACAAGTATTTTATGTAACACCCCACTCCCGCTGGACCCGAACCCGAACCCGATATCGACAGTGATATCCGAATCCATGCCCTGCGAGGGTGGCGTGTCACATCACTTCACTAAACAAAAGTTGGTATAAATTTTTTTGAATACTCTTATCACTTATCATTCATGTGGGCCCACTTTTTCCTTTCAAAACATTTTGTCTATTTAAACCGAAAGCGAAGCATAGTACAACACAATGAAATTTACAAAAAAACTCTTATTAGCCATTTGGGCCCATTTCCAATTACACAGTACAATCGTTTCAGTTTCTCAAAAGTAATACAAACTGTCATATTCGATTTCACAAATTACAACTGTAATAAT
>JAOQML010000197.1:31304915-31329980 GCA_027568935.1 Erythroxylum urbanii | reverse complement strand
GTACACTGATGTATATACAGATGTTTTGGAGTAATGCAAAGAGGATTTTGGTTTTAAAAAAATTGTAAATTTCATTTACTGGTTCTTATGCTTTTAATGTATGTGATGCCATGTGGAGTTCGATAATAATTACACGTAACGCTCCGTTATCTTAGGTTATGTGTCGGAATGACCTACGGGCGTCCCGATGCGTATCCTAGGGTAATGGGGTGTTACAAGTTGTGACCGGAGTTGTTAGTGAAAAAGAGCTTAAAGCTCAGACTATGGTAAGAGCCTCTGGCTCACTATATAAAATGAGTTATGTATCCCCAACGAATAAGGGACAATATTAATGAGCCTGATACCCACAACGGATGCGGGACAGTGAAAAAGACAATCAGTCACAACAATGTAATAAAGGAATGTGAGTCTCATGAACATTGCATATACACATGAATTATATAATTTGGATGATTGAAATTGAAATGTGGAATTGAATTGAATGAAAAATGTGAACATATATGTACAAAGTGTTTTATGATGATACATTAGAAATTAAATGTTGTGAATTAAATGATTGTATGTGTTGATGTGATATGTGTGATATGAGTGAACCATGGAGGATGGTTACTCAACTGAGTTCACAAAACTCATCAAAATCACAACGTTGACATTTAAGGTACGAGAGTGACAACTTAGCTTCTAAGACCACTTAGAAGAGATTTAGTATAGCTTTTGGATAGAGGACATGGCTCAAAGGTCAGTCAACTGGGATTGAAGGATTTAGTTAATCTTTTTGTTAATTCCTCATATATGTAGCATGCTTTATAGATAGAGTTGTGAACTCTGATAGGTTGCCATTGTACAAACGTAAAAGTTGTATGCAATGCTACATTGTAAATTTTGGGTTATTAAATGAAATTAGGAATTTTTGGGTTTTAGACATTGTGATATTTATGTTTTAATTTATGATGCGATGGGATATCTGAAAGTGATATAATTAGCTCGCCATTTCTATCGGGCACGTGCACGGACGTCTAAATGGCATACGTGTACGTGTCGGATCGGAGTGGGGTGCTACATAAAGACCATAATTTTGTCATTTGATAAGGAAAACATGGAGTCAAGCCAACGATAATAAAGAAAGACACTACTTAGTAGGCAACCCAAAGGAAGTTGAGTCCTTTTTCTTTACATTTTTCATTTGTTATTTTTATTAGATGCTCTATTTCTTACATTAAACAATACATTGGAGACAATGTAAGTTCTAAGTGTGGGGGTGGGGCAATGTTTATTTTAAGTTCTTTTCTCATTTTAAAAAAACAAACATTCCATCTTTTTTTATTACTTTTAGGACTATATAGTTATAATTAAAGACTAGAATTAAAAAAAATTATGTCAACTTGGTCATGTATTTTTTTAATGATTGGTCATTGTATGTTTTCTTTAGAAGAGTAGTGACTAATGGATAGACATAAATTAGTGAGATTTTGAGCCTTTTAAACTAACACATCTATATTAGTCTCATTGTCTTTTATTTATATATGACCTTTGGACATGTACATGTTGACTTTTCCTTGATTTTATATTCAATACCATAATTTTATCACATGCATTAACATGAAAATGTGATAGGTTAATTAATTGACATATCATTTTATGGTATTTTTGGAGCATATTAGATAGATATTATTCTAATTGTGATGTTTTTACATTGTTTTTGGAGGTTAGGAGATGTGGAGCTGTTTTGGAGAAAAGAAGTTAAAATTGGCCAAATTGGAGAAGAATTGTATAAGGAATTTAAGAAGCCACAATGACAGGGCAGCCATAAGTGATTAAGAGAGTGTGGGCATGCGAATGAACTGAAATTCAAAAGATGACCAGCCAAGGGTATAGGATACCACATGGACACGTGGATGATGAACCTGAAAATCCCCTAGGTTATGAAAATTTTAAAACACACCAAATTCCTACATTGTTGGAGAATTATTTCCTTATTTATCACTTTGGAGGCAATATTTACTATTCAAACTTTGGTAAATCCTTATCATTAGGAAGTTTTATTCCAATTAGGAGTCTATTAGGATGTTTTCTTACATTATTTAGACTATTTGGATAAGAAGTAAAAGAGCTAAAAAAGGAATAAAATTCAAGGACTCTAGACATTTTAGACTCTAAATTTTTACTTACCCCAGACGTCTTTTTGGGACAGAGTACATGCATAGGTGGATTTTTCAACTTTTCACTTTTGGCTCTCCAGTGTTGTTTTTCCTCTCAACTTCTTCAAGATAATTACTTTTCAATAATTGTTATGCACTCTTTCTTCTCTATAGCTTGTAACTAATGTATTAATTCTAGTTAGAGGATTATATTGAAGCCTTGATCCTAAATTAATTATAAGATCAAATAGGTTTTTCTTGAATTCAATCATGCATGGGTATTTAATTATTTCATAAATTCACTAATTTTAATTTTATTGATGTTGTAACATATGGTTTTGTAAAGTATTAACTAAAAAATTTAATTCTATTTGATAAAAATTGTAAAGATTCTGGGCTAATTCTAATCTTTCTTTTACAGGATTGAGTCCTTCAGCATTACTAATCATAAATTGTAAATAATTATATCTTTGTTCATAATATTGATTTAATTCGAGTTGCCATCTAATGAGCCTCCCTTAATTATAATTGGTTTTAATATTATATTTCGTAAATCCACATAAATATTTCGAGTCAGTTTGAATGGTAAATTCAACAGGTAATAAATCAATACCCCATTTTTTCAAAGTTTTGAGATAGGCTGATGTTTCCTTCTCATGAATTAGATACTTGCTTTCAGCAGAACTAAAAGTGCCATTTATGTACTTGTATAATAAATATTTCTTTTGATTATGTGGTTTTGCCAATAGGCAACCAACTGATGTATCTATACTGGCATCAATTTGAATCAAAAGTATATCTGTGGATAAATAATTATGAATGGTAATTTAGCTTATGGAACAATAAAGTTTAATACAAGACTAAAAATAGGTTTACCATTAATATCTCAAAATTTAGACAAAACAATTACCATCGCTTATAAATTTTATCGTGATAATTTAATGACTAATGGACAATATGCCTTTTCAATTAAATATCAAATTAGTTACGCTTTATGAAATTCACACCATAGTATTGAATTCAAAAACAGTGAAAAATTTATATCGAACAATTATTTAATGATGTTGCAAAAGTAGGAACCAATTTATGAACTACCTTAAGAGAATTACCTGAAATAAAATATCCAATAAATCTTGAAGATACACCAAGACTATCTTTAAGCCATACCTCTCTAGATCAACGAAAAATTTTTCATTCACTATCTGTACGACTAGAAAAACCTATTCGATTTACAGAGCCTGGAAGCTCATATAGTCCATCACTTAAAATTACAGAACCAAAACTTAGAACAAATGATTCAGAACAAAGTAGTTCTAATGATATAATAACAATTAAAAATAAACTTAATGAATTATCAACACATATTAAGAATATTTTGTGAGTGTTAGTAAACAAGTATCAGAAATATTAGAAAAACAAATTCAGATAAAACATCAGTTAAATGAAGCAATACGAAAACAAATAACTATAATACAAACTATACAAGTTTTATTACATGAAAATAAAGTAATAAATGCACAAATTCAACAAATAATAAAAACAGAAACAATAGGTAAAAAGTTGGTATCAAAGCCTATTAGAACTGAAATCTCATTAGTAAAACCATGGAAAACATAGAAAAATTCCCTGAAGATAAAAATATTGAACCTATTGGTCATATTAATATTGAAAACGATATAAAAACATAATTAGAGGAGATTACTCATTTAATTAAAAAATTAAATCTCAAAAATCACTCTATTCAAAAAGAACTTATTAAACCTATCACTGATCAAGATGAAGTTATTTATGGTTATGAATTTGATCAAGAAGATTTTATGGATCAACAAAAGAAAGACGATTAAGCAAAAAGTAGTCAGGTAGGCGAAAAACGTAAAAGGTGCCAACAAAATACATATAATTAGGAATCTAAACAAATAGAAACTGAAGAATTAAATAGATTTGGTTATTATAGAAAATATCATAAAATCAAAATTTCCAACTGAATATACACCCAAACATGTACAGTTAGGACCCGATGGAATATTAAATTTAGATTGTGTAATAGCACTTTAATGGTCAAATAAATTAGCATTAGTAATACAGTTAGAAAAACCTTTGAAGGATTACAAAATATAAGTATTCTATGGAATTTTATCACTTATAAAACTACTAGGACAGTACTCAATTTTTATTAGATAATGAAGAAAAAATTAAAAATACTACTGAATGCTTAAATGCAATCGAACCTATAAAAGCTTTTCATGTAGTAGCAAATGAAATTTATAAAGAATTTATTGGAAAAGATATTGTTAGTTATAAACAAGAAATCAAAAATGAAGAACGTAAAAATGCTTTATGGCATTTAAATAATATGAGAATTTGTAATATTTGCTATCTTGAACAATATATTTGTGAATTTAAAAAATATTATTATCAATTAAGGAGAATAGAACAAGAAATGTATATTCAAATTTTCATTCAAAATTACCTTATCCTATTAATAAAAATGTCGAAGAATTATTTTTATTAAAACAAAGTAAAAATCTAGTAGCCTATATAGAAGTCATTTCTCAAAAATGCCTAGGAGCAAAATTACACAAAACATTAAAACATAAAAATATTCAACTCTACTGTTCTAAGTATTCTGAAGCTCCACAACAATGTGGTTGTGACTTTACACCCTATAGATATCCAAAAGCTAAACATTCAAAATTTCGGTGAAAAACATATAAATGGAAAAAATATCCGAAAAACAATTTTATAAAAAACCATTTACTCCTTGTAAAAAATTCTTTCGAAAAAAATCATATAGATAGCTAAAACCTAAACGATAATATGGTCCACAAGGGAAAAAACAATGTAAATCCTGGTTACGTAAAGAAGGACACTATGCAAATGAATGTCCTAAATGAAAATCAACTAATAATAAAACAAAGTATAATGAAAAAATTAATATTCTAAATTCTGCATTAACATATAAATTAGAACCCATTTAATCTGATTATGAAACTGATTCTACAATCAATACTTTATATTATTATGAATCTCAATGTCAAACCTCCAAATCAACAGACAAATCCCAACACAACGTTTATACAAGTACAGATTCAGAATAAAAAAGTAAATGCATATATAGATACTGGAGTCACAATATGTATAGTTACCAAAACCTTACTAACTAATTGGAAAAAATTACATAAACCATTATAGATAAGAATAGCCAATGGAAGTTTTATGATATATAAGTTATTATAACAATATTATTATTGAAAACTATACATTTATAGTACCCTCAATCTATCAGCAAGAATCTGGCTTACCATTTATCTTAGGAAATAATTTTTAAAATTATATCATCCTTTCTGTCAATATTTACATTATATCACTCTTAAAACTCCTTTAATTAATTCCTTAAATCAAAAATCTATTATACTCAAAATTCATATTTATCATACATCATATTATCATACTTTAAAGCTTATTAATGAAAAAATGAATCAACTAATAAAGTCTGTAGCGACCAAAATACTAATACTCAACTTATAGAGATTAAATTAAAAGACCCTAACTAAGAAATAAATATTAAAAATAACATTCCATAACTCAACAAGATGTACAAGAATTTATTGAAGAATATTCATAATTATTAGCAAAACAATTAATTTCTCCAAGTACAAGTAAACACTCTGCACCTGCTTTTTATGTTAATAATCATTCCGAACAAAAACGAGGCAAAAGACGTATGGTTATTAATTATAAAAAATTAAATGAAGCAACTATAGCTATTGTATATAAATTGCCATGAAAAGATTATATTATTAATAAATTAAAAGGACATAAATGGTTTACTACATTAGATGCCAAATTTGGTTATTGCCAACTTAGATTACACATTAATACAAAACCATTAACTGCTTTTACTTGTCCTCCACAAAAACATTTTCAATGGAATGTGTTACCCTTTGGTTTAAGATAAGCGCCTAGTATTTATCAACGTTTTATGGATACCAATCTAGAAGGATTAGAAAATTTTACTCTCGCTTATATAGATGACATTATCATCTTTTCAAATACTGATAAAGATGATCATATGAAAAAAGTCAAAGTTGTACTCCAAAGATGTCAAGAAAAAGGATTAATTTTAAGTAGAAAGAAAATTAAATTAGCTCAGCAAAATATTGAATATTTAGGAATTGAATTTCATAATGGATTTTTAAAATTACAACCCAACATTCTCTTAAAAATACAACAATTTCCATACATTTTTAAAAATAGAACTCATGTATAACAATTTTTAGGACTCCTTAATTATATATCAGCTTGCTAAAGAATGGAAAAGTTTACAACTAAAATGTAGTATTAAACATTAATGGAATTGGACTCTCGAGGATATTTTGAAAAATCTAAAGATTTACCTATCCTATATAATTATTTATCCACGGATATACTTCTGGTTTAAATTGATGCCAGTATAGATACATGGGCTGGTTGCCTATTGGCAAAACCACCTAATCAAAAGAAATATTTATTATGCAAGCACATAAATGGCATTTTCAGTTCTGCTAAAAGAAAGTATCCAATTTATGAGAAGGAAACATTAGCCTATCTCAAAACTTTGAGAAAATCGCGTATTGATTTATTACCTGTTGAATTTACTATTCAAACTAACTCAAAATATTTATGTGAATTTACGAAATGTAATATTAAAACCAATTATAATCAAGGGAGGCTCATTAGATGGCAACTTGAATTAAATCAATATAATTTTCATATCCATTATATAAAATCTTCTGACAATAGCCTTGCAGATATTTTAACCAGAGAATAGAAGCAGCCATAGTCAGTCTGAAAGATTCATTGACTAAGAAAGAAGCAGAATTATCAGAACTTTAACACTAAGTGAGAACAATAACAAAAGAGATTAATAAGCTAAGGACGATGATTACTCTCCTTGAATAACAACTTGTTCCAGAGACCACTCCTTCTCAGACCATTACACCTATTCCTATTACTCCTTCACAAATTATTTAACCCACCAATACATAAATTACTCCACACAAAAAAGAAGATTTTAAGGAAGATAAAATGTATGTCATTTTCAATGGAACAATGGCTGGCATATATGATGAATAACATAAGGCAGTTGTTCATATTACCAGAAAACCACATATCCTGCATAAACGTTTTCCCAATAGACAACTAGCAGAAAAAGCCTTTACCAAGTTTAAAACTCCAGCATTAAGACCTCAGTATAAACAAGTTTTTAATAAACCCTTCCAGAATCAAATATGAAGTCTTTGGGATGACCAGTGAACATGGATAAAATCAACACATTACCCACCAAGGCACTAAAAGACAAAATGAGGAAACTTACATCAGAAATGTTTTGTGTCTATTTTCAGGCCCTTAACGACTGGAGATCAAAAAATATTCTAGTACTATCCACAAAATAGAAGACATTATGGACCTAAGGCGATTATCTTCCTTGAAGCAGATCTCTTAACTACATATCTATTTTTTCAAAGTAGATTAATCGACACTATCTACCTCACTAATCTTAACATCCTTTCAGAATTTCCTACAAGTTTTATCCAAGCAGTGAAAAATTATCACCACCACTTTGCTAAAGAGCGGGAAGTATTTATCAAAGTTTTCAGTAGCTACTCAATCTTTAAAGAAACCGAGAACCTTAAAGATGCCGAAATCAAAATATCAAGACTCACATTTATCCAAATCGAAGTAAGTAATGGCATGTATCCCCAATTGGTGAATCACCTAAACATGATTTTAAATGGGATCTAATTAACCAATTTAACCCCCATTGTCTAGATGGTGCGTATCAACAATGCATCAGAATAACTTCTCAGTCATTACTCAAGGTTAATTATAAAGGGTCAAATATCATCATGATTCAGCCTACAAAGCCCCTATATCACTGGAGGCTCTACAAATTATTAGACAGTTTGAACATCCATTTTTAACGATGGGAGGAATTTTCACTGAATTATCAAACCAATGGAAGTATGCTATCTGCTAGCAACTCAACAATCATACTTAGCACAAATGCTAATACTGCTTAACAACATCTACTGACAAAGATGAATCTGGCTCCATCGAAGCAATAATTGAAGAATAGCTGTAAAGCAAAAGCAAAAACCATCCAAAGTATGTAGGCCCTTTGTTAGCCACCGGCTATTTTTAGCTTTTACTGTTTTTTTCTTTTTATCTTTTCTTTAGTCTTTTCTTTTCGTTTGGACGGTTGTGCTTTAACAAATTCCTTCGGTTTCTTGTAACGAGCCAACCATTTGCCTATATGAGGAATGCTTGTATCCATTATCGTTATGAAATAAATAACATTTTTGTTCCTTACCTTTTTCCCCTTCCAAATTCTAGCCTACAGATTGGCATTCAAAAGGAAAAAAGCAAATTAGGTATGTTTGCAAATTGTTTTTGTTTTATCACTAAATAATCATCTTTGTATCATTATTAAAAAAAAGCTTTTATGGCTATTATTTTATCATTTATTATGCAAATATTACTGAGTGTTTATTATATCCAACCTTGTTTGTTCATGATAATTATTAGTCATGTATGTTTAAATACACATGATCTACTTGATTTATTTGATAAAATAACAATTTATGGATTTATACCATACTTAGACAATATTTCTTTGATAAAATATTTTCTCCTGATATTAATTATAACAATTTGTGTTAATTCCTCTTATTATGCTGTCTATAATAATTATTTTCTAAATTCTCATTTCTTATGTTTATTTAATAATGATTTATGCATGTCTACCCATTTTTATATTCTTAACTATTTCTTTTACCTATTTAAATCCTAACTCTATTTGCTTATTATTGCACGATTATTTCAGATCTACATTTAATTCAGTTATTTCACAATGTTTAGTTAAATACGTTTATCTTTGTAATAAACAACCACATAAAATACAAAATCCCTTTTATTTACTCACGTATTATTAAAATAAGATGCCTGTTTGTACTCTTTGTAAAATACTTCATCAATCTATAAGATATAACGAAAATAAATTAGGCATTAGTAGACAACTTATTCAAATTGCTACTTCAATGTATAAGTTTTTTCAGTCTATAAATGCCCCTAGTGAAGACATTCAAAATGCTCAAAAGAAAATTGATTCACATTATGAAGTATATCGGTTAGAAAAAAGAAGATGCTAAATATTTATATAACCAATTCAAGGAACATTATTTACAACATCTCTATGAATAATATGACTTGTCATTTCTGTTACCAATTACATGAACATATAGAGTATATTACTAATCTAGCAAATCAATATAAAACTGGAAAAGAATATTACGAACAAAGATATAATTATTTACGATTTATGATCAGTAATGCTGAAGGACTCAAAGCTGTAAAAGAAAGATTAGAATTAGCCCAGAATCTTTACAATTTTTATCAAATAGAATTAAATTTTTTAACTAATACTTTACAAAACCATATGTTACAACATCAATAAAATGGAAGATACAATAACAAAAGATACATATACCGAAAATCAGACTATATTAGACATAGATAATTTAGAATTAACTTAATCAACCGGTATTTTTCATATAAATACACTCCTTTCTAAAGAAAAACAAAAGCAAATATCTAAAACGTAATTAAATCTTAAATCTAGACAAGATATACAAAATTCTCTTCTAAAAAATTAATAAATCACCAAAACATTTTTTATTATGTTAAAACTGATAGTTTTGGGTTTTAATGAATAGATGCATATATTTAATAATCCTGAAATATTCTACTATTAATTAAAACATCAAAACTATAATTGATAGTTGGTTTTAATAAGTCGCAGTCGACATAATTTTATTTCCTCATCAAGAAGTTTAATCTATGTAGTGGAATTAATTAATCTGATTGCAATATATCATCTATTGAGTTTGTTAGTTAGAAATGTGTCTTTCTGGATCTTAAGGTTATCGAAATGCTAAATCCTACAAGTTGTCTCTAGGGTTGTCTTTTAATTAGGGACTAATTATTCAATTTGTTCGTGATTACCCTACAAGGTAATGAAAGATTGATTATTATTGATCTTTCTTAAGAACTAGAACCAATTTATTTAAAAATGTGTTGAATTGCTTTTGCATCAATGATCAATTGCATGAATCAAGGTGAAAATAAATTCCTTTAACTAGAAGTTTGTTTTATTGAATTTCAAATCAATTCATTTTTGTTATTTTTAATATTGCATTTTAACATAATTTCCAAATCCTTTTTTTACTTATTTGTTTCAAAGAGATAAACCACCATTTCCTAAATAGACGACCCTACTCTACCGTGCTACGTAATATTTTGAGTAGGTTAATTATTTTTGGCTTGTTTGACACACACCAAAATGGTATAGGCATTCCTTGTTCTATTAGCTGCGTTGGCCAAATAGCCTACCAATGACATGATTTATCCTTTTGTTAAGCCCCTTAAGTTATTAGCCTTTTATTTTCTAGCATTCTACCCAATAAAGCAAAAATGTCATATGAAAAGGAATAATGCTTTAACAATGGGCATAAAAAATCAAGTTTTAGGATACCACAGTGATCACTAACCACATTATGAGCTTTTAACCTACCAAATGTCTTACCTAATGCTTAAAGCTAGTGGAACATTTGAAATTATTGACGTTTATGGATGCACAAGAGCATAAATGTGGGGGTGTGGATATATGCGGGTTAGTTATAATTGATGGAATGTGATGTTTATCTCTTATCAATGAATTACATCATTGATGTAGTTTCTTTTAATTTTTGTCTAAAAAGGAAAACAATAAAAAATAAAAAGAGAAAAGATGTTATCGAGGAGAAAAATCATTTTTTAATCAAAGTAATTCATGTTAGTGTTTCATCTCAAAGTTGTGTAGAATGCATGAATTGATTATAATGCAAATAAGAGAGATGTTGTGAAGAGTCACTTTTTGTAGTTACAATGTATCATTTACCATTAACTTTTGTGGGTGAATTCTTCTAATTTTTTATGCTTTATGTGGTTTGTAGTGTGAAGGCTTTAATTTAAGTTGTGAAATAGAGTTTTTGAATTCATTATAGCTGATGATTCCCAGTTTTTTGTTGATGTTAATTTTTGCACTTGATACTCCCTTAAATGCTTTTCCTGTTTTACTAGTTTGATGGCTTTTGAACTACATGATCCAGATACTTCTCACTTTAAACTTTTTCCCCATTAAAACCTTGAAAAGTTTGTTGATTCATGATTAAACATATGAATCTTTAATGGCAGAGAACTGAAATGATATGCAAAGTCGTGGAATGTCTTGATCATTAAAGTTGTTATGGACTTATAGATTTATCTTATTATTAAACACAACTTGTCAAGGTCTACCACTAAATTGCTCAGTTTTTTTATTGGAATAGTTGTTGATTGATCATAGTAAAAAAATTGAATGTTTAAATCTTGTTATGGTTTTGAAAGCTATTCTTATTTCCTTATGGCTATCTATTCTTAAATTATATGAAAAATAAGGAAGTGTTTTACTTTTGATTTTGATTTTTGGTTTTATTTTTACCCGAGGACAGTCAAACTTTAAGTATGGGGGACCTTGATAAGTGTTTGTTGACTATATATTTACTCCCTATTGCTTATTAATTAATGTTATAATGTGCTTAAGATACTTAATTTGGTTCATATTTTGTTTTAGCTACAAGTTAGAGAAACAAGAACCAAAATGGGCTAAAACATATCCTTGGAGCTATCCTATTGACTTTCAATCTTATTTTCCTTTTTGGAATAAGAAGGAGATGAATTAGGGTGAATATGGGACAAGGAATGAAACAAATGAAGTTATTGTAACTTACACGACCATATATGAGACTGTGTAACTCACTTAAACCGTGTAAGACCTATAAATGCAATTTCAGCCTCTCCTATAACCAACGTCATTGTTTATTGACTTACTCGATTATGTAGCAACCCACACAGTCGTATGTGGACTTGCATGGCTATGTAAGTGGCCTTATAAATAGCTTACCAAGACCATGTAAGTTTGTAAATTTAAGGAAAAATGACACACACAAACACCTACATACCTATGTAGATGACCATATGTTGTGATGGAACACTACTTTTTACTATAAAAGGGCATTTAAGAGGCCAAATAAGCTATAAAGAGTTTAGAGACATGAAAGGGAGAAAAATTCTTACCTCTAGGAGAGTAATGACAAGCTAAAATTTATCCTTCTTATTCAAAGGAGATATTAGGGCTGACGAACATGTTTAGATATTTCTTAATCTAGCAGTGTTGTTCTCACTCTCTTTTGGAATTAATTATTTTATTCTATGACTAAAGTTTTGGTATTTTGTATTAATGATTTGAAAACTTCAATTAGATCATTTATGTATGAACTCATTACTAGAATCTAGATTACAATATGTAATTGTTGTAACTATGATTCACTTGTGGTAAACTAATGGTTGTGTATCATTAGGGATAACATAACATAGGTTAAATGACCTAAGCTTAAGTGGTTGTTGTCGAGATTAACCTATTTTCCTATTACATAATGCGGTTGTCACACTAATTCTGAAGAGCTTATTCTAGGTTGTTTGATAGCTAGACCTAATTAAAGAGCTTGTTTTGATTAGAAACAACATAAGGAAAAATTATGGTTAACAAAGCTTTTTATTAACCTACGGTTAAATTTTTCAAAGAGAGGTTTGAGAATAACATGATGATTGATTTTGCTCATTCGGGTGAAGGTTAAGATTGAGCTAAGAACTGGATTTAACCTAATTGTCAATTTCATCACTTTTGTAATCTTGATTTGATTTACCTTCAATAGTTTAGTTTTACATTATTATGTTAATCGAATTCAACCAAAATCCTGCAAATCCTAAACACTTATTCATTGAAAAAGCCAAACACATAAACACTGGTTTATTCATTGAAAAAGCTAAACACATGCTCTTTGTAGATATGATCCTTATTCACCACTATATGAATTTAGTCTTATAGAGTTAGGTTTTATTTTTTGATGTATTTGACACGCATCACTTACTTAATATCTTGTTCTATGAAAAAATCCTTGTTTATACTAAATAAGAGAAAGTTCTAGGTAAGGCTTGCAAATCTTGTTGTATATTAAATACTTTTAGGGGTTTAATGGTAAGGGAATGATTTATATGTAATTAACATATATATGAAATAAACTGAGTCTGTTAAGAATATATATCTAAAAGAGATCTTAAATAAGTTAAGAACCATAAATTTCTTCAATACCAAAAAAAGTTAAAAGTAAGGATTTGGTTGGCTAAGATGATTATCCACATCATGTTGTGTGAAGATATATATTAAGAAGGAACAATATTGTGAGTTATTGAAACTTTGTTTCTTTTATGCAACACCAAACATGAACCTATATGTGGCATACCATGAATTAAGAAAAGTCTATACACCATGATTTTTGTTTTCTCTACCATTATAGCTCTATATTATAGGTTTCTTTAAAAGGTCAAAGATTGATAATCTATTCAAGCAAGTATCAACTAGGCAACTGTCCTAGTATATATCTCTCAATATAGGCAAAGCTTTGTCACTTAAAATTTCACCAGAAAAACTACCTAGTCAATTACATGTTGAAACATCCAACTCAAGTAATGCAAAGAGGATCTCCATTCTTTATAAAGTACAATACTCTGTCAAATGATCAGTAATTCAGAGAAAACATATTAGTGACAAATTGTGAAAAATAATCTGCAGTCGAGAGAACCTACATAGTTCTTTTTAGTACAAGGTACCAACAACTTTTAACTTTTTTTGAAAAAGTTCAACTTAGTCTTTGCTATTATCTATGGTATTACACTGAACATTTTAAAATGTATTAATAATACCTCAAATTAAAAGATAAGTTTTTGACAATTTTTAATATACAGGTCATCTATTTAACTTATATGATGTCACAATAAGACAATATAGAATAACTAGACCTTAATATAATTTTAAAACAATTTCTTTAAACATTGATTAAAAATGTGATTTTTATTTTAATGTTTAAAAAATAAATAAATAAACTTTTTCTATTATTTCTATTACCACTTTCATCTTCTATTCATGGTGGAATAAATATTAAGTAGTTTACGAGAAAATGATAAGGATTTACTTAAATCTTTTGTAAAATGTTGAAATATAAATCTTATTTCTAACTTTTTATTTTTAAATCATTTGCATTCGTGCTTATTTATATTATTAGTGATTTTTTATTACAGATGTAATTTTAAGTTTTAGAAAAATAATTAATTTTGTATAGAAGCCCCAACTTAAACTTATCGTTTGGCCATGTAGTGCCGGTGGGTTTGAACTTTCGAGAAGAGGGTAAGACTTGCATGCGTACGTGAGTAATGGATGCTTCATGTGAAGATCTTGTCAGACTCTGATCGTATGGAGTTATTTACTACGCCACAAAAGTATTGCTTATTTGTAAAGATGTCGATGAGTCCGGTAAGGCCGGGTTGACACCAGGCCATGGTGGCTCAATCCAAAATCATGATAGTTCGTGGCCCGACAGGCCAACATGAGTTGGCCTATTGCTTGACGGGTCGGAATGGGTCAGCCTATGGCTTGACGGATCTGATTATAGACTGATCGACCTGTGACTTGACCCACTATATATTATTTTTTTAAAAACTTCCAAAACGACTTAATTTTTTATACAAACGACATCGTTTTGAAATAATAGTCAACCCACGAGTCAGCCCATAGCCCGCCGACCTTGGCCCGTGGTCCGGTCAACTCGGGTCAAAATCAAACTAAGCAAGTCGGGCCTTTTTTGACATGCTTACTTATTTGTGTCCAAAGAGATAAGAATTTGATATTTTAAATATTATCCACAACCGAAAACTCTCGTCATTCATTTTTGCAGTAAATTTTGGTATCTAAGGATTGAATTATGAAAATCATCAAGTGTATGCAATCACCAAACAATAAGTAGATGGCATACGTTCCACTCCTCTCAACCCTCCATCGTAAATACCTCAGACCATGTCAAGTGAGATTAGTGCTTAGGACGCCAAACTTGTCCTATTCAGGCAACATAAAAGCTTATATGACTTTGTTTCTTCTTGTGGCAAATGAAACCTAACGAAATAGAAGCTATTAAATAAATATTATTAGAAAGAGCATTTAATCTGAATAATTGTTCAAGTAAAATAACGTATGTTATTTTTCAATTAAGCCAAGTTCATGTTCATTTGATTCTAGTTTTTTCTTTTTTTTAAGGTGAGCATGCTTTCTGAGAGTAGAGGGAGAGCATCTACAAATAACAATAATAACATACCCACAAGCGCGGGTTTGCTTAAAAAGGCGAATCAACATTATAAATGAGAAAAATAAACCAAAAGCGTAATTCATCATAAAGAAAAGAAGAGAAAGGACACGCAGAATTTGATTTTTAATAGCTAGAGGGTTTTGGTTAGACATCCGAAATTATACGTTTCTTTAAGTAGCCACCCAAAAAGCTTCCCAATTTAGCATCTGTTTCTTCTCTATCTCCTCCCCTTTGCACCTTCTGCTTAGTCTTTGAAACTCTTCCAGTCCCGCCATTCTCCTCTTCATAACACTCACAATCTGATTCCTCTAGACCCTCTTCTTGTTCTTTTTCATGGTGGGTTTCATGTTGAATCATGTCGTTTTCAAACTTCACTTCAAGGTCTCACCTAAAGAGTCAAATTTAGAAGCAGGATCTTTGACAAAACTCAGTCGGAGGCGGCCATGGCTTCTTTCAACTTGAAAGCAAGAGGGCATTGATGTGGCTTGGACGGCTTTGATTATCAGCCTTCCTTCTTCACGGTGGGGCCTTACTTGTAGAAATTTCGATGCTGTCATGATTGTCAAGGGTGGTGGAAAGCTACGAGAACTTGCTTTCTTAGTTCCAAGTGTTGACGAGGTTTGTTTTGCGGTTCCCTTTGCGGAGGAGAATTTTCTAATATAGAGTCCGAGGAAGCAAACAAGAACATGTTGTTTTCCATGATGTCAGTGCCAGTTTCACTGCCTAGGTTCTCAGTGCATAATTCCAAGCTCTTATCGCTAAGTCTTGAAGATGATCGTCTAAGTGAGGGATGGACATAGGTTGTTTCTTTTTCTGATGGTTGTTTGGTGCTGGACAAAGATTGGAAAAAGCTCCACCCACCCAAGTCAGGAAGTGGTGATGCATGATGAAGTTTCTGGCTGATCTCATCAAAATGACATTTTTCTTTGATTTCTTTGGCATTGGAATCTGAGAAACAAGGCTTTAAAGCTAATTCAAGGGATTGAGATAAGTGGGGTTTTGGCGAGGACAATCTGAGCTTCACTGTCCTTGACTCGACAAGCTGAGACTCAAGACACGACTGCAAACCTTGGCAAACAACTGTTCCCATTTATGACAAGTCTCCCACTTACGAAAACCGAGTTAAGCTTAACAGGCTCTTGTTTAATGGAGAAAGTGAAAGGAAGACAAAGAGTGTAGGAGGGGTAGGGGAGAAGAGAAGTTGTGCAAAGAGGGTGAGCAAGCGGTGGGGGTGTGAATTTGTACTTTTGTAGCCTCCAAAAGTGCCTGGAGGTACAGAGTAGAGAGATGGGAGTGGGGCTCTTACACCATTTGAAATATACAAATATTAAACTGCCACGTACTGAAAAAGACAATAAAGAATTAAAGGAAGTGGACTCAATTGTCGTCGTCGTCTTCTTCTTCTTCTTCTTCTTCGTTTTTTCTACTAATTTTCCAGTATCGGCAGAGCTTTGGTGATGAACGTCCTCATATCATATGGGGAGGGGGATGACGTAAATGTAGCAAAACAAGAGACACATGCAAAATTGACCAGCGTTGCTATTCCCTTCCAAAAGAAAACCAACAAAAAGGCAGGGGACAAAAGGATTCTCTCATATATTTCCTGATTGGTTGACAGTGATGCCCTTTTCCTTATTTTTCTAAAAAAATTCTTCCATATACATTTTGGCAGAGCGCAGTCCATTTTTCATGTGCCCTGAGAGTCAAATCCCACCAGCGAATATAAAATAAAAGCAGTAACAATTAATCAATCTGGTATTCCCATCAATATGAATCGACCAGTCTTCTTTCTATAGTTCACGAGGGTTCACAATTTAAGCAATCTATAGTATTTTCAATAAATTCTGTAACAAAATTTTGAAAGGTAAGAATAATAATAATCAATACACCAAGTGAAGGGTAATTTTGTCCTATCACTGTTTGGATCTCGATCGAGGATACAAACTTGATGGGTCAATTATCATGCTTCATCAATATTAGGGACTCTGGGGAGAGCTCCGCCATTCCATTTCCATAGTCCAGACCCCACCTTGGATTTATGGAATCAGAGGCTACCAAGCGACTTTCCTATCAAATGCTTATAAATATGAAAATTTGAAGGTATACGCTTCTGTCAAAATCAATTCAGGTTTGTTTCTTGTTAATATCATTCTTTTCCATCATCCCAAAACAAACAATGTATGGAACACGAATGAAGTCATGTGATAAGCCTTTTGGAAAAGAAAGGGGATCAGATCCTCTGTTTCGGTTAACTAGTTTCTACTATATTCTATTAAATTTTATCCATATATTTATATAGGGTCCACACAAATAAATTGACAAGACTAAGTGGCACTAAATTGGAATACCCTCCAACCTAATAAATGGCCCACTCCTTCTGCTAACCTATGACCTCTTCTCCTTCCTTTCTAAGAAAAGACCTTTTCTGAGACTTTTTACCAAAAAAAGAAGAAAAAGAAGAAGAAGAAGAAGAAAAAGAAAAAGAATCACCAACCATAATCCGACTAAGTTAATTCCACAATTTACTCTCAGCTTGGAAAAAAAGTTGATCCTATAACTAAACAAATCGATATCAGAAATAATCTGAATATTTTCTCTTATCATTAACAACGACTCATCACTAGTTATATACAAAATTCAGTCTACTAGCTGTCTAACAGAATAATTACTACACCACTCCGTCTTTCACGTGGAAAATAAATAAATGAAAGAGTAGAGAAAATGCCTCATAGATGGCACACCCCTAACATATAACAACTTATAACTATTGCTTAACTGAATGGCAGTTTGATTATCACACCACAAAGAGATTAGTAACGAGACCAAAATATGGAAATCTTGTAACAAAAAAAGAACCCACCGCAACTCATAAACAGTAGCACCCATGCTTCAATATTCCACTTCTTTCGAGGACCGAGACACAGTAGTTTCCTTCTTAGATTTCTAGGAAATCGAGGAACCATCAAAAAAAATGCAAAGGCCAGTAAGAGAATGATGTGTATTGATAAGTGTGAATTGTATTAGATTTTAGGGCTTAGTTTGATATGTATTTAAGTGTTAACTTAATCGTTTAGTATGTGTTTAAGTTAGAATTGTGTTGGTTTGTTAATTAATTGTGTTTAAGTGTGTTTTATGGGTTAGTCAACTCTTTGGGCTTAATTATTATATCTTTGAGGTAGCTTGGTGTGTTTGTTAGTGTTTCACGGTTAACATCGAAGAATGGAGAAGTTTCAGAGACACTCGGGCTGAAACAACGACCCACGATCGTAGCACAATAGACCACGATCGTGACAGAAGCACTGGAGTCAGCTCACGATCTTGGCCATGATCGTGATAGAAGCCGAAGACACGGCCTATGATCATGTCCTGATTGCCACGATCATGACAACAGGCTTAGATGTGGCCCACAATCGTGGCTTATAGGGCCACGATCATGGCCTACATCGGACAAACGCGCAAATACTAAAAAAAGTCAAGTTTGAGGGAGTTTCCAGACCTTTCGAATCCTGGAAAAATCCTAGGGTTGCCTAAAACACAAAAGGTATATAAAGAATAAGACAAAGAAGTTGAAGGAGCTTTTTCATCAGCTACTATTGAGAAACCCTAGAGAGAGTTCATCGAGAGATTAAGAAAGAGAAGAAGAAAGAGAGACATTGAGAAAATTCGACAGGGAGTAGTTCCCGGAATAGGAGGTTTCTCAATGTTGCTGCCCCATCATCCATTCAGATTTTATTCCCAGTGTATTTTCAATTTTACTAATGTATAGAATTGGAATAATTGTTGATGATAGGATTGTATGAATGTTGAGGATGTCTAAACTCACCTTCGGGTTTTTTTTATCTTTGATTTAATAAAAATCTAATTGCTTTATATTATTTGGATTTATTGTGATTGATTCTGAGATTGCATAATTCGGTAACAGACTGAGAAAGTGAATCAAATGAAAAATAATTAAATTGGGCTAACAAGAGTTAGGTGATTTAATAAGATCGAAAAATTAATCAAATTGGTAATTATATGAAAAGAAATCTCATATAGGTTCCCAATAGTTTATTAGATAATTTCAGATCTAATTAGGGTTTTGGATAGATTGCTAATTAAGAAATTACAATTTTCTATAATCTGATTAGGGTTTAAAATTTATGGTTAGTGGTTATAACTCGAGAGAGAGTAATCAACCCTAAGATTGTCTCGGACCAATAATCAAACAATTTATAATCAATTAGGTTAGCGTTAAAGATAGGTGAAAATTCCCCCTTCTCTCAATTTATAGTTCCTTTAAGTTGATTCTTGAGTGTGTGTTGCAATTGCTACTTTGTTAATATTTTCATAATTGATTCTTGGAATTGAGTTGCATGATTGAATTAAATTTTTGCATTAGTTTTGTTACATCTTGAATTACTGCGAATTGTTTTGACCTTAAATTTTAGGATTAGATTATTTCTCCTCGCGGGATCGACACCATAAGTACTAAGAGAACGACCCGTATGCTTGTAGATTATCGAGGTTAAATATTAAATCTTACATGTATCAAAAAAATCACGATCAAGTTTCTGGCGTTGTTGCTAAAGAGACAATTAGTTTAGTTCGATAGTTTAAGGAGCATAGTTAGTTTTTAATTTTTTGTTTTCGTTCATTCTTTTCTACCTCTAAAATCATGCTCTTGCATGAACACAATAGTCACAAGAGGTTCGAGCTTAGACATCATTCAACTCGAACAAACTATTAGGAAAGCTTGACGTGAAGAAGAAGAAGAAATCGCAAAATCAATAATGGCTGAGGAATTTTAGCAAAGGACCACGAAGCAAACCAAAAACTTCAACAATGGACCTTTATGGACTTCATGAGACCAGGGTTCAGTACAGCTAACTAAGGAGTAGTTAAGCCACCCATATAAGTAACATAATTTGAAATCAAACCAGGCCTCCTAAATATGCTTCAACAGAATGTGCAATTTTATGGACTAATGAATGAAGATCACAACGCACATATAGTGAACTTCCTTGAAATCTGTGATATCTTTCGGAATCATCAAATGTCAGAAGATGTAGTCAGAATTAGGCTTTTCCCTTTTACCCTTAGAGATAGAGCAAAGACTTGGGATCATTCCCTTAACCCAGCCAATGTCACGACGTGGGATCAACTAGTTCGTGCTTTCTTAGACAAATATTTTCCCCTGATTAAGACCATTAAAATCATCAAGGAAATCACCAACTTCCAGCAAAGTGATGCAGAATTGATCTACGAAGTGTGGGAAAGATACAAGGATTTGTAACGGAAGTGCCACACCATAACTTACCTAAGGAATTTTTGTTGCAAATATTCTATAATGGAATAACCCTACATACAAGAGGCATGATTAACGTAGCTTCAGGAGGATCACTAATGAGAAAGACGGTTGATAAAGTGGAAGAGCTAATAGAGGAGATGATGAGTAATAGCTGCCTATGGACAAACAAATGGAGTAGAAAAACTACTATATTTCGTGAACAAAAAGGAATTGTAGTTATTGATCAAATGACAGAAATGCAAGCTAAAATTGACAACTTGATGTGACAATTCAACAACATGAAGGCTTCATCCTCAACTCCGGTGAAAGTTGTGCAACTCAAGTGTGAACCTTATGGACAAATGGACCATAATATAGCGGATTGTTACTTGATGAAGGAAAGCGATCCAGAGCAAGGGAATTATATGGGAGCTCAATATGGACAAGGAGGGGGCAACAATCCCTACTCTAACGCCTATAACCCTGGGTGGAAGAATCACCTTAACTTCTCTTAGACAAACAATGCTAGAGGACAGTTTAGATCTTAAGGACAATTAGGCTTCCAACAAGATAAACCAAGCCCAATGAAATCCAAGTTGGATAATATTTTAGATAAAATTAGAGCATGGAGGATGCACACAGGAGGCTTGTAAGCAAATTCGAGCAAGTCATCAAGAACCACACCTCTTCAATACACAATATGGAAGCCCAAGTAGGTCAACTAGCGGAGGCTATATCTACTCATAATCGTAGGAAAATCCCAGTGCATGCATCATATACATGTGATGCAAAAAAAATTTTGTTCCAGGACTTTCCCGAAGTCCAAAATCTATATGCCTATATAAGGAAATACCATTAAACCTAGGTGAAAATTTCCCAATTCACATACATGTTCATAATACATATATATACAGAAATTCATGGCATTTATACAAATCAATCATGCATATAATAACCATGTACCTTGTGAGTAGTCTCCTTCGTTCTTCGATCTTCTACTTGTCGGGTTGTCAAAAACCAAAATGACCAAAATAGATCGTCTCCAATGGTATCCATGTAGAGATTGGAGAAACTAACTGAATCAAACTATTTGATCCAGAAATGGCTAGAGCAAAGACAAGAGTGTTAGCTCCTTTCTTTTTCCTATAGAGAGCAAAAACCCTAAAGCAAATGGAGAGGAAGAAGATGAGAAAAACGAAGAGAAATAGATGATAATCGTGAAGAAGAAGCTTGTTTTTTAAGCACTCTCACGATTATTAACTTACTTCTTTTTCTTTTTGCCTTTTATGGTTTTGTCTTTTATCAATAAAAGACATTAAATGACTCACTTTAAAGACTCCTCACTTCTTCTTCCACGTTGCCTACACCTTTTATATATATACTGAGGTGGTCCAGTCACACTGGGATCCGTCATACTGGGTTTCGGGTACAGAAAAAACATAAGACACATATTTCAGCAATATGGACCTCACAATCTCGTCGAGACATATCCCGTTCTCATCGGGATCCATTTGGTTCCATTGCTCTCCAAATAATAGATCTCTATCCAAAACCATTTTATAAATACTCTAAGTCACTCTTATGCGTGTGACCCATTAGGTTCTCGTTTATGTTACCTACTTGGATTAACACTTAATCTAAGCAAGTCATGAGTGGCGTCTAGCAACACATCATGACTCTCATTTTATTAGAAAGTAAGTGGTTGATGAATGAACCCATGCTCGTTATGAACCGTCTCACGAACCCTCCCATAAACAATTATTGTGCAATTTGTCCTTTCACCATGCTATACCCCACTTGGTTATAAATGTGGGCAAAGTGTCAACTCTCACCAGACTGACTACGTCAAATCTAGCCCAAGTGATATCAGTTCTCGTCCTGAGACTTATTACTCTATATGTCAATAAAGACATTCTTCATGACACATATACCCCGGCCAGAGATTTCCAAGTAATGACTATGACAAGAGGCCATGGGTATCATCTTCTGCTATCAAAGAAGTGGTGAATCCTCTATTGGCTACTTAATTACCTTCGAATACCTCAAGTTGTACCCAATCACCATCCTATGAGCAACCTCTGCAAGGTAACAAGGAATGGAGTCAAAGCACAGAATCAGTATCTAAGATATCATTGAGTACCTCAAGTCTAAGAATACTTGCACCATTGTTATGATGAGATTATCACTGACATTAGAATAGAACATCCATATGATGATCTCATAGTAGGTCATCCAATGCACTTACTACCTCTAGTGAGCATCTACATCTCAAATCTAAACATCTCATGTTTATAGTTTATGAGATCTACTGCTTGCTCAAATCAAGGAGTTTGACATGTGGTAGTCTATCCGGATTAACGATGTCCAATCTCATTAATCCTATAACTAGGGATAATGTAAATATTGACATAATTGCACAGGATAGGAATCTCAGTAGTATGATTACATCATAATTTCCTTCATGTTATGTCATATATCATGGACTTCATTAATTTGCTTATAGATCAATATCAATTTATAAATAATGAACACCAAATTAATGAAATATGCTTTTCTTTATTATTGAAAATAAAGTCTGTATACAACTTTGTACAAAACGTACTAAAGGCAATTGCCTTTAGGGCACTACTCTAACAAATCTACCACTTGACCTAAAGCTAATCGCCTTGGTATCTAATACCATAGGCGAGTACATGAGAATTAAATCTATTCTGTGACAATGATTTCGTCAATGGATCAGCAATATTCTGCTCAGTGGGAATTCTCTCTATCTGTACATCACCTCGATCAATGATCTAATGATCTCCCTGATCAACATATCTACAGAGTACGTGCTTAGACCATTGATGAGACTTTGGTTCCTTTGCCTGCATAATAGCCCCATTGTTGTCACAATACAACTGTATGGGCCCATCATTTCTAGGAGCCACACCAAGTTCAGCAATGAACTTCTAGATCCAAACTGCTTCCTTTGTTGTGTCTGAAGCTGCAATGTACTCTGCCTCGGTTATTGAATCAGTAGTCATCTCTTATTTAGAACTCTTCTAACTAACCATCCTGTCATTCAATGTGAATATATAACCTGATCAGGATTTGGAATCATCCTTATCAAATTGAAAACTGGCATCTATATACCCGCTCACTTTTAGGTGTCCATCTCCATATATCAAGAAAACATCCTTAGTCCTTTGCAAGTACTTAAGGATGTTTTTGACAGCCACCCAGTGACCCTCACTAGGATAAAATTGGTATCTTCTTGTAACACTTAGAGCATATAATACATAAGGTCTTATACATAACATAGCATACATGATAGATCCTGCTGCAGATGCATACGGGATCATATTCATGCGTGTCCTCTCATCTTGTGTCTTAGGACACATATATTTTGAGAGTGTTATCCTATGAGTCATGGGATAATACCCTCTCTTAGACAGCTTCATGCTAAACCTCTTTAGCATCTTATCTATGTACATTAATTGTGAAAAACCAAGCAACCTTTTTTATCTATCTCTATAGATCTTTATCCCGAGGATATAAGTTGCTTCATGGAGATCTTTCATGAAAAATTGTTTAGACAGCCAAATCTTCACAGATTGCAGCATAGAGACATCATTTCCTAATAATAATATGTCATCTAAATATAGCACAAGGAATACGATTGCACTCCCACTAACCTTCTTATACACACAAGGTTTATCAGGATTTTGTTAGAAACCAAACTCTTTGATTACATCATCAAAGTGGATGTTCCAACTCCTGGATGCTTGTTTCAATTCATAGATGGATTTCTAAAGCTTGCATACCTTTTTGCCATCATAGGAGATGAAGCCCTCTGGTTGTGTCATATAAACGTCCTCGGCTAGATGTCCATTTAGGAAAGTTGTCTTCACATCCATTTTCCATATCTCATAATCATAATGAGCGACAATGGCTAGGAGTATCCTAATGGATTTAAGCATTGCTACTGGGCTGAAGGTCTCGTTGTAGTCAATTCCTTATCTTTGATGCAAACCTTCGGCCACAACCCTTGCTTTATAAGTAATCACATTACCATCCATGTCGGTTTTCTTTTTGAAAACCCATTTACACCCTATGGGTTTTATTCCTTCAGATATCTCAACCAAAGTCCATACTTGGTTTTCATCATGGAATCCATTTATGTTTTCATAGCGCTAAGTCATTTCTCAGACTCTAAACTCTTCAGAACCTCTTCATAGGTATTAGGCTCATTATCTTCTATGAGCTGTAACATCCCGTTTCCAGAAAACGGGTCGGACCAGAGAAACGGGTCCAAGAGTGTGGTAAATCGAGGCATCTCATGCTCATGCATGTGTGAATAGTG
>JAOQML010000197.1:31294749-31304815 GCA_027568935.1 Erythroxylum urbanii | reverse complement strand
GGAGACACACTCTATTCACATTTTTCAACTTTTCCAAATACGGAAGGCTCCATACTACAGTTTTGGAACTTGAATGCAGTGATGACGTTCTTTACTGCATTTGTTGATGATTTTGTGAATACATCTGCATCAGGATGAGTGGAAGTATACTTACAAAACACGTATTACTGTTACAATGTGGGATGTTTGAAGTTGAGCAAAACAAAATTTTAAAGTAAATAAAAATTAACGTCTTTTTAAATTATTTACTTTTTCTAATTAAAATATATTAACATGACCACTGGCTATTATTCAAATTGACTTGAATTTACTATTTTGTTAATTAAGTTATAAATAATCAATTGAATCTAAGGTTAGAAAAATCAAGATTTTAATAAAATGGTCATGAATTTACTATTTGTTAATTAAAATAAAATGACCAACTTGATCTAATGTTAGAAAATTGATATGGTTCATCTTGCTAAAAAGGTCTAACGGTTAATTTAGTTTTTTGATTCATTATGTATTAATATTCCAAAAGTTAAGCTCCTTCTTGTGATATTTTACATGCGGAGAGAGATGACAGACCATCTTATGCTTGGTCTGTTATTCATAATTCCATTTGGATGGCTAATTCTGGTGGGATTTAGAGGTCAGGTGACAAATCCAGTGTTAAGATACAGGAGGATAAATGGATGCCTACAAAATTTCAGCTTTAGATTCTTATTCCCTCTCACCTATCCTTTATGGAAATGATACTATGAGAGAACTGGTGGATGAGCATTACCAAGGGTGGAATGAAGACTTTGTTATGATTCCTCCAGGAAAATAAACATGATCTTAAGCATGATTCCTCAATGAAAGAATATGGTGTTGAAAAATAAAGAAGGAATCTAATTTAGATGGAAACAAAATAATTATGAAACTTATATAATTTTTTGAAAGTCAAGATCGCTTATATATCATAATTATCATATTAAACATTAATCTTAATTCGTACATTATTGTGCAGTTTGATCATTCTCTTATTATTTCCTTCAAACTATTTATGAAATCGACTATTCTCAATTACGATAGTCGTTCAAGTGTTTGGACTAATGATTTCTATAGAATGCGTGGAGACAACTTTATAACTTTTTTTTTATGAAACTCTATAACTTTTGTAGAGAGGGTTAGCCAAGAAGTACTAATTCTCTTAAAGCTTAAATGTAATAGCCCATTTTTCATACTAAGAGTTAGGACCCTAGACCACTGTACATGAGAAATAACATTGAGAAATTATAAGGTGCATTGCATTCACATGCATATCATTAGCATACACACATGAATTATGAAATTGTACATATTGCAAAGGTAGTTTATGCACTCAATTGATATATTCTGGTATATGAAAGATTTAAAATAACCATGATGTGAATTGTGAATCGTTATGTCTTGAATTTTGGTTTGATTGGATTCCAATTAGTAATTTGGAATTAAATGTTATAATTGGGAGAGTGATGAATTAATATGTATATTTGTACTAGGAAAATGTCAAGTGGCAAAACAAATCGATACATGAAAAATTAAGAAGACTAAACCTATAATTAAGTGACATTTGACATAGTTAAATGAGTAACAAATGGACTAGTAATTAATTGACAAATGGATCAATTATTGAGTGACATGTGGAATAATTACTAGGTGGCATATGGTAGCTTAATTATGGGACAAATGGTAGGCATGCCTAATGAAATATGGAAGGGTTAAATGGAGACATATTACACCTTGTTAAGTTAAGCTAATACAGAAAATGTTTCTGTTGTCTTCTTCACTTCTGTTCACCGAACATTTCTCTTAACTCTTCTCTTTGAAATTTGGTTTAATCATTGCCAAATTGCTACACCAAAACCAAACTTTTACCTTTCACAAGATAACCAAAGAACCTGTTGATTGTTCTCCTTTATCTTTGCCAAAAATTAACCTGTTTCACCTTGAGTTTGTGATGAATTTTGGATGAATGGAGGGTTAGCTTAATCTGAAGTATTAAGGAGGAATTAAATCTTAACAAGAAAGTAGAAATCTGATCTTTATGGCATGGTTTAGTAGAATGATAATGATGATTGAATTGGAATGAAATGTATATGATGTTGATGATGAAGTGTGTTGGAATATGTTGAATGAACTTGGAATTTTTTATGCTTCTTCTTATTGTATGAAAACCATGGGCTATAGGTTATTATATGGATGAATTGTGTAGGGATTTGAAGTGTAATGAAGGTGAATTTATGCTAAAGAAAGATGTATTATAATGTTCTTGAAATGAGAAAGAACTAAGACTATATGCATAATAACGAATGATAATTTTATGTTTTGATGTTTAATGCATGGAAGACCATGATTTGTGAGTTGTCAACTTAATAATTTTGAGCTAGAATTGGAGATGATATTGATGTGGAATTGGAGTACAATTTAGGTCTAATTGAGTTATAATTGATGGACTATAAAGAAGATGTTTTGAATTTGGTATAAAGATGATAAAATCTAGAAACTAATGAAGGAAATGGATGGAAACCTTCAGATAACCCATTCCACGATCGTGTGAAGCCATACACAATCGTGGGAATTACATGGAAGTGAAGAAAATGTTATTTTGTTTTCTTTTTGAACCAATTAAGGATAAGGTGCTTTACTATGATACTTTTGGACTTGATTGAGGCTTAAAATGAACCTAATTTGATGTTGGATAAGTTGGTTGAATATTTGATAAGTTAAATTTGTTAAATGAGGTTATAACTTAAGGAAAATATTATTTGATAAGAATTTATCTAAGTTTGGAATTTAGGATATGTTAAAGGAATGTAGATGTTCTTATAAATGTAAATGTGATCCAATTGATATGAATAATGCATTAGGAATGAATGAATGAGAATTGGGAATATTGTGAATACTTCTAATGCTAGAAAAAGGTTAATGAATGAATGTTTGATGAATTTAGAATAATCAAGCTTACTTTAAGATATAGACCTAATTACAAATTATTTATATCCAAGTTATGATGTATGATAGTTTAAGATATGTGATTTAAAGATATATGCCTGGGAAAGTTAATTGAGCATGCATTGAACATGACATATGTATATATATGCATGATTGAATATGTATTTGATTGATCATCTTCGTAATGTGAATTATATATGTATTGCATGATTTTAGACGTGCAAGTCAAACGCCAGCATCCAGACATTGCCGGATCATCCAGGTAATAGCTTATTTGGAACGTAAAGTGAGTTAATCTAGATGTTTTCTTACCATGATTGTTTTGTTTATGTTTGAATTTCAGTTATTAAACTGTTACTGATATGATTGTGATAATTCCAGAAAATGATAGTCTGAGGAGTTTAATATTCGGGATTGTATTTGGAGTGTATTCTGATTGAATGTGAATATGGAAAATGTATACTCAACGAAATGTTGAATGCTGGACTTAGATCTGATGAATATGTGAAAGTGACTGTGCACAATGAAATAAATTATTGATAGCATATTTTGTGAAATGATGCATTCCATCACATTGTTATACATGATCAGATAAAGTAGTTGTGACTGGAGTGACCAGTGAAAAAGAGCTTAAAGCTAAAAAATGCGTACAAAGACCCATAGACTCAGTTATTAATGTGCCTGGTATCTACAATAGATAGGGGACAGAATGTCAAATATGCTCGACATCCATAAGGGATACGGGACAGTAAATAAGAGCTCAGTCACAAAAAAATAAAAATAAAAGTGGAGTCACATGTGCATATGCATTTGCAAATATATCTTTAAATGTATTATGTGAATGATTGTGAAAACATTACTGAATTGTGATGATATAGTGATATGCAATATTTGTGTATATGTTGATGATATGAACGATTGAGATAGATGATTGAATTATTCTCAAATAAATATTTGAAATGTGTGAAATTCATGATGTATTGGTGAGCTGAGGTATATTATGAATTTGGTTATATTTGTGATGTTTGTGTTTCTGACATGAGTGAGCACAAGAATGATGGTTCACTCATTGAGCTTGAAAACTCATCAAAATTGTAATGTTGACTTTTCAGGTACAAAAAAGACCTAGCTTTAAGGCAAACTAGTAGAAGTCTAATATTTTGGAAAATTAGAATGGCTCAAAGTTCTAGTCAGCTGATATATGAGGACTAGTAGATTGTGTTTATGTAGTTTCTCATTTTATGTAGAACTTTTTTTAAAAGAATGGTAAAAACTCAAATGTTTTTGATAATGTTCGTAGTTGTTTAATAAAATATAATGCCACAGTGTAAATTATGTTAGTGAATGAAATGGGAAAACTTGACCTTTTCAATGTTTGTAATATGTTTGATGCTATAATAAGTGACTGTAATTGCTCTAACACGCCATTTTCATAGGGTATGTTCTTGAATGTTCTCTGGATTATACTCTATGGTAGTAGTTTATTATAGATTTAAAGTATTAAAGCATAGTTTGGCATCCATAGGGATAGATATAAGCATTTAAACCTGATATATAGTGAGAGACTTGTATAGTGATCATACTTATTGTTTATTATAGGTCATCCATTATAGGAGATCGAGTCGCACAGTTAGCTGACCTTGAGTCCATAAAAGCCAATAGAGAGTTTTCAGCACCTGAGTTTGAACAAATGCCTCAGAGAATTCCTGAGCGGAGAGAGAAGAGGTATGATAAGTTTAGGAAGCAGGGGGCTGTAGACTTCTATTTTAGTATAGACCCTGCAGAGGTAGAATAATAGTTGGAAAGAACAAAGAGGGTGTTTAATCATACAGACTGCTAGTCTGACGAGAGGTTTAACTATGCAGTCTCACTACCGTAAGGTTTAGCTTATCAGTGGTGGAAGACTGTTCCCGACAGTTCCGCCCAACCTTGTAGACTAATATGGTAAGACTTACTGCGAGTCTTTAAGGAAAATTATAGACCAAAGATCTACTTAGATAGGAAGATGAAGGAATTCCTAGATCTAAAATAAGGGAGTCTCACTGTAACTGAGTATGAGATAAGATTTAATGAGTTAATGGGGTATGCTACTGCCTTGATTCCAACTGAAGAGGATAACTGTAGGTGGTTTGGAGATGGACTGAATATGGAGATTAGGACAAGTTTAGCTATCACTAATTTGAGTAGTTTTATTAAACTGTGAGCTGCCTCATTTCGTATTGAACAATTATTGAAAGATGGATAAGGAAAGTATAGGCAGGAGTCCAGGATGAAGAGACAGGGTGAGTCTCAAGCTAATTCTGGTAGGAGATTCAGTAAACGTCAAAATAGATCATTTCAATTCCATACTAGATTGAAACAGTTAAGATTTAGATCGAGAGGCGATATTTGTTCAGGCTGGTAGTGGTAAAAGTCAAGTATCAAGAGGGCAAACACAATAGATGCCTACTTGTGAGCACTATGGGAAGAAACATGAGCTGTAGACTTATATGGAAGTACAAACCCTGCGGAGGCGGAGCAATGGTTGGAAAGAAAAGAGAGGGTGTTTGATCAGATGGACTGTGTCTGACTAAAGGTTTGACTACACAATCTCGCTATTGCAAGGTCCAACTTATCAGTAGTGGAAGACTGTTCTCGGTAGACTGACATGGGAAGACTTTTTGATAGTCTTTAAGGAAAATTATATGCCAAAAATCTACCGAGATAGGAAGATAAAGGAATTCCTAGATATGAAACAGGGGAGTCTCACTGTAGCTAAGTATGAGATAAAATTTAATGAGTTACTGGGGTATGCTACTGCCTTGCTTCCGACTGAGGAGGATAAGTGTAAGTAGTTTGAAGATGGACTGAATATAAAGATCAGGACGAGGTTAGCTATCACTAATTTGAGTAGTTTTATTAAACTATGAGCTACCTCAATTCGCATTGAACAATTATTGAAAGATTGACAAGGAGAGTATAGGTAGGAGTATAAAATAAAGAGACAAGGTGAGTCTCGAGCTGCTTCTCGCAAAAGATTCTGTAAATGCCAGAATAGATCATTTCGATCCCAGACTAGATCGAGACAATCGGTGTTTAGACCCAGAGGTGGTTTTGTTCAGGCTGGTAGTGATATAAGTCAAGTATCAAGAGGGCAGACACCACAGAAGCCTAGTTGTGAGCACTTTGGGAAGAAACATGGTGGGGAGTGATGGAAGATATCGGGAGCTTGTTTTCATTGTGGCTCTTTTGAGCACCAGATTTAAGACTGTCCCGCGATTTTGGGACCACAGTCTTGAGGGAGAGGAGGATCAGTGATTGAGATGACTGTTCAGCAAAGTAGAGCTAGTGGAGCAGGATAATAAATGTGAATTGCATCATATTTTAGGGCTTATTTTGATATGTATTTAAGTGTTAACTTAATTGTTTAGTATGTGTTTAGGTTAGAATTGTGCTAGTTTGTTAACTAATTTTGTTTAAGTGTTTTTACAGGTTAGTCAAGTCTTTGAGCTTAATTATTATGTCTTTATTTGATGTGTTTGTTAGTGTTTTAGGGTCAACATTGAAGAATGGAGAACTTTCAGAGACTCTCGGTCTAAAATAACAGCCCATGATACTGCCACAATAGGTTACAATCATGACAGAAGTACTGGAGTGAGCCCACGATCATGGCCCATATGCCACGATCGTGACAGAAGCCCAGGACATAACCCATGATCGTGGCCTGATTGCCACGATCATGAGAGAAGGCTCAGATGTGGCCCACGATTATGGCTTGTAAGGCCACGGTCGTGGCTGGCGTCAGGTAAATGTGCAAACACTTAAAAAATTTATATTTCGAGGGAGTTTTTAGACCTTTCGGACCCTAAAAAAATCCTAAGACTACCCAGAACACAAAAGGTATATAAGAAATAAAACAAAGAAAATGAGAACCTTTTTGCATCAGTGACCATTAAGAAACTCTAGAGAGAGTTCATCGAGAGATTAAGAAAAAGAAGAAGGAAGAGAGACATGGAGAAGAAGTCGACGCAAAGTACTTTCCAGAATAGTAGATTTCCTGATGTTGTTGCCTCCATCATCCATTCAGATTGTGTTTCCGATGTATTTTCAATTTTATTAATGTATAGAATTGGAATAACCGTTGATGATAGGATTATTGAATGTTGAGGATGTCTAAACTCACCTTCGGGTAGTTTTTATCTTTGATTTAATAAAAATATGATTGTTTTATATTATTTGGATTTATTGTGATTGATTTCTGAGATTGCATAATTTGGTAATAGACTGAGAGGGTGAATCGAATGCAAAATAATTAAATTGGCCTAACAAGAGTTAGGTGATTTAATAAAAACAAGAAATTAATCAAATTGGTAATTGTATGAAGACATATCTCACATAGGTCCCCAGTAGTTTATTGGAAAACTTCAAATCTAATTAAGGTTTGGATATATTGTTAATTGAGAGATTGCAATTTTCTATAATCTAATTACGGTTTACAATTTAGGGTTAATGGTTATAACTCGAGAGACAATAATTAACCCTATGATTGTCTAGGACCAATAATCCAGTGATTCATAATCAATTAGGTTAGTTTTAAAGATAGGTAAGAATTCCCCTTACTCTCAATTGGTAGTTCTTTAGGTCGATTCTTAAATGTTTGCATTGCAATTGCTAATTTATTAATATTTCGTGATTGATTATTGAATTGAATTACATTCTTGTTTTAGTTTTGTTACATTTTGAATTACTGCAAATTGTTTTGGCGATTAGACTAACCCTCCTTATGGGATCAATACCTTAGGTACTATATGAACGATCCGTACGCTTGCGGATTATCTAGGTTAAATATTAAAACTTACATATATTGAAAAACTGCAATCAAGTTTTTAGCACCATTGCTGGTGAGACAATTAGTTTAGTTCTATAATTTAAGGCATTTAGTTAGTTTTTAATTTTTTGTTTTCATTCTTTCTTTTCTACTTCTGAAATTGTGCTCTTGCGTGAACAACAAGAGTCACGAGAGTTTCGAGTTGCACAGCTGAAACCTTAGATTTGGACATCATTTGACTAGAACAAACCATTAGGAAAGCTCGACGTTAAGAAGAAGAAGAAATCGTAAAATCAATAATGGCTGAGGAATTTTAGCAAAATTTGGACCACAGGCAAACCAAGGATGTCAACAACAGACCCTTATGGGCTTTATGAGACCAGGGTTCAATGTAGTTAACCAAGGAGTAGCTAGGCACTCGTACAAGCATCATCATTTGAAATCAAACCATCCCTCCTAAAAAAGCTTCAACAAAATGTGCAGTTTTATGGACTAATGAGTGAAGATCCCAATGCAGATATAGTGAACTCCCTTGAAATCTGTGATACCTTTTGGTAACAATAGATGTCAAAAGATGCAGTCAAAATTAGGATTTTCCCTTTTACCCTTAAAGATAGAGCAAAAGCTTGCTATCATTCGCTTAACCCAACCTATGTCACGATGTGGGATCAACTAGTTTGTGCTTTCTTAGACAAATATTTTCCCCTGACTTTAAAGAAATTACTAACTTCCAGCAAAATGATAGGGAATCGATCTACGAATCGTGGGAAAGATACAAGGATTTTCAATGGAAGTACCCACACCACAAATTATCTAAGGAATTCTTATTGCAAACATTCTATTATGGAGTAATCCCATATATGAGAGGCACGATTGACGCAACTTCAGCAGGATCACTGATGAGATAGATGGTTGATAAAGTGGAAGAGCTAATAGAGGAGATGGTGAGTAATAGCTGCCTATAGACGAACGAGCGAAGTCGACAAACTACTACATTCTTTGAACAAAAAGGAATTGTAGTTGTTGATCAAATGATGAAAATACAAGCTAAAATTGATAACTTGACACGACAACTCAACAATATGAAGGCTTCATCCTCAACTCCAGTGACAGCCATGCAACTCAAGTGTGAACTCTGTGGACAAATGGACCATAATACAGTGGATTGTTACTTGATGAAGGAAAGCGATCCAGAGCAAGTGAATTGTATGGGAGCTTAATACGGACAAGGAGGAGGCAACAATCCCTACTCTAACACCTATAACCCTGGGTGTAAGAATCACCTTAACTTCTTTTGGATAAATAATATAGGCGGCCAAGCAAGATCGTAAGAACCTCCTAGATTTTAGCAAGATCGATTTGGATCTATGGAGAGTAAAATGGACAAGTTGATGGATGTTTTGGAGTCCAAATTGTCAACTCAAGAAGAGAACCAAAAGAGGAGGTTTTCCAGCTAGGAGGAAAGTCAAAAGAGGATGGAGGCAAAGTTTGATCAGAATGTGAAGAACCATGCCTCATCCATCCACAACTTGGAGGTTCAGGTAAGTCAACTTGCTAATGCTTTGTCTTCTAGAAGTGCAGGTAGTCTACCAAGCAATACCGAGTCTAACCCAAAGGAATCATGGCCATCACTTAAACCCAGGAAAGGGAACTTAGACATGTAAAGGAAGACATAGATAAAGGAAAAGGACAAGTAATTATGGAATTCCTTCCAAGTGAACTCGTAATTGAGCCAATCAAGGAATCTCAACCTAAAATTCCATACCCTATTATAGCTTAGTGAAAGTAAATTTCAAGTAGGGCAATGAGGAATTTTAAGGAAGTTGGATCAAATAAGGTTAAGGACATATTGGAACAACTACAAACAAGGTTCACACTAAAGGAATCAGTCAAGAAGAAGGTTAAGGAGCACATAGTGAAAGAAAACCCTAACATAGAACATAAGAAAGAGGATTAGGGGATTTTTACATTCCTTGCAGTATTAATGGAGTCAACATAGACAGGGCATTTGTAGATTTGAGAGCAAGTATCAATATGATGCCCTGTACCTTTAGTCAGAAGTTAGGGTTAGGAGAGTTAGAACCCACAAAGATGTTAGTAAAAATGATCAACAGAACAGTTCGTCAACCGAAGGGGATTACTAAAGACGTGCAAGTACAAATTGATAAATTTACCTTTCCCACAGACTTCTATATATTAGATATTGTAGAAGATGTGGAAACCTTATGGTCCTTGCAATACCGTTCCTGGCCACTGCTTGCTGAATAATTGACATTGATAGGGGTGAACTAATTTTTAGGA
>JAOQML010000197.1:31215147-31227491 GCA_027568935.1 Erythroxylum urbanii | reverse complement strand
AGATGTTAACTAATTTTGGAAACTAAACATCACTTTTTTTAGCATAAATTCCTGTAAGAATTTTACATTAAGGTAGTTCAAGTGAAAAATAAAAAAATAAAAGAATATCAAATCATAAAAAGGAACCAACATATGACTCAACCTTCTTATTTATCCAAATTTGTGTTTAATTATAATTTAGGTGGTTAATTTCAAATAATAAAGGATAATCCAATTTTAAGGTTAGAGAGTCAAGACGTAATCGGTCATAGTGTAACTTCTTATAAATAAAGAAGATTTTATTTCTTTAACTTAAAGTTGTTTTCCATTTCAATCTTTTGACCACTAAATGTTTTGATTCAGTCTTTGAACTTTACTAACCATTCTATATTAGGATATTTTGTAATGTTCTTAATGAAAAATTTAAGTGCCATTTAAGTTGGATACACGCATCATTAACAATTATATGTTAACTATATGCCTAAGTTCGATTATGTTGATTTCATAAAAGGTTTTCGTTAATATCATTAGCGAAAGTACTAATATAAATTGAAGAGTAAAATTCAATGATTAAATTAGAAGGTTTAATAGTTGGAGGACTAAAGTGAAGCAATATTAGGTTGAAGGAACAAAAATATGTATGTCCTAGATGAATTTTTTCCTCTAAAATAAAGGGAGAATCAATATTCTAAATTAAGAGAGAAAAATATAAAAGTTTTAAATAGAGAAAAGAGATTTTCAGTGGGAGAAAATAAGCATCAAAATTAGAATCAAAGGAGAAATTGGAGAATTGAATGATGAGGTGCTTAATATAATCATATATTTTATGATATTTCCATTTTATGCTTGTATTATGAATTTAAATTATTTACTTAGTATGATTTTATTATAAATATACTAAGCTTAGATTACATCAAAATGTTATTTAATGTTTTTTTGGTATATTGGATTATAAAAATTCTTGATTTAATTAAATGTATGACGTTAACTTTTTCAAATAGTATTAGTTATATTTTAGATATGTGGTTTTGTCTTAATTTTGAGAATAAGCCTATTGATTTTTTAATGAATTAATATAATCAAGATGAATTTATATTTAGGAATTATATATAAAGTTTGTTTGAGATGATATATTTTATTATTATTATCGTGGAAACATTGTTATATTATGATTAAGGTCCTTTAGAGATGTTGGTGTAGTTATTACAGTATGATCAGTAAGATTTATCAGTAAGATTTATGGTCTTTTTAATGTGAGAGAGTATATGTTGTAAGTGTTTGAACATAAATATGTGTTTATAATGTCATTTATAAGGCTTGTGATTTGGTTTCAAAATGACACTACAAGAATATTATGATCTTTGAGATATGTTAAGTTTTTTATGAAATTTTACATTGATATATATAGATATTATGGTGATTAATATGATTCTTAGAGACATATCATGTATATGATGTGACTATTTGACTTAGATTTAGATGTGATGTGGTTAATAGGCCTAAAATAAATTTTGGTATGACTATTAGGCTTACCTTTGCGTATGTTGTGGCCATTGGACTTATCTACTAATGTCATATGGTTGTTAGGTTTATCCTTAAGTGTGATGTTGTCATTAGACCTACCCTTAAATATAATGTACATGTTAGGTATGCCTTCAAGTGATAAATAACTATTTGTCATATCTTTAAATATGATATAATCATTGGACTTACCTTCGACGATGATGTCATCATATAATCACTGGACTTGCCTTTGAGTATGATGTAGTTATTAGGTCTACTTTCAAATAAGTTATGGCTGAGCTTGTGGCCTTTAAACATTTATTATTTAAATGTGTTTATATTACATCTAAACATATGACATGATCTTCTAATGTATGCGTGTAGCTTTAGGGCATATTATCTGGGCTTTAATGTATATTTATGGCCTTTAGATATGAATCTATAGTCATTTCTTATCACTTTGCTTTATTAAATTTCTAAACATATGCATGTGCAATAAGGTTCATTATATGTAATGAAAAAGTGAATATCGCTCAAAAATTGAAGCTAAAATATAGGACCATATCTATTTACATCAAACAAAGGTAAATTTGGTTCCTCATGTTTATTGTAAATCAATTTTTATACTGGTTAAGGGTAGATGTCTCTAAGCATTAGTTTTATAAAAAGCTTAGAACTTGATCAAATTATATCCTTGTGAAACTAAATCAACCATAGGAAACTATTAAAAATAGTCTTAGATATTACATTACTATTTTAAGTGAACATAGGTTTGACTGAATACCTTAATGATCCAATAGAACTTCACATTCCTTTTAGCAGAAATGGATATGAATGAGGAGAGAAGTCTAACTTCATTTTAGTAAATCCCAAAACCTAGAGTGTACTTTGAACAAAGAACTAAAATTCATAGTGCTTTGAACTTGTTATTATTGGTCAGATAGAGATATATCATATGTCATAACTCAAAGAACTAAATACAATATTGCTTACCTACCAACCCCATCAGATCTACAAATGTAAACAAAATTGAGTCCTTTTAAAATGACGCTGTTTTGTAATTTTTTATATTAAAAAAATATAGACGGGTCGGGTTTGGCCCGACCCGCCCTTGGCCTGTTGAACCATAGGCCGACCACGGGCAGGGCTATCCCGGCCCACCCAGGCCACGGGCTGACCCCCGACTGGCAGCTTTTTAGGTCTCGGCCCCAGCCCAGCCCGGCCCATTGACATCCATAGTTATAATGCATGTCTCTCTTTAGATAGAAGAATTGAGTGAAAATATTGAACATGGAATCACACACAATCGTGTGCTAAGTTGTGTTTTTTTCTAAAACTAGAGTTTGAAGACACTATCTTACACATGAGCATGTCAGAACCAATGTCACTTGTCACTATATTTATAATGTTAAAAATGATCTCAAACATGATCATATCATAACATGTTTTTCCTCTAGATGAAGAATTTAAGTTCCATTGGTGATCACAACCTAGAATACGACCGTGTTCAAATCATGTTTATTGTGGAAACATACTATTTAAACATGTGTGAAACTATAGTGTAAGGGGATTTTAGATTTCAAAAGTTTCAAGTTAGATTTTAGCAGCTAAAGGGAGAGAAAAACTTTAACGAAAGGGGTGCAATTGTCTTCAAGGTAAAAACAGATATAAGATAATCACAAAAAAGTAAAAAAAAATCCAAAGATTAAGAATCCATTAAAGAACTTTTCTTGTTTTTATGATTTATATAATTCTTTTGTTTATGCTTATTGTTTCAAGGATGGAGCATAACTAAACCTCTAATATAGAATGTGGATGTATTAAACTGATTATTTATGATGTAATTAAGTTTAGGTGTCGTTGAATTCTTGATAAATTGCCAATTAATATTTCCAAATTAATTCAAAATAATTAAGGCATCATAAGACAAAAACGAGAGTGAAAGGTGGAATTAGTTCATTAAACTATTAATATTTAACATTACAAAAAGGGTGTTGGTAAGTGAAGATTTAATTAAATCTTATAAAGCTTAATGAATCCTTTTAATCTTTATAACTATAAAAGTGTAAGTAGGATTAATTTGAGTAAGTTATTATTTATTTTAAAAGAATAACAAGAGAATTTTAGGATTAGATCTTGAAAATTATCTAGATTAATTTACAACACAATACTTTAAACTACTTAAATAAGTTTATTTATGATGTATATCACCCTAGGGTTAAACTCTTAATTATCTTTTATTTTATTCATTTACTATTCACATCTATTTTTTTCCTTAAACATCTTTATTTTTTTGTCTAGATGTAAAACTTGAATCAATTGGTAGTTGAATATATCTCCTTATGGTAGAATATTAGGTTATATCATTTATTACTTAAATGATAGTTACATATTTGTGATTTGTACACAATAAGTTTTTTGCATCATTGTAAGAGAGGCAATCAAATATCAATTTTAAAAGTTTATATATTAGTCTAAATGTTTACTTGGTGTTTTTATGGTTATGTGTTTGTTTAGATTCCCTAATTTATATCATTTATAGTGAGAGTTCATAGAATTGTGTCTTAGAATTTTTGTAGTTAGTTCAAGGGTTTTTGCTTTTTAGTATTATAATTTTTTAGCTTTTTTCTAATTTTACATTTTATTCTTTTATTTTTGCTTTCACCACTGACCTTGCATTGTATGGAACAACTTAATAAGCAAATTGTTCCACTTGAACTAAAAATTTAAAGAACTTTATGTGTTACAAAAAATGCAAGAAAGTTTGAGCCAACAAATGAAATATAACTAAAGGTAGAAGTAGAGCAATCAATACGACCCATGCAGAGAACCATAACCAAAGGTCGTCATATGACTATGCAATTCCTTAACACTCATGGATATGAGGCTAACATGAATGCTAAAACTTTAAAATTAAGTTGGACCTTATCACTATGGTGTAACAAGGATCCCAATATATGTAAAACCTACTTCTTGGACATTTAAAGACATCATTAAGATGAAAGGAGGAAGTGAGGATGCAATCAAATTAAGGCTTTTATCCATTTTCCTTAAGAGATAAACATAAGTTATTGTTGAACTCAATGGCTGCAAACTCCTTTACCACTTGGAACACATTATCACAAGCATTTATGAGCAAACATTTTTCCCTATGTAAAACTACTAAGCTTAGGAATGGCATTCCAAGTTTCATGCGATTGAAAGGTGAATATTTATATGAATCTCAAGAGAGGTTTAAGGAGATACAAAGGAGATGTCCTTGTTATGATCTATTAAATTGATTGATTACTCAAATATTATACATTAGTTTTACTAAATACTTATAAATGAGCATTGATTCATCAAAGAAACGTATTATAATGGGAATGACAATTGAAGATGCTACTACACTTTTGGCCTAATGAGAGACTTAGGAAAGTTTGTATAAATGATTTTGGATAGTATAAACAAGTAAAATTCCAAAGTTGATTCCCTTATTAAGATACTTGGTAGATAAAGCAATATTTATATTTTTAGCTTAGTTATTACTTGTAAATATTATGGTAGAAATCATATAAGTTCAAGTGTATATATGAGAGCAGGCTTAGTTTGAGTAAAACTTCAACAGATCATTACAATAATATAACCATATTCCACTACCTATAATCTTAGATAATGGTTTATCCAAACTTTACATGAAATATTCAGGGCAATCAAGCAAGCAGTTTAAGTTCAAGACCGCTTAACCTCCTAGATTCCAACTGAGACCCTTATATCAATAATAAATTTAGGATACCTCATGGTCTAACTTAGAGGGATAACATTTAGGATGGGGATTAGAATTTTACAATTTCCATAAGTGACTTTGGAGTTTATTGTGAGTTTTATACATTGAAATTTAAGAAGATCAAAATATATCAAACCCTTATCATGCATTTTAATAAAGCATTTAACTATAATATCTCTTTTTCACATGATATATCGCCAACCATCAAATAACACCCTACACTCAAAAAAGAAAATCATACAACCTCACTCATGATGGTGTTACTTGCATCAATTATTTTATTTATGATGCATTGTGGAGGGTCATCAATATAATTTAGGATATTGTTTTACCCACTACTTAAAGTATATGCTGATGCGAAAGAAAGGGGCAATATATGAAAGCTCATATATTAACCACCTTGCAAAAACTTATTTTTTTCCCCAATCTCCCTGAGATGATTTTATCTTGTAAGATTCCCCTTAAACCTTGAGCTAATGAGATATATGGAACTAGTAAAGAAGTTAAAGGTAGCTTATATGTTAGTTAGTATCAAGGATAGTGAGTTTAGGGGTAATGCTTTCATGGCTTAAGCAAAGGACTTAGATTGGAGATATATAGAGTCATTACCAATTATAGAGCAATATAATGCAATAGTTTTGAAGCCTATGGAAGTTAAATTGAGGCTTCAATAACTATTAGGGGAAAGAATTAAGAGAAAAGTTCATTAAATGGAGTGACATTTGATAACAGTAATTAAACACAGTAGAAAACCCGAGGAATCCTCTTTGCACAATCTTAATAGATGGATTGGTTGGAAGAGAACATGGCCACTTATTTCCAATATGTCAAATTTATAGCAACTCTTAGTATTTTTCTACCCTCTCTACCTCCTTCGACTTATGATATGAACAATAATCATAAAAGTCCAACAGATAAGTGATATATTGATTATTTTATTTTTCTAATGTATTTTATTTCAATTTATTTCTTTGTACTTTTTGTTTTTATTATATATTTCCATTTTATTTAATACCATTGTTTTAATTTGTTTCTTGTGTCTTTTGTGCTTTCTTTTTCTTACGTCTTTTGTTGTTTTGTATGCAAGGTACTCAATTTTTATGATTCTTGTGAACTTAAATCAGTTGAACATCTATAACTTGGCTTATAGAAGTTTCCATATCTTGAATTTCTTTCAAATTTCTCCACTTTTTCCATTCTAGTTCATTTCTTTTATGTGCTTTATATGCATTCATTAAGGACAATATATATCCTAGGTATTAGGGAGGGATTTACCATGAGCCATATTTATATAAAGATATCCTATAAGTAACTCAATTCAATTGCATATGAATTACTAAGTTACAGTTCTAGGAAATTTTAAATAAAATAAGGTAACTAAATTGATTAATTAGATATGTACATTACGTTGATATTTAACTGCATTAACTTTATAGATATAGTTACTATTAAGTCGTCTGAAAATTTTTACCTAATAATCTTAAGAATTTTTCTTTAATTAAATGTTGTTATTATGTAAATAAGTTAAACATAAGTTATAGTATAACACAATAAATAGCTTATGATTTGATATTAATTGTGAATTATTACAAAATAGAAGGTCAATAAAGTTTTAGTGTAAATAAATTCTATTTCATTGAATTTGATTTATGTAATACATCAATATTATGAATAGTGCTAGTAGTTATAAATATGATCCAACTTGGTAACCAGAGGAATTCATGACTTAGTGTCTATCTTTGTGTTAAAAGGTTTGGATTTTATTTTAAACATGCTTTTTTATGCTCTATAAAAAGTTTTCAAAAATATTTCTATCAATTTTTGTCAATATAGGTTGATGTTTATTTATTGGTTTATACTGTTTATTCACATTTTGTTCATTTTATAAATGGCATAATTATTTTATTTCAATTGAAAATTGAAAGATGAGGAAGTCAAGTTTATTTGCAAGTTAGTGTATAAATCAAGAAATCTGGATGGTTGATGAACAATATAATTAAGTAAATAATAATCAATCTTATCTATTTTAATTGGATTATTTTCTTGAAAGAAAGAAAGAATGTATTAAAATATAAGCCATTGTTTGCCAAAGTAGTAATAAGATAATACCATTAAAGATTAAATTGCCTCTAATAACATTATACTGAACTATAAAAAGATACAAAGAGATTTATCTACTTGATTTTCCAATCAAGTAGGCATTGAGAGCTGAAGCAATGATAGTCCTTGTAGATAAGAATGTGTTGCCTAATTTTAGAGAATAAGATCTGCAATAGATTTCTTTGATGTTGTGTAAATCACAAAAGATCATATTGTTCCTTTCATCCCATATACCAGTAACTAGATTTTTAATTGGATTATTGACTCTTCTTAGAATTGTAACTTATTTATATTGATTGCTTTTATATTTGGCTTACCTAAGATAAGTAAAAATCTAAGTCTAGGGGAATTTGTAGTACATATAGCATACATATGTTTTACATAGCTTTTTTAAAGGTTTCTTTATGCATTATTTTGATATGATATTGTAATTGGTTTTATTTGAGATTTTAGGTAATTATGGAAAATTTACTTTAAGAGTATCTTGGCCATAATCAAGGAATTTTACATATCAAATTGAGAATAAAGAACATCTTTAGTTGGAGTCGATCTCAGATAAGAGAATACACGCAAATACTTGACAACAAAATTATAGTTTTGAATACAAACTCAAACACATAGATATCAAAGCTTATTTCTCTTTGGATGAATAATTTAATTTTCAGTGGTGGATAAAATCTAGAACATGGTTATGTCCTTAACCATGTTTATTATAAAAATATACTATTTCAAGACACGTGAAACCTTATTATAAGGAGTTTGTGTTTTAAAAATTTTCAAGTTACATATTTATAATTGAAGAGAGATAGAAATCGTAAGGCAAGACTTTCATATATTTTTAAGGAGAAAAGAAACCTAAGATCATCCCAACAAAGCCAAAAGAACATTCAAAGATTGGGAATCCATTAGAAAACTTATTGTCTTTTGTGATTTTGATAATTATTTTATTTATGTTTATTATTTTAAGAATGGAGCTTAACTAAACCTCTAATCTAGTGTATGGATGGATTAAATGGATTATTGATGATGTGATTTTGCATGTCTTTGATTTCTTGATAAATTGTCAATTAATACTTTTGGATTAATTTGAAATAATTAAGATACCAAAATATGGAGGGAAAGTATGTAAGGTGGTATAAGTTTATCGAACTATCAATCTCTAATTAGCTTTATTTTAAATTAATTAGCTTTATTTTAAATAGATTTTGCTTAGTGAAGTCATTTAATTAATTCTTATAAAACCTAATGACCTTTTAATCTTTAATACTAGGAAAGTAGGAGTAGTTTAATTAAACTATTTTTATTATTAATTGACAGAGAATCATAAGAGATATAAAAGATTACATCTTCGAAATTATTTAGACTAATTGACAATGGACATAATTAAGCTACTTGGATATCTCTATTTATGAAGTATATTACCTTAGGTTAAACTCTCATGTTAATTGCATTTTCTTTTATTTGTTTATGTTTTATATTTAATTTCCCTTTAAACACCTCTAATTTTCTTGTCTAGAAAATGTAAGACTTGAGTTAATTGATAGTTGAAAAGACCTTTTTAGGGTAAGATATTACGTTATGCTAGTTTACTACTCAAAAGATATTTATATACTCGCAATTAATTCAATATAATTAGTGTATGTGGATTAAAAGAATGATATCTACTAATTGGAGATAAACTGCGAGAGCAAATTTTTATTCCTATTTAATTCAATAGTCCTCTTCTTATTTTTCCTAAGTGGGTTGAATTGTTATTTTGGTATGAAATTAAAACAACTATTTACCATCGATGTTGTTGGCTTTCCTATCTATGGCATTTGCTCGACCCATTATTCTTTCCACATCTTTTTGATTAATTAAACCATGCATTTTTGTATAGAATTCTTTGGTTGTGTTCATTGCATAAGGAATTTTTTGCCTTCGAAAGTTTAGCAGATGAGGAGGAGATGGAGTTTCTAAATACCATTGTTCTCCAAAGTTGTAACATCCCCATTATATAAAGTAGCAACCTTTACAATAGCCCAATTGTTGGTTTTATGATATTTGGAAGACTACTACAATAAAAATTCTGTAAATTTTTGTAGCTAGCTAGAACTTAGAACAATACTTAGTGGTCGTATATTGGTTATCAAGTAAATAGTCAATGGAGTTTACACCCACTTATTTTCTCTCTTACTTTTGCATTCTTCTGAAATGAAGAAGATGAGTGAAGTTCAAATAGTTGTATAGGTCATGTACTATGTGCATACATGCACTACAACAAGGATGAGATTTAGCTACATTTTTTTCTACGCTTTGAAAATTATAGCTAAAAATAAGTTTTTAAAGATGATTTTAAATTTGTCACTAAATGAGAATCCTTTTGGTGACAATTTTTAAAAATATAGCAAAATATGGACATTTGGCGATGAATTTTAAAATTCGTCGCTAAATGGTCAACATTTTATGACGCTTTTTAAAAATGTAGCAAACTAGGATTCTCTTTTGTATGACTTCATTAACTCTTTTATAGACAATTTTCAAAAATCGTCGTGAAAAAGACCATTTTTGTGACTATTTTATAAATCGTCGCAAAATATCTAGCTAGTTATAGGGGGGACGAAAATGAAATCAGAAATTTGTTTGATTATCTTATTGTTCTGTTTCTCTACGTGTAGACATTACGCGCTACTCCTCTTTTTTAACCTCTCATTGTATTTATGCTTCATTTTTATTGACTTTGGATCTGATTACGTACCCATTTGTTTGTTCGATGGGATTGGAGAGTTTAAGCAGAATTGAGCAAATTGGACAAAGGAAGGTATGTTTCAGAAGGTAACTCTTGAGTTTTATATAGTTTATTGACCTTATTGTTTTTGCTCTCTCATACTAAAACGAATAAAAGAGTTACCTTTAGGGTTTCCTATTCTAGGGTGTCTCATTACATTCCTCAGATTAAAGTCACTACTTTATGAGCAATATTTTTCTGATACATGTTTCTTATGGCTTTGATTTCAAGTCCAAAAAGAAAAGTTCTAATCTTGTGGGCTTTCAATTGCTTTCCTTTTTCATCAAAATGACCGATTCGTTTGGCGACGAGAATGAGCAGAGCATAACCATTGACGAGTATCTCAACAAAGTCAAAGTCAAGGAGTTAGCAATCATCCCTCTCTCTCTCTCTCTTTCAATAATTCTTCATTTAGGGGTTGTTGCGGTCTCAAAGTTTATATATCCCACTCCCCTCCCCTTTTTTTATAGTTAATTGTTACCTTGTCTTGTTAACGAATGGGCAATTTACGATGTTGGGATATCGAAAAGTTATGGTTTCCGTTGCTTTAGGTCTCTTACAACTTACTAGATCTGAACAACTGCTTTATTGAGGTTTTTCACCTAAGCTATTAAGCATTGAACATTTTAGAACAGAAAATGTTTTGTAACTTTTAGGCAGAAGATATAAAATATGTTTATTTGTCTTATGACTATGATTTTTCTTCATTCTCTTATGTTTAGGATAAATGAAAAAGAAATTAGAGGCATCAGCTAGTGAGGATTGGGGAAGAAAATATTTGTGTTTTTTCATGTTTTTTCTAATTGGGATAACATGAGAATGTGAGGGTGGAACGCGAGTATATGCATATCATTCTCTTCTCCTTGTTTTCAGAAGCTATCAAAGTTTTCCTTCTAGTTGGATTATTATTGGACATGGTTGTGATTATAAGTTTTGAACTTCTTGTCAAAAGTGCGAAGGATCAAAACAATCATCTGTGGTTAGCGGAAGCCACTAAGAACTCCACTTATTCTCTTAATTTTGATTCTTCAAATTGCTCTCACCTTAGAAGCAATGTTGTGACTACTCAAAGCTGGGCAAAGTCATTTAAATTTGTATGGAAAAAGAATTCAGATTGCGGTAGTTTCAATCTGGTCTGTTATGATATCTCCATTATTTACTTTATTCTATTTTGTCCCTTCATGCAGGTTATTGATTGACTTAAGGAGAAGCTTAAAATTATCATTGGAGATTGTGAGGGCTAGAGATGACAAGTAAAACCTCTTCATTTCAGATGCGTCGTTGTGCATGTCTAATATGTCATTCAACAGTCTCTTAGTTGCTACAACATGCCTAATTACAACATTCCATTTTTGTTTCTTTTCATTTGTGGTAAGACACTTGTCAAATTAGACTCACAATTTGTCTCCCTTAAATATGGTTTCATTGTGTAGAATGTAGATTCATATATAAGTCCTTTTTTAGTCTAAAGTGATGTTCAAATTTTGAGTCTTGTCCAGGATCATCAACACTAAGATATGCATATATATTGATGTTTAATTCTCTGCCATCTTCATTCTTTTACTCTTGTCAATGATAAAGAAGCTGATCCACATGAAAGATTGACAATTTGAGCATTTGGTAGTTTTCTCCAGTCCAATGCTAAATAGGCCTGCATTGTATTTATTTTTTTAATAGAGCTTTGTTAAATTCAATATGTTTTTGGTGCTTAAATTACATAATCAAGCATTGTTGATGCAGATTTTTGCAAACTAGGTCCTAAGGGACAAATATGCAAGTGATGTAATTGACTCTTGCAAGAAAGTTTTTGCCTTCATGACTAATCCTGACCAGTTTGAAGGTTCATTTGGTGGATGATGGTCCAGTGACAATGCAACTTGATTCAAGCACTCTATCAATCTTGAAGTAGCTTTCATGATTCTTATGGCTAATCTTTCGTATATGATGGCTAACGTATGAAATTGCTCTCATCGATATAAACAAACCTACAGTCATTATAGTCACGTTGTAATTTTTTTGTAATCTTAACATTTATAGTTTGTAAAATGGTCCATGTATTTATTATTTTGTCTATAAGAAATTTTAAAGTTGTAATTAAAATCTTGTATACCATGAATATTTTTTTTGTTGGTATAATTCAATGATATATTATTTTTATATACAATGCTTCAAATTATTAATTAATTTTGTATTATATTTATATGATAATTTAACAAAAAAATCTAAATA
>JAOQML010000197.1:31204313-31215047 GCA_027568935.1 Erythroxylum urbanii | reverse complement strand
TTAATTAATTTTGTATTATATTTATATGATAATTTAACAAAAAAATCTAAATATTATATACAATAATATGGATTAAAAATGGCATAAATAATTATAGTTAACATGGCATAATATTTCGTTAAAATATATGCTAAAAATTTGACTACATTTTACAAAACGTCGCTAAAAACATTTGACTATGCTTTAAAAAAGGTAGCTAAAAATCTTTTGCTACATTTTTTGAAACGTAGCTAAAACTAATTAGCTACGTTTTTTGAAACGTAGCTAAACTTTTTTAGCTACAGAAACTAAACGTAGCGAAAATGTATTGGCGACGATTTTTTAAAATGTTGCTAATAATTTTTAGCTACTAAAATAAAGCGTAGGGAAAAACTATTAGCTACAATTAGTGAAAAACGTCGCTTACAATTTTTAGCTACAGAAATTTAGCGACGTTTTGTGCGATAAATATAAATCATCGCTAATTACTGTTAGCCACAATTTTGAAATTTTTAGTGACGAATTTTTTCGTAGCCAAATGTTATTTCTACTGTAGTGATGTTATATCATATGTTTCTGGAAGTAAAAAATTAGACGTGACAAATCATGCCCTCAATTGACAATGATCATTAATATGTGCTAACTTTGGGTTATATTTAAGTAAGAATTCGAGTATTAAAATGCCAACAAGTAAAGTTTGAATTAATTTTAAGATTTCGTTTAAATTTACTAATTAAAATATTAGTTTTTTCTTAAAATATACAAATCATGCTTATTATTTATTATAATTTTAAAATTAACTTTTAGTAGGTAACTCATTTCTTCATCCATTTAAAATTTTAATTTGGGAAATTTTCAGTTTATTGTCATAATTAGTTGAATGGAGATGGAAACCTTAATATCCAAACAACTTTCAGAAATTAAAAATTAATAATAGTCAATAACTTATTTTTGGTATAAATACAATCATAGTTATTAAATCTATATTGCTAACGAATTCACAATACTAAAATAAAAGTGAAAATTTTTATTACATTATAGTTGAATAACATAAATTATTCTTTAAATTTTATAATATATTTAATATAAATTAATTTGAACATTAGGTTAATATGAAAATTAAATATATACTTTAATTTTAACATTATAATGTAAACTTGATATTACATCATTGAAGTTTTTGTTTATAATTATTATTTTTTCTGCTAAAGGTGTGCCGCTCACTTAAACTTTATTCTTGTTTTAATGTTTAAAAATAGTTAGAATTTTCCTTTTTGTAAGTAACATTTATACAACTTTTTATACTTCGATTTTTTAGTATATCAGTTTTACTTATCTACTCTTTTTACCTGCTTCATTTTTTTTATTGTCACTTTTACATGTGGGTTTATCAAAAATAGCCTCTTTATTTTATAAGGGTAAGGTTATGTATTATTAGACCTTTCTAGACCCCATTTTAATGCAGTATTTCAGACTGTGTGTGATTATGATGATCTTAATTATTGTATTAAAATAATTTTTTAATATAATGAAATAAAATAATATCATCTTAATTAATTATATCAAAATAATATGATTTTAATGGTAAATACTTAATTTGGCTTAAAAGAATAATAAATTCAAACATAATTTATTAATTTTAAATAAAACAAAATTGAATTTAGTTGGAGTAACTTTTTTTTAAAAAGTAGATCTAACTAATATTTGTCAATCCTACAGTGAAAGTGAAAAAGTATACCAAAAGTTTGGCTTTCATTTAAAATTTTGAGTAGTTGAGTCGGTGAGTAGGTGAGATATAGAGAGCAAATTTAAAAATCACCTGTAGATATTTAAAGTTATACTAAAAGGTCACACTAAGATATGATAAAATAATATAAGATTTGGTTTTCATTTATTATATATTTTGTGGTAGTCTGTAATGTAATTAATTGCTTTGTGCATGAGGAATGTGGAGCAGAAATAGCACTTCTCTTAATAAAATACACTTAAAAGGGAAAATTATTGGTGTTGGTTGGTAACTTTGATTTAAATGCTTATTTATTGTTTTTCCATGTGGTCTCGTGGGAGTTATAATTTAATGCCGCTAAATAGGGTTGAGCTATTGTATAGGTAAAATGCAGGCAAGTTGCATCCAGAGTGAAAGAATTAGAGCTTGAATATGGTGGGGTTGTTGAAGTTAGGAATGACAATTATGGCTCGGTCTGTCGGGCCCGACCTGACTTGGCCCTTTTTGGCCCAAGTTTGGCAGGCCGTAGGCGAGCTATGGGCTGACCATGCCTGGCTTGTTTTTTATAATTTAAAAAATATGGACGGGCCGACCACGGGCCGTCCGACCAGTCGACAGGCCGGTCCATCCCGGCCAGCCTTGAATGAGCCCGGGCTGGCCCGACCCATTGACATATCTAGTTGAAGCCCTCAAAATAATTGCGCTTATCTAAACTTCTTATAGTAGTTATAGAACTAGGTCAAATTCTTAGAGAACTAAATACTAGTTTCTTAACTTCAAGTAATAAAATAAAATCGAGAGTTTTGGATTAATTAATTAACTAAAATTAACAAGATATCAAATCAAATCGACAAAATATATAAGTGAGGAATTCAAGAATACTAAGCTCCGATTCAAGGGAAAGATTTCATTTACCTATAACTTTAATTATTGTCTAAAAAGAAAATTTGTCACAATTCAAGCAGTTAGTCTAGAACATATTAGGATAATTGTAATAAGTTTCAAATTTTTCTAAATTAATTGGTTCAAACTTAGCATCTAAACCAAAACTTACCATCAATTGACTAGGTGTAATAACATTCTATATCAACTAAATGATAACAATAAATTTAATAAAAAAGGCTAAACACTAAATTAAATAATCGAGATAGCTGCAATTATTCAACTTTGTTTTCTTATTTTTCATATGTTAATTATGTTATTTCATAAATAACCTATTTGCTACTTTATCAATCCATAATAATTATGGATCACTGAATTCAAAAATAGTGATAGAATAATCAACATCAAATTAAATTGTCAGATTAATCAATATTAATTATTTATCAAATATAAGAACTCAAAATAAGAAATACTTGAATTGAAACATGAATAAAAAGTTAAGAATAAAACCTCACAAAGTTACAACTAGAGTTTTGAATCCCCTTAAATCAAAATAATTGGGTTTAGTCATAGACGACTTTTGCTCTAATACTAAAAATGGAAGAAAGATGAAATAATGAGAGAAAAGTAAGAAGAAACGATTGATTCTTTTGAGAGGTGGGCAAAGTCCCTTTTATAGTCATTTCCTACTTTAAACCTAATCATATCATCCTATCTTGTAAAGATGCTTATTTAAAACAAATCCTAATCCCTTCATGATAGCGATAAACAAAATTTTCCTACTTAAGCTACAACTCTTCAAATAAATATGACGTTAAGCTTTATCTTCCTTTATCCATGCAACAATCTTTTTACTTCATTCAAAATTTGTGATTATCATCAATAATTTCCCAATTTTCTCCTAAAATAAAACAAACATTAATTTTCCTATTTAATCACCAAAATAAATCCAAAACAAAGGAAATAATATGAAACAATATATTAAGATAATATCTTATCAAGATATCATAATCGTTTTCACGAAGAGAGCTTTAATTATTCTATTTCAATTCAAGGAGGATTAATTTTAGATCTCTAAAGTTAAATGGAATCATATATGTATTGATAAGCAGTAATTGGTAAATTGATACACAAGTTGATATGAAACGAGTATATTGATGAGGTAATAAGGCAGACTCTAAATAGGTGAACAAATGGGTAATGTTGATGAAATCTCAAGCATAGGTAAGAGTTAGTACAAGTTAATCAGTAATAGTATAAATTTTTGACGATAAGTGAGATTTGGATGTAAAACTAAAGTTCATTAATGTAATCAAATGTGCTAAAAATTTAAGAATGGAACTTAATTTCAACGAGAAAGTTTGAAAATATAAAAAATTGCAAGGCCTATTATACAAGGATTTTTACTTAGTTATGAAACAATGCGACTGCAGCATGAGTTTGTTTGTATGGACAATGTACAAAAATAATTCGGGATGACTAATAATTGGATATTAATACAGTGAAAGACTAACATATGTTTTATATTTATTTTTTATGAAAGAAATAGTCAATTTTATAGACTAAAATGTAAAGATACTTAAATATATATGCAGGCTCTTATTAGAGAACAAATTTATTGAACTGACCTGATATAAGAATGTTATATAAAATATTACTTATATGTCTATAAAAATTCTTATTGCAATAATCACATAAGTGATAACTTAACTTGAGATTTTTAAAATATCTCTTATATGAATATTTAATACTATTTGTGACATATCCTAGTCAATATTAGCTCACTTAGTAGTCACCAGATATGATATGAATTATATGAAAGTAATTGAATGATCAATATAAGTTTTGCCAAACTAAGGCTACAATTTTACTGCTCTCTATTAGTATTTGATTTAGAAATTTTTGGCCAAGGTAGAATAACAATTGAAAATAATTTTCAAATTTCATTAATAAAATCATTTATTCATACTAGATAACTATATGATTAGACATTAATTTCATGCTCTACATCTAATTAGAACATTATATGATGAAAGAATTAAAATTTTTTAATCAAATTCACTTTGAGATTAATAATATTTAGGCGGTCCATAATGTTTTGTTATATATCAATCTTGATATATAGATATATATTATTTAATTAGATAATTGTATATAAAATTGAAGGAGTTTAATTTCTCTAATCTTAAATACAATTTAGGATTATAATTTATATCAATTATCATAATATTTAAGAACCTAATGAGTCTCACATAAAGAACAATTAAATAGAGAAAAATGCAATTTAATCAAGTTAGATTTGATTGTAAAATTTGAAAAATTTTAAGATTAAATATAATATATTTGACAAATAAGAACCAATATTTGATATATTTGAATCCAACTGATTTTTAATTAGAATTAATTATAAGTATAATTAAAGTTTAATTGAAATAGAGTTACATTTCAATTAGATTGCCAAACAATCCAAATATATTATAAATAGGCATAGGCCAAAATAAGGCACCACTCCTTGCTTGCTCATCTCTGTACCGCATACATAGTTCTCTTAGCGTATATATAGATACTATTAGATGCTGAATACTTTAGAGATTACAACAGTTGAGATAAACTTATTTGACACATTAGTTTGATAGGAGTTGTAGAAAAGGAATCATGTTTCATAAAAGGTACAAATTTTGTTTCATACTTTATCATGTTTATGCATGTTTCATAAAAGGTACAATTTTTGTTTCATACTTTATCATGTTTATGCATTAATCAAAGTATATATTAAAGTGATATTAACAATTAAAAAATTATTTTAATTTTTTTTTTTGTTGCTACGAGTTAAATTAGTTCCCACCTTGATTTTCTAATACGTACTTTCTAAGTTCTTGTAAGCTTATAAGAAGACATCGTATATTGTTTATTTTAACAGTGCATCATATTCAATCGTCTATTTAACGAGACTTTGAAAGATTTACGAGAAAGTTCTTTGTAAGAGTCTTAAGTGGGGAGTTTTTGAGTAGTTTTTATAGCTGCTTCGAGAAGAAATTACATCAAGTGTCCTTTGAATTATTTATTTGTGAATACTTCAATAAAATATTGATTTCTGTTATATCTCTTTATTATTCATTTTTTGATTGAATTATGTTAGACATGATAGAATTTTTTCATTATTTTTATGGACTAGCATAATAAACATAATTTTGTACAAACTTTGATTAATTTGATGTCAAGATAATTGGGCTTGTTAATTATCTCTTTAACGTGTCATTAGGCCTGTGCTCATAGGCTTGTTATGATGGGTAAGCTTGACCCATGTTTTGTAGTGCACAGGAGGTCTTACTACTAGCCAACTTTAAATACAGTCGCCCCATTGAGAACTGTACGTTTTTTAAAATCAGGTTTAGAATAGCAGTGGTTAATCCTTTGCGTCTCTGTCACGTCGCTTCACAGAAAACAACAATAAATTCAATTGTTCCACAATTTCCAAGTATTTATCCATACTATTATTGAATATAGCATGTTACAATCTTAGGGTTAATTAATTGTGTTGATTAATTATGATATTAATCTGTAATTTTGTGTTAAATTTCCTTCAATTGACATATTAAATTTCCTTCAAGACATTTGTGTATTAAGAGTGTGCAAAACACTCAAATACGAGTGTGTATTAGACCCTTAAAAATAAATGAAATTTTGAACATTTTTTTAATTATACTACACTAACAACTAATATTATGAACATTTTAAAATAGATCAAACTTATAACAATATTTCTTAATAAAAAACTATTTAAATAATGATTCTTCCACAACTATTTAAATTTTTATATACATCTTTACATTGCAATTTAATTATCCCGTGAAAATAGATTATTCTTATGTTGTAAAATGTTCAATACATAACTCAGTTTAACAATTTTTAGATATAATTTAGTGAATTTGGAAGGTTTATACATTTCTTTTTTGAGGCGCTTGGAATTGTAAAGGTCATGGAGTTTGAGTTGGTATCTTTATTGGTACTATGAGAAGCATAGTCTATCATATTTTATCGTAGTTCCTTGAACAAATTACAGAATCTACAGATAATTGTTGCAACACTTTAAACATAAGCCAAAGAGCGTCCTAGTGACTTACCATTTGATACACAGCGTTGAAAGAGAAACGGGAAAACGTAATGGAATAAGTTCAATGCCCTCCATTGACTCCTACCCATTTAAAAATGGAAGGCAGCTCGAAATTCGGAATAAACCAACTAAAGTTCCGCTGCATATTTTACTCGTACGTGTAAAGTGTGAAGGTGAGAAATGACCTGGACAGATTTCTTGATCGGAATATGAATCGTGCTTAGTTGTTAATCACGCCTTCAATCTCTCGTTTGTCGGACAATGGTTAGTAAGATTTGCTGGTTTATAAATGAAACTTACTTTACTATATTATATTATACAATCTTCAACAACAAAAAAATAAAAATGTTCTTACGGTATAAGATGAAACATCTTATTTTGTTTTTCAATAAAAAGAGAACTATATTGATACTTGCAACTTTAAAAATGAAACTTACTTTACTATTTTTTCTTTAAATGGAAAAAAGACTTAATTATGACTCGTCTTAAATCATTGTATGGTAATTTTAATTTAAAATAATAGAGTAAATTATATACAATTATTTTATTATTTCATTATATTTTGATATTGTTCTCTTTTTTTTTTGAGTTTAAACTAAAATGAAGAAAATTAACAAGAATTTATAGTTTAATAAACTTTATAATTTTATATACTAAAAATAAAAAGTGAAGATCTTGAAAATTTAACTTTAGTGCCATTACATTAGCAATAAAGTTATAAAATCACTTTAAAATCATTTTAAAAGTTACAATTTATAAAAACTATGAAAAAAAAGTTTGGAATAAAAAAGTAGTAAATTTTTTTATATGTTCAAAATATTATGTCAATAGCAAACTAACTACATTTATCTTGTACAATATTTATGTGAAATTTATAAATAGTAAATATTATCGAACTTATTTTATTTCAATGTCGAATATATCTACTTAATATGAAATTTTATTTTGTTACAAAATACTTATTTGAAAACTGTCTTTTTTACTTCTGAAATAACATGGAGTTTAAAAATATCGAAATTTCCATTTTGACATCTGACTAACTTTAACTTACAATAGTTTTATTAAAATAAAAATTGAAAATGGTATAATTTTTTAATTATCTAATTATCTATTTGCTAGAAAGACCTAACTCACCCTAAAAGCTAGCTTAAGAGGGGAGGTTTGCACACTATTATAAATTGTTGAATGCTCTTATAGTTGTTCGATGTGGGATTTCTAACACCCCCTCATTCCAGAGCAGGACTGGGCATTTGATGGATATATCGGACAAAGGGACATAACCGGGCACCGACCCAAACTATTGAGACAACCTGTTTCTGATACCATGTTAGAAAGACCTAACTTATCTCCAAAAGCTAGCTTAAGAGGGAAAGTTTGCATACTATTATAAATTATTGAATGCTCTTATAATTGTCCGATGTGAAATTCCTGACACTATTATTAACTATAAAGAATTAAAGATCAACTTCCTTTTATCGCTCAATAAGAAGATATAGCTAATGATTACAACGAACTACATCTCTTCTACAGCAACAGTAAAGTCTTTCAGATGTAAAATAGTTCTTAAACCAAAGGTTATTACTAGTACTTAATAGAAAAATATATTTGAGTTCATCGTATCTAATATTCTATTATCTCTCAACAATAATTAGTATCTTAAGAAGTCAGTTGATTGATATGGGGTAGTGTCGGTAGCATCCAAATTGAACCATGCATGTGGAGATGTTGACGATTATTGTGCTCCGGCAAAGTCGGCAAATGAACATGATTACATGAGACCTACATCTACTTCTCAAGCCCTAAGTCAATAAAAATGTTCGTACGAACTCACAAAATTAGATCAGGACAACCTCAACTGTCAGACAGAATTAAAAAAAAAAAAGAAAGATAGGTCAGATCAGGACAAGAGGTCATTTAAAATAAACAACCAGTGGAGTGGTTGAACTCTCCTAAATTAGTATTTAATGCAAAGTGTAAGCCATGCGAGAGTTGCCCACGAGACTGGGGATAGGGAAACCATTTCCCATGCCAAATCCACCCAATTTGTCTGTAGTTTGTTTAAAATGGAAACTTGCCTAACAAGGGAACTGTATCTTCCCAGCTAACCATGTTCAACGCTGGATTCACCAAACTCCATTTCAGCAATGTTAATTATTCGAGTTTTAATCAATGAGATTATCTTTGCCGGTACACTTAATTGAGGTATCACATAACGCCGTTGAAGAGAGATATTTATACCTGCAACGGAAAGTCCATTCATCTTCTTCAGATCTCATTCAAGCACTGCACTGTCAACCAATAAATAATGGATTATAAGATTTGGCCTTACACTTGCGTTAGAACTTGTTTGGTATGAAGATTTCAAATTAATCTTTGATTTTCATAAATTTGATTGAAACGCTAGACGTGTGACGGCAAAACCCTTAGCTAGGCAGGAAGGAACTTTGGCCATCATAATAATATTTTATATAGACAACATAGATATGCCTAATCTTTTACTCAATCTGGTATGGATTTGAGGCACAAAGCAAAGTGATGACTTCAAACCCCAAAATTTACACATTTGTTAAACGAGTTAAAAAGGATTCAAAGGTTTTGACCAAAATTAATTAGGACCCTAATGTTCATAAACATTCAAAATTACTCTAAAGTTTGATAAACGTTAAAAAAAAACCCTTCAGTTAACATAGAATTAACCCCTCTGTTAAAATATTTCTTACATGAATATTTTAATTTTTCCTGTAGAACCCCATTGTTACGTGGACATATTACTTAGCATGGAGTTCAATAAAATCTACCTTATTAATTTGATAACTAATCTTTTTAATCTAATCCTTTTAAGTAATATGATAACTAATATCCCTAAACTAATTTTAACCCTAATTTCCCAATTTCCCAAAATCCTCATTTCACTTTCGCTCACCTTGCTTTCTCTGTGTCTTCTCTGCTTGTCTTCACTAGATTTTCTTCCTTTAATGCATTGCTTGTCTGCGCACATTGTGGCTTTCCTTCCTTTCTCCACATATTGTCTGCTTCTCTTTCTCATTTTTGCTCCTTGTTTACTTGCTTCTCTGCGTGTTTTGGCTATGCTTCTTTACTTGTTAGGCATTGTAGCTCTGTTTCTATTTTGCATTACTTGTGTGTCTTATCAGCACCAGCTTGCATCTTTGTGTGGCCTTCCTTCTCTACATCGCCTTGCATCTATGTCTAGTAATATCTCTTTGTAAATATATATGACAAACACAGCATGCATCTCATACAACAACATTTTACATGAGACACATGCATGTTAACTATGCATATATAGTAATGGAAGCACAACCAAAATAAAATACTTCCAACTATTGCTCCACTGATGATCCTCAATGTCTCTGTGTTTGAATCTTCTAGCCTCTCTTTTCACAATGCGATGGTGTCTTGCTTGTTACATGAAAAAGAGGATAGGGACTCAAACATATAAAAACACTTCATTCTTCTGCCAATCACAGAGGAGGAAGCACGGAAGCATGGGTGATAACGTGTGCGTGATAAAGGGTTAATGCATTGATTGGAACATCATCTTGACAATAGGAACAGTAGGAAGGTACGAAAAAATCTTACATTCTCCCACTTGGTCTAATTAACCCAACATCAAATATAACAAGAAACCAAATACATGAATCATGACGATAGGTCCTCTGATAGTGAATATTATCTTCCATGTAATATGTAGCACCCTCTTACTGTAGAGTACGCACCGGGACACCCGCAGGTCATTCCGGTACATATCCTATGATAAGGGAGAGCTATTTGCGATCACTACGTTCACTCCACATGGTATCACATTAATTTTACCAGTAAAGCATTAATAGAAAACCACAATATTTTTTTTTTTGAAATCAACTTCTTCCTCATTTCATTCCATCAAAATCAAAGGTTTGTATATCTATCATACTGTACTGTCTGTACATAAATCCAAAAAAAACCTAGTACAAAATGCTATACGAAAGAGGAAGAACATCAGATCTATCTAGGCCATCCCAAAAGTCCCAGC
>JAOQML010000197.1:31188360-31204213 GCA_027568935.1 Erythroxylum urbanii | reverse complement strand
ATTTAATTAACTACAAAACCATTAGATAAAACATGTTTCTTACCTATTAAGCTTCCACTTCTTCAACTCTTCAAAATTTCACAAACTCACTAACCTCCTCCGCCATACACGGTCATCTTGAGGGGGGTAGAAGGTTTAGGTTTTTAGAGAACAAAAGAAGAGAAAGCAAGGTGAAAGAGAGTAGAAAAGATGATCACAAATTCAAGGAGAAGCAAGGGAGAAGAAAGTTACGAGAATGATACTTAAAACACCACTCACCATAAACAAGAAGAAGACAAGAAGAAGCATCGTGGAAGACCAAAAGATAGGAGGATTTTTTATTAAATAACCATATATGGTGGCATGTTAGGCAAGTGACATGTGTCACTTGCCACATGTCACACTCTAAAATCCTTACTTAGGTTCTTTCCAATACAATTCCAATTTTTACTCCAATTTCTCCCCAAATTTCCAATGGCTCAAATTAATAATTCCTAAATTCATGTATCTAAATTTTCAATGCCATTGGACAGTCATTTCTACTACCGGTAAACAATCAGTCTGCCATTTGGCATTTTTCCTAGTACAGAAATTTCTCCGAAATTTCCAGAAAACAATTTCTAAAATTCTCCAAAAATTCTCAAACCTAAATGACCCTCTCTAACTCAATTTTCAAGCACAAAAAATCACATTTTTCATAACAATTACATTTATTAACGCATATACCGGGAAATGTCATGAATGCATGTACAGTCATTTACATGTGCAAAATTCACTATTCACTTATATGTGTATGCATGAACATGTCAGGACAATTCTAAGCACTTATAAACTATTCCAAATTACTATTTTACCCTTCCTATTGGTGATGGGATGTTACATAATACATATATAAAATTTCTCATTACTAGCCCTTAAACTTAATGAATAAACCATATGTTTATTCTAGGTCCAAATTAGATGATATTTCTCAAAACCAATAAAATATATGTGTGCATAAAAACATATGAGAAAAATCAAATTAAATAAGAGTTCTATTGAAGCAACAAATGAATCAAGTCCCATTTGCACTACGTGATCCTTAAACTGCTTAGGTGGCATGCCTTTAGATAAAGGATCTGCAATTATCATATCAGTGCTAATGTGCTCTATGAGAACTTTCCTTTCCTTAACACGTTCTCTTATGGATAAATACTTAATGTGAATATACTTACTTCGACTTCTACTCTTGTTATTTTTAGCTATAAAGATCGCAGCTGAGTTGTCGCAGTACAACTTCAATGGCTTAGAAATTGAATCAACAACTCTAAGCCCAGATATGAAAATCTTCAACCATATACCATGCGAGGTGGCCTCAAAACATGATACAAACTCAACCTCCATAGTGGAAGTAGAAATCAGGGTTTGCTTTGCACTTCTCCAAGATATAGCTCCACCAGCTAGCATAAAAATATAACCAGATGTTGATTTTCTTGAATCAATGCAGCCAACAAAGTCTGAATCGAAGTATCCAACAAGTCTACATCGGAGTATCCATCAAAGTCTGAATCGGAGTATCTAACTACTTCCAGGTTCTCAGTTCGCCTATACATAAGCATGTAGTCTTTTGTGTCCTGAAGATATCTTATAACCTTCTTTACAACTTTCCAGTAGTCAAAACCTGGATTACTCTGATATCTACTAACATTCCAGCAGTATATGCGATGTCAGGTCTAGTATGGACCTGAGCATACATAAGACTTCCAACAGCTGAAGCATATGGAATGTTCTTCATATGTTCGCGTTCAAAATCATTCTTCGAGCATTGATTCAAACCGAATCTATAACCCTTCATTATGGGTGTTACACTTGGTGCACAATCTTTCATTCGAAATCTACCTAAAACTTTATTGATATAGGTCTCTTTAGACAAAACCCAAAATGCATCGAGATCTTTCTCTATAGATCTTGATGCCAATGACATAAGATGCCTCACCCATATCTTTCATATCAAAATTCTTTGAGAGAAATTGTTTTACCTCATATAGCGAACCATTATCATTAGTCGCAAGTAAAATGTCATCCACATATAACACAAGAAAACAAATCTTACTCCCACTGACCTTCTGGTATAAACATTGGTCTATTATATTCTCTTCAAAATCGAATGAAGTGATAAACTCATGGAATTTTAAATACCACTAACGAGAGGCTTGTTTTAATCCATATATGGATTTATTAAGCTTACAGACTAAATGCCCACCATCATTAGAGGAGAATCGTTCAGGTTGTTTAATGTAAACCTCTTCCTCTAGTTCACCGTTGTGGAATGCCATTTTCACATCCATTTGATGTAACTCAAGATCAAAATAAACTACCAATGGCATGATTACATGAAGAGAATCTTTCTTAGATACAGGAGAAAATATCTCTGTGTAGTCGATTCCTTCCCTCTGAGTGAACCCTTTGGCAACAAGTCTTGCCTTATGTCTCTCAATGTTGCCTCGTGAGTCTTTCTTTGTCTTAAATACCCATTTACATCCAATGGCTCTCACACCATTAGGCAACCTAACGAGATCCCATACTTGGTTAGACGCCATAGAATCCAACTCATCTTTCATAGCATTGTACCATAGGTTCGATTCCTTAGAACTAATGGCCTGTGAAAATGTTTCAGGATCATTTTCGACTCCAATGTTGTAATCTGACTCTTGTAGATACACTATATAATCACTAGGTATTGCTGACCTTCTAACCCTAGTAGATCTCCTCAGTGTTGTATCATCATCCTCACAAAGAACTTGTTGCTCAACCTGTTGTTGAACTGGTTGCTCAAAAATTTCTGGTTGTTCCTAATTTACAACTTGATCTACTGGATTGACATTAATAGCTTATGGAACTTCAGTAACTGGTTGTCCAACAACCATTTCAACTTATGGGGTGTGTATGACAATCAATCTGTTAGTTGAACTAGAGGGTTGAGCTTCATAATGGCCCTTTTAAAAAACCATGTCTTGAAAATGACCACTCTTACTGATCAAGTCATTCTCAAGAAATTTTGCATTTCTTGATTCCATAATTCTAGTGTTGTGAGATGGATAATAGAATTTATACCCCTTAGACCTTTCAGCATATTCAATGAAATACCCACCAATGGTCCTTGGGTATAGATTTTTCTCCTGTAAGCTGTAAATTCTCACTTCAGACGGGCATCCTTAACCACGTATATGCCTCAAACTCAGTTTCTAACCCTTAAATAACTCAAAAAGTGTTTTTGAGATAGCCTTGGTTGGAACTCAGTTTAATATATACACAACCGTCTTTAGAGCTTCAGTCCACATAAATTGAGGAAGTTTTATGTTAATCCTTATACTTCTCACCATATCCATTAAGGTATAGCTTCTTCTTTCTACCACATCATTTTGTTCCGGAGAACTAGGCATGGTATACTGGGTAACAATCCCATGTTCATGAAGAAACTTCACAAAAGGACGAGGTGTTTGTCCACTTTCAGTGTACCTACCATAGTACTCTCCACCTCTATCTGATTTCACGATTTTAATCAATTTTTTGCATTAATTCTCCACTTCAGCCTTAAACATCTTAAAGGCATCCAAAGCTTTGTTCATAGAATAAAGTAAGTAGAGATACATATATCGTGAATAATCGTCTATGAAGGTGATAAAGTATCTCGGACTATTTGCGTCTATATCTGGACAACAAATATCTGTATGTATGATTTCTAACAAGTTTGTACTCCTCTTGGCACCAGACTTGTTAGTTTGCTTACCCTTAATGCAATCTACGCAAGTCTCAAAGTCAGTAAAATCTAACGTACTAAGTACCTCTTCATTTACTAATCTCTTAGTTCTCTCAATAGAGATATGTCCTAATCTACGGTGCCATAACATAGAGGATCCTTCATTCACAACACATCGTTTTAATCCAATAGTGACATGCATTGAATTATAGGCATCATCATTTTGTAACTGAATTGAATAAAGACCATAAGATAATGTACCATAACTAATAACTTTAGATCCATTACATAAACTGAAACCAGAATCTGAAAAGTTAAAGGAAAAACCAAAAGATACAAGTCTTGATATAGAAATCAAAATTTTAGTGAAATTTGGAACATAAAAGGTCTTTTCCAAACACAAAATAAAGCCACTGCTAAAAACTAAACTACAAGTGCCAATGACTTTCACATGTCAACTCATCTTGCTTCCTGAATAGATGAATTGTTTATTTCCTACCAGCTTCCTTAGGTTTTTCATACCCTGTAAAGTATTTGAAACATGGATTGTAGAACCAGAATCAATCCACCATGTGTTATGATTAACATTAACTATATTAGATTCATAACAAACAAATGAAATTTGAGTATCTTTCTTTTCTAGCCAGTTCTTAAATTTAGTGCAGTCTTTCTTCATGTGTCCCTTCTTCTTGCAGAAGAAATATCTATATGGCTTCTTTATATCGGATTGAGGAGATATTTTGCTCTTTCCCTTGTTTTTGACATCATCCTGTCTCTTCTTTCTTGAAATGGTCAAATTGACCCTTTCACCTTCTTCCATCAACAACCTTTACTCTTCTTGCACACACATAGTCAACAGTTCATTATCGACCACTTGTCCTTATGTGTGTTATAAGAGATTTTGAAAGGACCGTATTGTTAGGGTAGAGTGCACAAAATGTAATGCACCAGGAAATATTCCAATATAGTAACCTCCAACGCTTTCAACTAAGCCGCTATATCCCTCATACATATGATATGATCACGTACGCCCTTTATCACAGTGAGCCTCAAGGATGACAACTGAATAATCAAAATGCTGGCACGGGCCTTATCAAATGTAGCGAATTGCTCATCAATGGCCTTCAATAGATCTCTGACATTACTATGCTATTCGACAGAACTACGAATACCAGCAGATATCTTGGTCTTTATGAACATCACAAAGAGGCGATTGGATCTATCCCATTTTTCATAAAGAGCAACAGCATCTGGAGTTCTGGTCTTAATCATACTCGGTAGTTCGTCTTTCCTAATAGCATAGTCTATATCCATCTAGCCCAAATGAAGCAGAATTCTCTCCTCCATACCTTATAATTTTCACCTTTCAATTCGAGAATATCACACTTAATATCAAAAATATTCACAGTCTGAGTAACTGCAAATTAAGAAATAAAAAATATATATTCTTGTTATATATAATTCGAGGCCAATAATAATTCATAGTTTACCAATGTAAATCATGCATTTAACAGATGAATCTAGTGACATAAGACTTGCCTGTGGGCTAAAGTTTTACTCAATTAGATCCATCCAAAACTTTATGACAAAACTATTGAATTATGTTCCTTTTCTTAATTCCTATGGGTAGATTAAGAAATATAATCCGATATTTCATCCTCATTAATCATACAAATATAACAAAATTCTTGTAGGTAGATTTTATCATATTACGTATGATTAATTACAATTAATGATTTAATGTGATCTTAAAACTAAATATATAATACTAATTAATTTCAGATGCTGTGTCTACTCTCAATTAATTAAAATCATATTGATCACTCACATTACCTTAAGCTTAAATAAAGCCTAAACATTTGCATCAATTAATAAATAATGCGAATAAATCAAATAATAATGCATAAATTATTAAATCTAATTTTGCAGGTATAATGATCATAAATTTATATACATAATTTTCAATTAGTCACAAGTAATTTGTGCAAATAATTAAACAATTATTACTATTATGTCAAGATTTAATTCCAATATAGACATACAAATTAAAAATTAATATTTTCACAAAAATATTAATAATAAAATGATTTTATAATTAAAATCACAAAAAATGGGTTAGGTCTTGATTAACCCAATAATTACTAATAATAACACAATTAAAGAATTAGTAAAATTTTCAAAAAAAATTTGCAAGTCGTCTTCAACCTCCAGTTGAGTTAAGTGTGACCCAGCTACAACCCAACGGAGCCCCGACGCACTAGACGAACAGGAGACGCCAAAGGATGGATAAGGGTCGTCGATGGGATGACAACGACCAAGCGACGTGCATGAGATGTCGAAAAACCGACTATGCGACGCTGCATGGATGGCAATGTCTGAAGCCATCATCATCATCGTCCCTTCTCTCTCCACAGTCCAGTCACGGTTTGGTGCTCCTTGTAGTATCAAAACATGACTCTCGCGTCCATTATGTACAAAAAAATGTCGAAATGTTCAACTTCAAGCTCATCTCTTACGGACAAAAAACAACGAGAATAAAGCATAATAGAAACAAAATTTCCATATTTCATAAGCAAGGTAGAGACATCATTGAAGCTCTGATACCAAATGTAAATATATATAACAAACACAACATGCATCTCATACAACAACATTTTACGTGAAACACATGCATATTAACCATGCATATATAGCAACGAAAGCACAACCAAAATTAAATACCTCCAGCCATTGCTCCACTGATGGCCCTTAACGTCTCTGTGTTTGAATCTTCTAGCCTCTGTTTTCACAATGCGATGATCTCTTGCTTCTTACATGAAAAAGAGGATAGGGACCTAAACATATAGAAACACTTTATCTCTTCTGTCCATCACAGAGGAGGAAGCACCGAAGCATGGGCGATAATGTGTGCATGATGAAGGGTTAATGCATTAATTAGACCATAATCTTGATAGTAGGAACAGTAGGAAGGTATGAAAAACTCTTACACTCTTCTCTAGTTATTTGCCACTTATCAACATCATGCACATTATTTTGGACTCAATATTAAATCTTGGTCATTTAAGTTAGGAAATTGTCTTTTGATTGTCTTTAAAAAAGGTCTTAACAACCAAATTCTCCTTTGTTCATTGTATGTAGATAAACAATTATGCATACAGTTATGTAAGCACTAAATATAGGCATTGCAAATTGAAATTTTACAAAATTTGTCAATAGACTTGTTCTAAAAAAATGCAGTTGACTCCATTTTGATAAGGTACAACATATTGTGGATAAAAGAAATGATGCCTTAAACATGTGTTGATTGAATGGTAAAGTAGGGAACCTAATAAGCATCCAACCCTCTCCTTTTTCTTCTTCTTTTGATTCGGTAGTTGCAATATGGTGCGGTATGCCTATTCTTGTGATAGTCGGGATTGGTTTAGGAAGTGGATTGCTAGTTTAGTCCTTAGTTTCACAGGTGTATGAATATGGTTAAAGGTTTAAAATTACTGATCAAAATATGGCTCTTAAGGAAAGCAAGATTAGCCATGTCATGCCTAATTATCAAGCTTCATCATAAATAAAGTGTTAATTCTAAAAAGTGCAAGCCTTATTATGTCCTTGTATAAATCAACTCATGTGCTTTTTACCTACTCAAGTTGAGGCCCATAATAAGATGCTTTCATCTAAATATGCCTTTTACCTACTTTTGATAGTTTATATTGATTTGTGAGCAAGTAGGAGACCAACTAACAAAGCACCAAAATGAGGATTGCAGGTTGTCTGGTTTTATCATTTTTAATGAGACCTTTTGATGTTATCATATTAGTTATCAAATTGCATATAAAGCATATTGTGTTATAACATAGCATAGGCAATATGTTGTTAATTTTAAACAAGAGAAAGGAGGAACATGTGAACTAAAATTAAGGGAAGTTTCTAAATTATGCTAAACTGATTGAGGTGCAACATGAAATGAAGAAAATATCTAGTGTTTTGTTTATGCAATGTTTTTTGTCTTTCTTTTTTAATTTCTTTTTGTAACCAAATTTGTTTGCATTCTTTGGATAAAGAATTAATTTTCAAGTAATGTAAGTATGCTATATGAAGTCATGTAATGATGAATAATGTGATACAAACAAGTTCTAATGTACATAGTTTATTTTACTTATGCAATTTCATAAATGGAATTTGAAGACTCTAGTAGTTACAACTATAATAATGGGCCAACAATGATTTGCTATTGTGGGTTAGAAGCCTTTTTAAGGACTTCATAGAGCGATAATAATCTTAGCAGAGGAATTTTTGGATGTCCTAATTACCCATTTGGAATTGTAAGTTTTTCCAATGATGCGACAAACAATTTCTTGATATAGCTATCTATGTTATTCAGAAGTTAAGGAAAGAAATATCTACACTTAAGAAGGCCGAATTAAGGAGAGGTTTAGAAGAAACAAAGGTACTTGATGAGCCAATCAAAATTACGAGCCAAAACATTGAAACGTTGATGAAGGAGAAGAAAGAGTTGAGGTTAATGTTATTGGATATAATTGTAACCTTCATTTTAATTTTAGTTTAATTGTTGATCTTTTATATGGTTGCAAAATATGTTTAGCTCAATCTTCATATGTATGGATGTAAGAATTTATAATGTATGAAAATTTATATTTTGTTTTCGTTGTGATTTTTTTTCCTCTATAGTCAATTTTATTGTTTTGTAAACATCCCAATTGCTCAATAAATTTTATCGTATCATATATACAACATGCATATCATATATATAACTAGTACAAAATATAATCTAAAATGTATCAAATTCAATATCAGTTGGGAGATGAAAACACAGAGTATAGTCTAAAATATATGTACAAAGTATACTCCATGGTCATTGGTTTAACGCAAAGTATATTCCAAAATATAAACCATGGCAAAAAGTTTTTAATTGTTCAGAAGGTCAGTATCTTTGCTAGTGCTCTTAATTGATACTTTCCTTTTACTTGCTGTAGCTTATAAATATCTTGATATAATGCTGGATTTAACTTTGAACCTAAGACCTCTAAATTCAAAAGAAAATTTAAAAGATGTAGGATTGTTAAGCCATGGATTAACCTATAAAACACATGTTCATATGAATAATGTAGGATCTTTATGTCTAAAATGGATATGCAAAATTTTATACTTACATTTATGCTTTGTTGATTGGATGTATATTTCTAATTAATTAACACAGAACTATTAATACAAGTTTGCTGAAAATAAAGTTTGCATAATAATTAGTATAGATAATAAAATCATATTTATTTAAATAATTATTGTTGTCATTTAAGTTTACATAAGAATGTGTCTTTGTTAATGTTGGTGTTGTTAATCCTTCTTCGAAAGTTTGTCTTTCTCTAGAAGTTGTTGAGACCTATAACATAATATGTGTAATGTTATTGTTGGAGGCCAAATAAAACAAATAATGTTAAACTAGATGTTACTTATATTGACAGGCTATTCATTTAGTGTTATTATATTACACCTTCTACTATTATGCCCAGAAGTTTCATATTTTATACATTCTACATTTGAACCTTTTGTGGCACTTTGCGTGCACTAGTTACTTTTGTTAGTTAATTTTTCTCTCTCCTTTTTGCCCTATTCGTTCTTCCTGGCATTGCCTTTTAACTATTGGATGAATATGCCTATAATTAATTTTTGGCCAAAAGCTTATCCCCCTAACAGACTGCATCACCTTATCATACAACTTTAGAAAGATGTTCTCCTTGTAACAATCATCAATATTTTAAAAACCTGACCGGACATTGAACCGATCGAAGGAAAAGTTTAAGGTTTAAAGGTTCAACCGGTTGGAACCACTATAAAACCGGTATATAATATATAAGAAGTAAAACTTATAAGAATAAGTAAAAATAAAATATTTTATTGAAATAAAAAATACACCAATGTTTATTATTATATAATGAATTAATAATAAATAAATGAGTATAATATAAAACTTAAAATAACAATAAAAATTAAAACTGTATTTCTGAAGGAGGTTGCATCTTATCATTATCAAAAGCTCTAAATTCCCCAACACTATTTAAAGATTCTTAAACTATGCTTTCATCCAAAGTATTTGCATCAACTTCTTCTACTGCATTAAAATAAATTACAACTCTCACTATTTATATCTTTTGATAACAAATATTCAACAGATCAACCCTAGGCTATGTTACATAAGATTATTTTAATACATCATCCAATAGTTATGTTCAATTCAGCAAATCTTCTCTTCCAAAGAAGAAAGCATAGAATAGTAGGAAAGAGAGCTGAAATTCATCTTGTGATCCAGATAACAACTTCATATCGGTCACGAATCAGTAAAGCTCCAACCTTTTTGTTAAGTACCTTAGAATCCATAGTGCTTAGAAACATCTATGTAGCATCCTATTCCTCAACAAAAAGGAAAAAATTAGACAAACTTATAAGCCAGCTCCTAAACTTCATACTCAAATGGTTTCTCCTTCCATGCCATTAATGATTTTCCAGAACAAAAAAGGATGATAGAATTTGAGAGTAGCAAGTGTAGTGAAAATTGTATATTATGTCAAGGATTTTCATTACCCTGTATTCCATCTATACTAATAAAAATCAATGTTCAGCATAAACCTAAAATTACAAGGGAAGTTGGACCAATACTCATCGTCTTTGCCGAAATCATTTAAAGAAAAATGAACACAGACCTCTCAAGAAATTCATGATATGTCATTTTATTGTGTTTAAATATTACAGAGATCCTTCTAATAAAATCTCAAAATTATTTTCTTTTACTTCTGAAAAGTTTGTCTCACTTGGAATAAGTAAAAAACAAAACAAACAGAACGAGTCCCGACATAAACACCATGCCCCATAGAAATGGGGGTCCTTGAAATAAGTAAGAGATACCTCCAACTCTTGAGATGCAATATAGACAAGAGAGTGAATACCGTAAAGATCATGATCTGAGAACTTCAAGTAATACAAAGCCATCTAAAAGTCCAAGTGTGACATTGCAGAAACTATTTTATCCAATTTATACTTGAAAAAGTTTCATCTCTGTATGAACTTAATATGTCGATTCTGTTTATTACTTTCAATTTCTTCTTATCTGATCCTGTTCACTAAAAAAATGAAAGAACACAGAGGGGTCTTAGTGAAAGTTGATTCCAAACCTCCGAAACAACATAAATGTCCTATATAGCTTGCCTCTGTAATTCGTTGAAATAAGTTGGCAAAAGGGGTTAGAAATGAGATTTGAGAAAAGAGAAAATGGTGAAGGCGAGGAGAGAGTTTGATTTCTACATCTATGGAGGTAGTGAGAGATGGTGAAGAGAAGGCGATGGAGAGGAGATGAGAAGTCTGAATGAAACTCAAGTAGCCTTTAGGTATATCTATAGTTTTGTACAGTTGGACCAATTCGACAAAAAATTGATCGGTTCACTGATAAACCGCCGGTTTTAATACATAGAGGTTATTAGGTGAAATCAAACTGAACCACTGGCTGGTTCAAACATTTTTGGTTGGACTGACCAATCCAGTTCAGTTTTGAAAACCTTAGATATAGGTAGCCGTAATGGGAGCAATTGTCTATAAACATAATAAAATATTGTTGATCATTCTAAGAAGTTGTAAGGAATGACCCACAAATGTCTGTATGCACTAGTTCTAAGATTTCCATAGCCCTATTGGCATCTAATTTCCTTAGGTTTGTCTGTTTCCCCTTAATACAATAAACACAAATTTCAAAATTTGCATAATCAACGGGATCAAGAATTCTATCAGAAACAAGATGTTCAATTCTTGTTTAAAGATATGCCCTAAATGCTTCTGCCATAATGAAGTAGAATTCTCATTGGTTAATTTTTGCTTTATTCATCTACATGCATGCAGAGTTTCATTATATGAGGAAACTGAATTAATCAAATATAGGTTATCAATAAATGATAAAGAACCAGTACCAACAAGCATCGAATCTTGAAAAAGACTAAATTGACCATTTGTAAATGAACAAGAGTAACCAAATTTGTTTAATGTAGAAATAGAAACTAAATTCCATCTAAATTACAATATAACATATGTCTCATTCAAGTTTAAATAATAACCGATCTTTAATAATAACCTAAAATTTCCAATAGCCTAAACTTCTACCACTTTACCATTACCCACATAGATGTATCTTTTACCATCAATTGGCTTTCAGTAGCTCAAGTGACCCTGTATAGACACACTAATGTGAGTAGTAGCGTTAGAATCTAGCCACCAAGTGTGTATAGGTATCGAAGTTAAATCAGCCTCGAAAATAAACTAAAGCAAGAAACATACCTTTCTTGTACCCCATGCGTGATATTGGGTACAATCCTTTTTCTTACGTGCAGTACTTTCATAGAAAAAACAGGTAAAAGTCTTATCCTTTTTCTTCTGTTGTTTCTTTTGTGTTACAATACCTGTAGCTTCCTTACCCTTCTTTCTTTTTAAGTTCTTGTCCTTTGAGGTAGTTGCCAAATGAGCACTCTCTAAATTCTCTTGCTTTAACCTTTCCTCTTCTCACACACAATGAGCAATGAGCTTAGTTAGAGTCCAAGTCTCCTTTTGATAGTTGTGGCTAACCTTAAATTGATTGAATTATATATAAAGAGATGAAAACTAAGTGTATAAACAAGTCCTCAAATAACTCTAAGTTTAGTGCCTTTAGTTTCGAAGCAAGATGCGACATCTCCAAGATATACTCCCTTATGTTTCCTTTTCCTTTATACCTCATTGAAATGAGATTTACCAAAATCGTAATTATTTAAGCCTTTTTTCTTTTGGAAAAACTCTTTTTAATTTCCTCAGAGTAATCTTTTACAGTAGTTACCCCTTCAAAAATAGTGCCCCTGAAGTTTTTTGGAATAGCATGCTTTATGATCATAAGACTCATGTGATTTGAATGTTCCCACCTTTCCATATCCCTTTTATCATCAGAAGAACTGTCAACTGTCAGATCGACAGGTCTTTTAGTCCTTAGTGTAAGGTCTATAGCTATGATACTAAGAACAACCATAACATTCTCTTTTCATCCTTAAAGCTTATGTCGTTAAGCAAGAGAATGAAATTGGTGCTGGTAGTAATAGTAGAAGCACAAGTACCAACTGAATAGAGAACAAAACAATCAACAAACAAGCTCACATAAATTCCACATAATCATATAAAATCAAATAATGGTAAAGCCCATCAAAAGATACCTAGCATAACATTGATATTTAGTCTTTGGATAGAAATATTAACTTGCAAGTGGTACTCTTGATATAGTAATCAAATATTGTCAATAACAAAACTGTCAAACAATTATCCTTTCTTTAAATCGATTAATTGTTCACATGGCTAACCTAATAATTGTCACATATTTATCACCATAGGTGTACATATATTTTGACCAAAATATTGACCTTCCTTTGGGCTGTCAATACCCACGTTAATTACAATACACAACCATCTTAATCTTGTAAAACAAATTAATTTACACAAGAGGGGCCATTTTGGCAGTATATTGTTTCAATCAATTTACTTCATAATATTAATAAAAGATCAATTATACCAATATTTGAACATACATTGAACAGTCAATTTAAACATTGATTGTATTAACCTTAATTAACCAAATTCAATTTTTATACAAAAATATAAAAATATACATAAACTAAAAGTATGCGTAATTGATTAATGCCAAAAGCTAATATATCGAAACATCATATATGAACTAAATCTAAAATTTTTAGAAATAACCGAATGTACCAGTTGATCAAATATCTCATTTGTTTTTAGAACAAGCTTTAAAAATATTTGGTTCCAAGATGATAAAGGTTTAAGGTTGTTTCTGATCTTTATTTAATGGTTAAAGCAAAAAACCAAAGACAAGTGATTCTGGTCTTTATCCAATAGTCAAGGTGTGAAACAAAATAATTGGCTTTTGAATTTTTTATCCAGTGGTTAAAGTATAAACAAAATATGTGGCTTTATGTTTTAATAAAAGACTTGGCATTGGCATTGGATAAAGATTTCAAGGCTTTAAAAAGAACCATTGAAAACAATGAATCGTCATCTGTGCCAGATTAAAGGCTTTGAAAGCAACAAATTGTCGTTTATTTGTCATCGTAAACATAAAAGACAAAAGAATCTAACATGAAAGAGGCTCTGATACCACTTGATAGAATTTCATTCCTTATGGTGAAAATCATCACTAATCATATAAACAATCATGTAAAATAATCAAGAATACTTAGATCTGTCGCCGAAGCATACTTGAATTATGAGAACAATGTGATTCTTTAATCTTTTAGTTATTTTCTTTTTTATTTGATGGGATATCAAAAAAATTAACGTTCCTATGACTTGGGACTATAACCCTATAGTTTATATAGTTTTTCTTATTTCTGTTTTGGCCTATTATAAAATAGAAATCATACTATTGGGTCTCTACACATTAAAGCTCATACATTATTAGATGTCATATGGCCAAAAACCTTTAACCTTAATATATCACTTTATCCGGGCTTAACCTTATGATAGCTAATTGTTTAATTCATATATATATGTACCCACATGTTGGATTAAATCCAACATAGGAAACAACAACAAAATATAAGCATCTAATTAGTTCCTTCGACAATTTTCAGCAGTAGAATTTCATCATGCAATAAGAATTGTTAGTCTGTAGCAATTAAGCTTTCCACGTAATAAAGATCAAAATTTGAGGACTTAGTTATTGATCTACTAGTTGTTCAAGTGCATATCATTTTTTTTAAACTTGGAACATTCAGACAAAGGGGGTTTGACGGTTGAATTACTTTTTTGAATGAAATAATATGTATTAAATCAAAACGAGAATTCAAAGCAAAAGTTTGGTCATATGTTAGGAAGAATCACAGTTACAATCAAATCAGGAAAAAAAATTTCTACTTGACAACCTTAAAGTCACGAAAATCAACATTATCCTAAAATTAAGAAAAATTATGGCTTACAACAGAGTAAGAAATAGACATTCTAACAGGCAAAGATCATGTCGCTTTAGGGGGAGAATCTTATAGTTTTTGTAATTTCAATTGATCCATTTTCTAAAATATTTAGGTGATGGAAATGCATTTATAAATTAATTTTAGCGAATCCACGAATAAGATTGAATCTTAATAAAAAATTAAATCAAATTAATAGGTACTAATATGTTGATGATAAAGAATTAAGAATCATATATATATATATATATATATACATATATATGTATATTTATATAAAGTAGTTTCAATGCCAAATTTTTTTATAAATTGAGAAGTTTAATTAAGAAGAAACAATAAAAGCACTCATGACTCAATATAAAAAAGTGAAAACTAACAAAACTATTTAAAATACTCCTTCAATAATATAGAATTAGGATTTCAATAATGGAAATAAGCTAGAATATGATCATATTTCAAATTGTATTTAATACTAAAAGTCATCAAATAATGCAAACTTTAACTTGTCCTTATATGTGTTCGTGTCTGTTGATGGATTGTAAAATCTATCTACTTGTTTTACACCAAAAAAATGCAAGTAAACGGGTCGTGACTTGTAGCTAGAAAGGGTGGATATCGATCCCACAGGAATTGTTACCCAGACACCACTTAATTTAGAAAAGACTTTGTTTAAGAAATAAAATTATTTAATGCAATTAATCTAGAAAATTAAATTAAAAATAAAAGACTAATGTAAACAATGGACAATACCACAATTGCTAGAGATTACTTTTTTCTTATTCTGTCTCACTTATATTTTATTGATTGAATTGTGTCTCACCCTAGATTTCTGAATGCACTAATTACCCTCTCTCAAGGTGTAACTATTTCTCCCTAATTGAATTAACAAGAATCAATTGGACGATCTCTAAACCTATCCAATGACTATATCGATTCAACTAGTTATTACACTATCTTATGGATGATCAATTGACTAATTGAGACCTCTCTTCTAATTATTCAATTGACATAATAATTGCTAGTCTATAGGTCGCCAACTCTTGTTGTACAATCCTACATGATTGTCATCTCACTCACTCTCTCAATTTGTTGCAAGATGACAATTAAGAACAACAATTATCAAAGACACTTCATTCAATTC
>JAOQML010000197.1:31159932-31174613 GCA_027568935.1 Erythroxylum urbanii | reverse complement strand
TTAAATGTAAAATATATTCCATAATTAGGAGTAGCATTGTATTATATTAAGGATCTCTTGTATACAGAAAAAGAATGAAAAAATGGAAGACTTATTCTCCCAAAACCATCTGTTACCATCTTGAGACTTGCAGCTGAAGTTACCCAGGTTGTTGCAGGGTTTTGGTAAATTCCTACTATACTGAACCAACTTGCTTTATAGAATTTTTCGTTAAGGCTCCTTAAATATGGTTAAGTAGTAATTATTTATGAATCTCTTAGATGCGTGTCTCATCCATAAGATCGAGTCTAGAATATTAAAATTGGGATTGTTAAAAGGTACTAAGAACACAATGTTAACAAAACCTTTATGATTGCAATTCCATATAACATGAAAAGATGATTTTATTAATGTAGGACCATAAGTTGAAAATTTTGGATCATTAACCTTCAATATAATAATAATCAGAAACAAGAGGGAACACAAAGAGGACCACCTTCGTCTATTGTCTCTGATATTATACACAATAATTTTAGCACCATAATCACAAATAATCTTTTATTCATGAGTCATAAACAAGTAGAGAATAAAACCGTACCTGGACTAGACTAGGTACGAAGCTACGATTGGAGTGATTGGAGAATGAAAATACTTCGACTGGAGCAAGTGGAGAATGAAGATGCCAAGAGATAAATGAAGAAAAAGAACGAAGGGATTCAGTTGGGTTAGGGAAAATAGATGCAAATTAGGGTCAAATTATGGATTCATTTGGGTTAAGGAAACAAATATAAATTAGGGTCAAATCATAGATTCAATTGGGCTATTTTTGAGAAGAAATTATACTTAGATATAGATAGGTTGTAAATAGATAAGATAAGTTTAAATCCCTTAAATGAAGAGATTACATTAGATAGCTTTAGATAACTTTCCATATTTAAATTCCTACTTGTAATGTCTTATATTTGGCTGTATACTCCTATTCAATATATGAGAAATAGAAAAATTCTTTCCCACATGGTATGAGATTCGTAGGGCTTCTTTCTTTGAGATTTGTTCTTTGAGCAACCTTCATTACTGCACAACCACAACCCTATTTTTTTTTCTTTTCTTGTGTGTTCCAGCCTTCATCGTTGTATTCCTCCTTATCTCTTTTGTGTGATTCGCATTAGGGTAGCCTTAATTGTTGCAGTAACTTCTTCTTCGCTGTAGTATCTTCTTCTTAATCATGTCAACCTCTCAAACCTCTGTCTATACCAGATCTAACCCTCCAGAAGAATTCAGCACCATTCAAAAAATATTCGAGCTTCCTATAGGCTTAATGGAAAGAACTATCTCAAATGGTCTCAATTTATTCGTATGGGAAGAACTATCTCAAATGGTCTCAATTTGTTCGTACATACCTCAAGGGCAAAGGGAGACTTAGTCATCTTCCTGGAATAAAACTGACTAAGGATAACCCAATGTTTAAAGCATTGGAGGAGGATTCCATGATAATGTCCTGGATATGGGATTTTATAGATCCCATGATCAGTGACACATACATATTTTTTATCACTGGAAGGAGATTTGTGACTACATTCGTCGCACATACTTGAAGGTTCGTGATGCTGCTCAAATGTACGAGATCAAGATCAAAACTATAGCTACTAAGCAAAGAGATAAATCTGTCACAGAACATGCGAACTTGCTGCTACAGAATCTGTGGTAAGAACTCGATCATTATTGAGTTTTTGAGATGAAATGCCCTGAGGATGTTGTCATCTTGAAGAACTTCATTGAAAAAGATCGAGTGCATGATTTTTTGGCTGGGTTGAATGCTGAATTTGATCAGGTCAGGATCTAAATCCTTGGAAAAGAGGACATTCCATCTCTAGAAAAGAAAATCTCATTGATTCGAGTAGAAGAAGGTCGAAGGAGTGTTATTCTTGAACCACAAACTATAGACGAGTCAGCTTTATTAGTAAAAACTGATCATCAGGATAAAGGAAAAAGTGATATGTCTAAGCATTTTGGTAGAGAAAACCAGGGGAAGGAGAATAAGGACAACCTCTGGTACACCCACTGCAAGAAACCAAGGCACACAAAGGAGACATGTTGGAAAATACATGGCAAACCGCCAAGTTGAGAATGGGGAAACTATGGGGGACAGCAGAGGTTATAAGAACATATGGTAGATCAGCCTAAAGTTAAGGAAAATTCAGGAACAATGGAATTAAATAGTGAAGAAATTGAGAAGCTGAGAAGCTTGTTGGGGACTGTTGAAAAACCTTATAAGACTTGTTCTTTGGCTCTTTCAGGTAAACCTTTACTCCCTATTTGCCTGAATGCCTCAGAAAATCTTCATACCAATTTTTGGATAATAGACTCAAGAGCCACAAACCATATGACACCCATATCTCTACTCTTTCACACTTATACCCCTTGTCCAAGTAACAAAAAGATTGTAGTGGCCAATGGCTCTCTAGTTACAATTGTAGGTTTCGGAGATATACGCATCACACCTACCTTTATTCTAAGAAAGGTTCTCCATATTCCAAAACTTTCGGGTAGCCTACTTTCTATTCAAAAGCTTACCCATGATCTTAAATATTATGCTACTTTCTTTCCTTGTCACTTGTTTTTCAAGATCAGGTCTCGGGGAGGAGGGTTGGACTTGTTAAGGAAAGGGGTGGCCTCTACCTTCTTGAATTGCCTCAAAGAGTTAGGAGCAACCTATCTTTGTCATTTCTCAGTTCCTCAATTAAAGATACCATTTGGCTGTATCATCTATGCCTAAGACGTCCATCTTTTAAAGTTTTAAAGGTCATGTTTCATCATTTGTTTCAAGGATTAGATATTTCTAAATTTCATTATGATGTTTGTGAATTTGCAAAACATACTCTAGTATCTTTTCCTATTAGCAATAAAAGATGCTCTCATCCTTTTCGTTTGATTCATAGTGACATATAAGGTCCCTCTATTATACCTAATATCTCTGGGACTCGTTGGGTTGTATCCTTAATTAATAATTGCACTCGGGTAACATGACTTGTTAGCCCCGAAATATTTTTTGTTAAGTGTGATATTCTATGGAATTTGAATTTTTTTGCCTTAGAATGAGTGGAGTTGTTAAGCATGATTTAAATAAATTATGAGGTCATGATTGAATTGTTATTAGGGTTTAATTATTTATGTCAATGTTAGTAGGATTTTATTTCACTAGTTAGTGAAATTAATGCATTAAGAATGAATTAAGGGCATTTTTGGCATGTCACTTAAGTTTAGAGATCATGAAGCATAAAAGAAAGGGAAAAGATGACTTTTAACACTCATTAAGGGTAAAATGGGAAGAAGAAAGTGTAGTCTTGCTCTTAAGGTGGAGAAAAACGTGAATTAAAGGAGAGAATGAAGTGAAAAACGAAAATTGAAGAGAGGAAGAGACAACGTCGTGGGAGAAGTAGAAAAGAAGAGAAAGCTAAACTAGGTTTCCAATTTACTTGGTTTTAAAGAGTGATTTTGAACTTGTTCATGAAGGGAAAAAGAAAGAGGAAGAGAAGAGCTTCCATTTGAGCCAAACATATCTTTGTTTGGTAAAGATTCAAGGTAAGCCCAATTTTAACCCGTTGGATTTTTGTAAGGATTTTGGTTCATGAAGCTTAGAAAATGCATGGGTTTAAGTATTATAGAATTAATTTTTATTGAATGTGCATTTTGAGTTCTCAATTTGGATTCCCATTAAATTGAAAATTTTGCCAATATTGAAGGAAATCAAGAGGAGAGGCAAGAGGAGCTAGAAGAGAGGCATCTTTGAACAATTGTTAAGCAAGGAATTCAAGGTGAGTTACATTTTATAATTGAATAGTAAGCTATTAATGTTTCTTCAAAATCAAGAAAGTAAATGTTTTTCAATTGTATTATAAATGTGCAGTTATTGCTCTTTGAATGCTTTGAGAAAGTGCTATGTGTTTGGTATGTGAATATTGTGTTGATGATTTATGAAAAGAATGCGAAAATTAATTTTTTTACTATGTCTATGAAATCATTTTTCGAAAAAAGTGCCATTTTGGGCAACAAGTTTACAAGTTATGAAATACATGTTATGTGGGCTTGGTCTGGTCCATTCTGTATGTCAAGTGCACTTTGACTAAAAGCTTCTCCTGCCTGCCCGCAAGTGGCATAGAGCTTCTTCAGAGACTCCCTCATGTTTACAACTACGCAAAACCACAATGTGGGATTGTGTTAGTTCGTTCTATTTACGACTACACAGGACCATTTCATGGGAATGTATTAGCTCGTTCTGTTTATGGACCTCCCAAACTATTTTGATGTGCTTATGTGTTGACAAGTTTATTGGATGCATGATTTGGGTTGCTTATAAAGTGTTTGATAAATTAAGAATGTGGAAAAATGTGTTTCACGATGCATTGTGAATTTTTCAACAGTTTTGCCTCTTACCGGTTATAAAATTGTTAGCCACAAGCTTTAAGCTCACCCCCATTCCGTCCCATCTTCAAGCGATGTACAAGAGATCAAGTGATTGAGCATAAGGGCATTACTCCGGATTATGCTTATTTTGTATTTTAAGTTAATTTTTGTAAAATAAGGCTTTAGTTACATTTTGAGCAATTCTACTTTGTGTAAATTGTGTATTTTTGGACTATGATGTATTGTGGCTTGAAATGCCCATTAAAGCTTTGAAAAATCTTATCTTTTGATGATAATGAAATGTGATTGTGTTTTTGCTCATGACTTTCAAAGTTTGTAGATTGCATTTTCAAGCATTCATAAGGTAAAATTTTTGTGTTTGGATTTCTAGGGCCAATCTGTATTGATCTAGGCTGAATTAGATAGAGTAGTCTTCACAAACGTTGTATATCTTTTTCTTATCTTTCCAACGATATAAAATTTGGAATTTTTAGACTTTGGACGCAAACGATATGGCCTTTAGACGAAGTATAGGTACCAGACGAAGTGTCAGATGAAGCATCAGACGAAGCGATTTTGACCCTCTAAATGGTGAAATATTTCTTTAAGATCTTCATGAAAGTTCTAGATCTCTTTCTTATCTTTTCAATGATATAAAGTTTGGATTTTTTAGACCTTGGACGCAAAACATATGGCCTTTAGACGAAGCATAGGTACCAGATGATGGGTCAGACGAAGCGATTTTGACCCTCTAGATGACAAAATTTTTCTTCAAGGTCTACAAAAAAGTTGTATATCTCGAAGTCCTTTTCGAAACCGTCCTAAAACAACCAAAATCTGATATCTCTAGTGAAAGTTATGTCAATTTCCCCAAGATAGGTTCAATATGATTGAGGACATAATCAGGTTTGACTTTTTTGGCCATAACTTCATCACCCGATCTTTAAATGAAGTGATTATTGAACTAATAGATTCCTAACCCATTTTTTCTATCCCTACAAAAAAACATTGGTAGCCTTTGGTGTGGATTTGAAAAATATTAATGGAAAGAAAGTGAGGGAATCGATTGGAGGAGCATGACTTAGTTATGAGCCTACTTTGGCTTTTAAACATATCTTGATCTGTATAATAGGAAACTTTTGGGATGTAATAAGAATGAAGATGAACCGACGATGGCTAATGAGAGTTCATGGAAATAAACCTACAGGGTAATTCACACGCTCACGCTTTCATAACATTCGGATAGTTAGGCTCTGGAAACGGGGTCCATCATCTTATGGTATCAGAGCGACTAGGTTTAGGTCCTGGATAGGGATTAGGTTTAAGAATATCCTAGGCTTTGAATCAGTATTTTTTTTAAAAAAATGAAATGAACATGCATTGTTTTTAAATGAATCTTATGCATTGTTTTGTATTGATTTACATGACTTGACATTGTTTTTTTGAAGTATGAACTCAAAGTTTTTTTAATGTTTTCAATTTAAGGAGTGAATATGCTGCCTCGAAAAAAACTCGAGGAGCTCTAACTCGATCTAGCTCTCACCGAGAAAGTACAAATGAATCGTATGTCTCGCAAGACGGAGGGACACACTCTGCTCTTGATTCTGAGGCACCTACTGTACATCATGAAATGCCATTGCCTCCTCTTCTTATGCCTACTATGGATCCACAGTTCTTTTAAGCCTTTGCTCAGGCTTTCACATATGTCATGGGCCAAGGGTCATAAGTTCTGATGCCAACTCTGGTGGCGAGGAGTGGATAGTATGATAAACTCTGCCAGTATAGAGCTGTAGGTTTTAATGGTACTATGAATCCGGAAGAGGCTAAAGCATGGTTGAAGAGGACCGAGAGAGTCCTGCTTCAGATGAAATGCTCTGATGAAGAGAAATTGGATTATGCAGTGAGCTTGCTGTAAGGGGATCAATTGCATTGGTGGGAATCAGTGCCCCACAGCCAGGTTATGCCTTTGGTGTTATCATGGAGAGATTTTATGGAGGTGTTCAGGAAGAAATACCTCTCCAGGGTTTATGTACAAGAGAAGGTGAGAGAGTTTTTGAATCTCACACAAAGGGACATGAGTGGGAGTGAGTATGAGCTGAAGTTCACTCAGCTTTCCCGATATGCGGCCAACATTGTGGCGAATGAGGAGGACAAATGCTGCAAGTTTGAGGGAGGACTTCATTTGGGGATTAAGGAGAAGGTGTTGATCCATAATTTTTGTGACTATCAGCAGTTGGTAGATGATGCAGTTCGGGTCGAGAAACTGGATAATATCAAGTATGAATTGAATAAGAAGAGGAAGAACCGAGAGTAGTCTTCTAAGAAGGGAATGAGTGCTCCAATGCCTGATAAGAGTACAAGGAGCTTCTACACTCAGAGTGAGGTGGCGAGTAGCGCCTCTACTAAGAACAAGAAATCACAGGCAACTTTGGCACAAACCTCAACTTTGGGAGGCAGTAGCAAGGTGGAGAGGAGCAGGTACACAAACCCTCAATGTGAGCATTGTGGGAAGTTTCACAAAGGAGAGTGCTTCAAGTTACTTGGAGCATGTTTTCAATGAGGGGATAAGGGACACGTGATCAGGGAATGTCCCCAGATGACAAGGCAAGAGGGGTCGCAGTTGCAATCCCCAAAGAGAGCACAAATAGTGAGAACCAGGCCAGTTATTGAGGTAGGCAGTTCTGGGGCTACAAGGAAGATTATCCCTCCAGGAAGGCCAAGGGATCAGGCACTGGCCAGGGTATTTGCCATGACAAGAGACGAAATTGTAGTCGCGCCCAAAGTTGTCATGGGTATGGCTCAGTTATTTAATTCTGAAGCATATGTCTTAATTGATTCTAGCTCTACGCATTCATTTGTTTCTGCAAGCATGACATTATGTAGTGTGAATTTGGTGGCATTGGAAGATCCATTGATTGTTAGCACTCCTTTAGGGAAGAAGGTGATAATAAGTCAAGTGTATAGAGATTGCGAACTGGTTATTAAGGGTGCTAGACTGGTAGTAGACTTATTGTCGCTAGAGTTAAAGGGTCTAGATGTTATACTGGGTATGGATGCTATGGAGAGATATTGTGAAAAGTTAGACTGTAGTCTCAAAGAGGTAGAGTTTGACTTTGGTAATGGAGAGAAGGTGACTTTTAGAGGAGACAGAAGAATGCCATCACCTAGAATGATTTCAGCTTTGTTACCTGATAAGATGATGAAAAAGGGGTGTGAAGCCTTCTTGGCACATGTCGTGGATACCAATGTGAATGAAAGGAAGTTAGAAGATTTTTCGATTGTGAGGGAGTTTCTAGAAGACTTACCTAGTTTGCTGGTGAGAAAAATTGAGTTTGCCATCGACTTAATTCTCGATACTGCACCCATTTTTATACCACCATATAGAATGGCTCCAGCTGAATTGAAGGAACTCAAGGAATAGTTGGAAGAGCTGTTAGAGAAGGGGTATATAAGGCCCAGTTTGTTACCATGGGGAGCGTCTATTCTATTTGTTAAGAAGAAGGATGGGACATGGTGTATGTGTATTGATTATCGGAGACTTAACAAAGTGACCATTAAGAATAAGTATCGTCTGCCACCAATCGATGATTTGTTTGACCAGTTGCAAGGAGCAAAGGTCTTCTCCAAAATTGATCTCAGGATAGGCTATCATCAGCTCAGAATCAGAGAGTCTGATATGAACAAGACAGCTTTTAGGACCCGTTATGGGCATTACGAGTTCTTAATCATGCCATTTGGATTGACTAATACTCCAGCTGCATTCATGGATCTTATGAATAGGGTCTTCAAGGAGTGTCTAGATCAATTTGTTATAGTGTTTATCGATGACATTCTACTTTATTCCAAAAAGGAAGAGGAATATGAAAAACATCTTTGGATAGTGTTGCAAACACTAAAGGAGAGGGAAATTTATTACAAATTCAGCAAATGTGAATTTTGGCTTCACAAGCTGATCTTTCTTGGGCATGTGATCTCGAAGGATGGAGTACATATTGATCTGAGGAAAATTGAAACAGTGATGAAGTGGCATGCACCAAAGACAGTTGTAGAAATTAGGAGCTTTCTAGGTCTAACAGGGTATTATAGGAGGTTTGTGGAAGGATTTTCTATGATAGCTGCTCCGATAACTAAGCTATTAAGAAAAAAATCAGAAGTTTATCTGCAGTGATGAATGTCATAAAAGCTTTGAGGAGCTTAAGCACAGATTGACAAGTGCTCCAATTCTGACTTTGCCTATGGGAGATGAGGGTTATATAGTTTACAATGATGCTTCAAAGAAGGGTTTGGGTTGTGTGTTGATGCAGGGAGACAAAGTAATAGCTTATGCCTCGCGGCATTTGAAGCCATATGAGTTGAATTATTTGACCCATGATCTGGAATTGGCAGCAGTAATTTTTGCCCTAAAGATTTGGAGACATTATTTGCATGGAGTTCAAACGAAGATTTTTACAGATCATAAAAGTCTCAAGTACTTATTGAGCTAAAAAGAGTTAAATTTGAGACAGAGAAGGTGGTTAGAGTTGTTCAAAGATTATGACCTGTTGATTGAATACCACCCAGGAAAGGCAAATGTGGTGGCGGATGCCTTGAGTAGGACATCCTCCATAAACTATGTTCAGACAGTTTGTTTGCCATTATTGACAGAGAGACCGATACTCAGGGAGAAAGTTAAGGAGTTGCAAGCACAGGATGAAGAATTGAACAAACTCCGAGAAGAAATTCAGAATGTTAAGAAATCTGAAGTGGCAGTGAGGGATGATGGACTTATGGTTGTAGGCAACCGACTTTGTATTCCAAATGTCCAGGAGGTAAAGGATGAGATACTCGACAAGGTATATAATGCGCCTTATGCTAAGCACCCAAGTAGTAACAGAATGTAAAAATATTTGAAAGAGCATTTTTGGTGGAAAGACATGAAGAGGGATGTAGCAGAATATGCAAATACATATCTAGTGTGTTAGCAAGTCAAGGCTGAACACTAGGCACCTTCAGGCAAGTTAAGGCCATTATCCATTCCTGAGTGGAAGTGGCAAAGGGTGATTATGGATTTTCTGATGCGTTTGCCCAAAACTAGTAGGAAGCATGATGTTATATGGGTTATTGTTGATTGTTTGACGAAGTTAGTCCATTTTTTGGCAATTAAACAAACTGATTCTCTGCATGTACTAGTAGAGAAGTATATTGATGAAATAGTGAGACTACATGGGATTCTATATTCTATAGTTTCTAATCGAGATCCTTGATTTGCTTCGAGATTCTGGGGAAGCTTACAGGAGACTCTAGGAACCAAGTTGAGTTTTAGCACTGCTTTTCACCCCCAGACAGGTGGTCAATCTGAGAGGACCATTCGGACCCTTGAGGGAATGCTCAGGGCATATGTGATGGATTTCAAAGGAGCTTGGGATGAGCATTTGTCATTGGTCGAATTTGCTTACAATAATTCGTACCATTTGAGCATTCAGATGGCTCCTTATGAAGCATTGTATGGGAGGAGATGTAGAACTTCTATATGTTAGGATGAAGAAGGAGAAAGGAGATTAGTGGAACCAGAGTTACTCCAAATGACAGTTGACAAGGTCAATTTAATAAGCAGAAGCTTAAAGTAGTACAAGATAGAATGAAAAGCTATACTAATGCACACTGGAAGGAAATGGAGTATGAAGTGGGAGAGAAAGTTTTCCTTAAAACATCTCCTTGGAAAGGAGTCATGAGGTTTGGAAAAAAAGGTAAGTTGAGTCCAAGATATGTGGGTCCTTATAAGATTCTTAAGAGAATTGGACCGCTAGCCTATAAGTTGGCACTACCACTGGAATTATCACAGATACATGATGTCTTCCATGTTTCTATGTTGAGGAGGTACAGATAGGATCCCTCTCACATCATTCAGACCACTAAGGTCCAGTTGAAAGATGATCTCACTTATGAGGAGACTCCAATGGAGATTTTGGATACTAAGGACAAGGTTCTCAAGAACAAGACAGTTCATCTAGTCAAAGTTCTGTGGAGAAACTATTCTGTAGAAGAGGCCACGTGGGAGCCCTTGGAAGCCATGAAGGAGAAATATCCACACCTCTTTAATGACTCAGTAAGAATTTTGAGGACGAAATTCCTTTAAGAGGGGGAGAAATGTTGGCCCCCGAAATAGTTTTTTGTTAAGTGTGATATTTTATGGAATTTGAATTTTTTTCCTTAGAATGAATGGAGTTGTTTAGTATGATTTAAATAAATTATGAGGTCATGATAGAATTATTATTGGTGTTTAATTATTGATGATAATGTTGGTAGGATTTTATTTCACTAGTTAGTGAAATTAATGCATTAAGAATGAATTGAAGGCATTTTTGGCACGTCACTTAAGTTTAGAGATCATGAAGTATAAAAGCAAGGGCAAAGATGACTTTTATCACCCATTAAGGGTAAAATGGGAAGAAGAAAGTGTAGTCTTGCTCTTAAGGTGGAGAAAAATGTGAATTGAAGGAGAGAATGAAGTGAAAAATGAAAATTGAAGAGAGGAAGAGAGAGCGTCGTGGGAGAAGAAGAAAAGAAGACGAAGCTAAACCAGGTTTCCAATTTACTTAGTTTTAAATACTGATTTTGAAGTTGTTCATGAAGGGAAAAAGAAAGAGGAAGAGAAGAGCTTCCATTTGAGACAAACATATCTTTGTTTGGTGAAGATTCAAGGTAAGCTCAATTTTAAACCGTTGGATTTTTGGAAGGATTTTAGTTCATGAAGCCTAAAAAATGCATGGGTTTAAGTATTCTAGAATCAATTTTTAGTGAATGTGCTTTTTGAGTTCTCAATTTGGATTTCTATTGAATTGGAATTTTTGCCAATATTGAAGGAAATCAAGAGGAGAGGCAAGAGGAGCTAGAAGAGAGGCATCTTTGAAAATTGTTAAGTAAGGAATTCAAAGTGGGTTACATTTTTATAATTAAATAATAAGCCATTAATGTTTCTTCAAAATCAAGAAAGTAAACATCTTTTAATTGTATTATAAATGTGCATTTATTGCTCTTTGAATGCTTTAAGAAAGTGTTATATGTTTGGTATGTGAATATTGTGTTGACAATTTATGAAAAGAATGCGAAAATGAATTTTTTTACTATGTCTATGAAATCACTTTTCGAAAAAAGTGCCATTTTGGGCAACAAGTTTACAAGTTATGAAATACACGTTATGCGGGTTTGGTCTCGTCCATTCTATATGTCAAGTACACTTTGACTAAAAGCTTCTCCCACATGCTCACAAGTGGCATGGAGCTCCTTTAGGGACTCCTTTATGTTTACGACTACGCGAGACCACAATGTGGGATTGTGTTAGTTCGTTCTATTCACGACTATACAGGACCATTTCATGGGAATGTGTTAGCTTGTTCTGTTTATGGACCTCCCAAACCATTTTGATGTGCTTATGTGTTGACAAGTTTATTGAATGCATGATTTGGGTTGCTTATAAAATGTTTGATAAATTAAGAATGTGGAAATATGTGTTTCATGATGCATTGTGAATTTTTCAATAGTTTTGCTTATTACCGGTTATAAAATTGTTACCCACGAGCTTTAATCTCAGCCCTCATTCCGTCCCATCTTCAGGTGATGAGCAAGAGATTGAGTGATCAAGCATAAGGGCATTACTCCAGATTATGCTTAGTTTGTATTTTAAGTTAGTTTTTGTAAAACAAGGCTTTAGTTGCATTTTGAGCAATTTTACTTTGTGTAAATTGTGTATTTTGGACTATGATGTATTATGGCTTGAAATGCCCATTAAAGCTTTGAAAAACTCTTATCTTTTGATGATAATGAAATGTGATCGTGTTTTTGCCATGACTTTCAAAGTTTGTAATTTTTGTGTTCAGAATTCTAGGGCAAATCTGTATTGATCTAGGCTGAATTAGACAGAATCTTCTTCATAAAAGTTGTATATCTTTTTCTTAGCTTTCCAACGATATGAAGTTTGGAATTTTTGGACTTTGGACGCAAAAGATATGGCCTTTAGACGAATCATAGGTACCAGATAAAAAGTCAGATGAAGCGTTAAACGAAGTGACTTTGACCCTCTAGATGGAGAAATGTTTCTTCAATATCTACATGAAAGTTGTAGATATTTTTCTTAACTTTCCAACAATATAAAGTTTGTAATTTTTGGACCTAGGACGCAAAGGATATGGCCTTTAGACGACGCATAGGTACCAGGCAAAGCGTTAGATGATACGTTAGACGAAGCGATTTTGGCCCTCTAGATGACACAATGTTTCTTCAATGTCTTTACAAAAGTTGTAGATCTCGAAGTCCTCTTCGAAACTGTCCTAAAATGACCAAAATCTGATATCTCTAGTGAAAGTTATGCCAATTGCCCCATGATAGGTACAATATGATTAAGGACATAATCAGGTTTGACTCTTTTAACCATAACTTCATCACCTGATCTTCAAATGAAGTGATTATTGAACTAATAGATTCTTAACCCATTTTTTTTATCCCTCCAAAAACAAATTGGTTGCCTTTGGTGTGGATTTGAAAAAGATTAATGGAAAGAAAGTGAGGGAATCATTTAGAGGAGCATGACTTAGTTATGAGCCTACTTTGGCTTTTAAGCATATCTTAATCTGTATAATAGGAAACTTTTGGGATGTAATAAGAATGAAGATGAACCGAAGATGGCTAATGAGAGTTTCATGGAAATAAACTTACAGGGTAATTCACACGCTCACGCTTTGATGACATTCGGATAGTTGGGCTCTGGAAACGGGGTCCAGCATGCTCTTTCTTCTTAAATAAAAATCTGATGTTAACTTTGTTATACCCAATTTTCACTCTATGTTTCAAAACCAATTTGGGGTTAAAATAAAAAGCTTTAGCACAGACAATGCTAGACTACTTTAATCAGACTTTGTCACGTTTCTTTCAATCACAGGGCAATATCCATGATTCATCATGTATTAACACACCTCAACAAAATGGGGTAGCAGAAAGGGAAAATAGGCACTTACTCAACACCACCCCAGCCTTACTCTTTCAAGGGAATGTCCCTAAATCCTATTGGGGAGAGGTAGTTCTTATAGTCATATACATGATAAATAGAATTCCATCATGTGTGTTAGACAACAAAAGCCCCATAGAAATTCTTAATAGTTTTTACCCACACTTCAAAACCTTAAATGGCCTCACACCTAGGGTATTTGGATGCATTGCCTTTGTTCATGTTCATAATCAACGTAGACACAAACTAGAACCCTGAGCCATCAAATGTGTCTTCCTCGGTTACTCACCTACTCAAAAGAGATAAAAGTGTCACACTCCATCATCTAGGAAATTTTATATCTCTACAGATGTCACCTTCACAGAAAATACACCTTTTTTCTCCAAGTCCTCTCTTTAAGGGAGATTTCAATGATAGAAGATAGCACTTCTGAGTCCTTGGAACCACTTAAAACCCTTGACCTTCCTCCTGCTCCAACTATTAGTGTTGAAATAACTGAGCTTTCTGAACCAATTACATCCAAGTTCCCCAATTTTACTACTAAACCTATGTCATCACATGTCCCAACCAGCATTACTCAGGTATATTCAAGGAGGAAGGCCGTTCTAGAACTGACACAGGTCCAAGAATCCAACTCAGACTCTAGAAATGAAATCATAATAAGATCTGACTTACCTTTACACGTACAATTTTTTGAACCTATTGCTATTAGGATAGGAACTAAAGAATGCACTAAACGACCACTTTATCCTCTATCTCACTATGTTTCTCTTAAGCATCTGTCACCAACCTACCAAAACTTCATTATGAGTTTAAATACTATTACTATCCCTAACACCGTTTTTGAGGAATTATCAAAAAGGGAATGGAGGGATGCTATGAGTGAGGAGATGAATGCATTGGAAAAGAATAAAACATGTGATATTGTTATTAAACTGAAAGGGAAAAACATTGCTAACTATAAGTGGATTTTCATCCCCAAATATAGGGCTGATGGGTCTCTTGAGAGATATAAAGCTAGATTGATGGCCAAAGGGTATACTCAAACTTATGGTATTGATTCTCAAGAGACTTTTGCCCTAGTTGCAAAGATGAACACTGTGAGAATTCTGTTATCATTACCCACTTTAATTGGCAGCTCCTACAATATGATGTTAAGAAGGCATTTCTCTATGGAGACTTAGATGAAGAAATCTATATGAACATCCCACCAAGATTTGAGGGAGACACAAGTAACAAAGTGTAACACCCCAACTCCTACCGGACCCGAACCCGATATCGACAGTGATACCCGGATCCGTGCCCCGCGAAGGTGGCA
>JAOQML010000197.1:31133840-31144205 GCA_027568935.1 Erythroxylum urbanii | reverse complement strand
ATAACTAAGGTGGACATGTAGGCAAGTGACATGTGTCACTTGCCACATGTCACACTCTCATTCACTCTCTTCATTTTTCTTCCAATTCAATTCCAATTTTTCTCCAAAATTCCAATGGCTCAATTCAAAATTTCCTAAATCTCATGTGTCTAAGTTTTCAGTGCCATTGGACAGTCATTTCCTCTACCGGTAAACCCCTATTCTGTCACTTGACAATTTTCCTGGTCCGAAAACGACCCCGAAAAATTTCTAAAATTATCTAAAAATCAGAAAATCCCAATAACCCTCTCTAATACAAATTTTCATTCACTCAAAGCGTATTTTTCATAAATCACATTTATTCATAATTATACCGGGAAATGTCATGAATGCATGTACAATCATTTACATGTGCAAAAATTCACTATTCACTATTTATGTGCATATATGAATGCATGGACATAGCAAAACAATTTTAAGCATTCCTAACCCGTTCAAAATTACTATTTTACCCTTCCCATAGGTGAGGGGATGTTACATACTTTGTCCACCTTTTGGCCCAGCACAATGCCAACTGCATAATTCGAAGCATTGCACATCAGCTTGAAGGGCATGTCTCATTTCGGTGGCTGAATAATCGGCGCTATAGTCAGTAGCTCCTTGAGTTCATCAAACACACTTTTTGCATGGCTTGTTGAAATCAAACTTCACGTCTCTTTGGAGCAATCTGCACATGGGTTGCACAATTTTGGAGAAGTCCTTTCTAAATCGCCGATAGAATCCTGCGTGGCCAAGAAAAGAACGAACTTCCCACACAGTCGCGAGGTAAGATAAAGATCGAATAACATCTATCTTAGCCCTGTTGACTTCAATCCCTTTCGAAGAAACAGTATGACCCAAAATTATGCCTTTATAAACCATGAAATGACATTTTTCATAATTTAAAACCAAATTAGTTTCAATGCAACGTTTAAGCACTTTTTCAAGATTAACAATGCATGTTTCAAGAGACTCTCCATAGACCCTGAAATCATCCATAAAAATTTCCATGCAATTTTCCATAAGATTAGAGAAAATACTTACCATACACCAATGAAATGTCGCCGGTGCATTACACAATCCAAATGGAATTTTTCGGTAAGCAAAGGTGTCGAATGGACATGTAAAGGTTGTCTTCTCTTAATCCTTAGGTGCTACCAAACTTTGGTGGTATCCTGAATAGCCATCATTGCTATTTTCAATCACAATCACTCCAATTTTCTTTGGAACTACCTAGACCGGACTTACCCAATTGCTATCCAAGATTGGATAAATAATGCTAGTGTTAAGAAGCTTTAAAAATTTTTTCTTCACCACTTCCATCATAGGTGGATTTAGAAGACGTTAGGGTTACCTTACTTCCTTCGCTTCATCTTCCCTCAAAATTCGGTGCATGCAAATAGTGGGACTAATACCTTTCAAATTAGCCACTGTCTAACCGAAAGCTTCTTTATTATCTTTTAATACGTTAACCAGCTGGCTTTTCTGTACATCCGAAAGTTGATTAGAAATAATAAGAGGCAATGTATCTTTCTCACCTAAAAAGATGTTCTTCAAATGACTAGGCAAGCTCTTCAATTCTAATGTTGGTGGGTTGATTAATGATAGCAGCAACTTTTCCACACTTCTGGACATTTCCACGGATGTGAGCTACTAGAGGAGTGGTTTGGTGGTCTCCCCACACACAGATGTCTCCACTTGATTGCTGGACAACAACGTTTATTGGCCATCCTTCCACTATGGTACGTTTTCTTCTTCCAAGATCATGCTAAACTCATCTTTGTCCTCCAAAATCAAATTATCCTGCACCAATGTGTCAATAAAATCCACAGTAATAATAGGTTGTTTATCATTCGGAATTCTCATGGTATTGTAAATATTGAACTTAATTAATTTACCATCAAATTCCATTGTTAAAGATCCATCATGAACATCTATTTTTGTTCTATTCGTTTTCAAGAACGACCTTCTGAATAAAATCGAAGGGGAAGAAGATGTATCATTGGTGCCCATCTGCAAAATATAAAAATTAGCCGAAAAAGCATATTTCCTACTTGAAACAAAATGTCTTCTAACACACATTTCGGGTAAGCATTTGAGCGATCCTCTAATTGAATCACTACATTATTTTCTTTAAGAGGTCCAATATTTAAGGATTTATAAACTTCATATGGCATGACATTAATGGATGCACCTAGATCTAACATAGTTCTTTTAATTTACAAATCACCAATTTGATATGGGATAGTGAACATACCTGGATCTTAACACTTGGGTGGAAGCTTTTTCCTTTGTAACACAGCTGAAACGTTCTCCCCCAATTGCACTTTCTCATTAAATTTTAATTTCCTCTTCGAAGTGCAAAGTTATTTAAGGAATTTCGCATATCATGGAATTTGTTTAATAGCATCAAGGAGAGGAATATTTACTTGAACTTTTCTGAAAGTCTCTTATATTTCTTTTTCTTGCTCTTCCTTTTTTGCTTTGGCAAATCAGCTCGAAAAAAGGGGCGGAACCACCATATCCTGCAGAGTTGATTTCGGTTTTTCTGGTTGGGCAGGGGTTTGTTTCGTTGTTTCTTCTTCTACCTCTCTTCTGGAAATTTTCAGAAGTGGTTCTTGCAATTCCTTACCACTCTGCAATGTGATAGCCTTTTCACTTTGTTTGGGAATAATCTCCGGTTGTGTTGGAAAATTTCCAAAATTTTATGTATTTAATCTATTTATGGCGGTTGCCATTTGGCACTTTTCATTTTCAATATTTTGGAAATTTGCTTCAATATTCTGCTGAAACATCAAAGTGTTAGTAGCCAAAGATTGAACTAAATCTTCCAAAGAAGTCTTACCTTCGAAAATGGATGCTGTATTTTGATTTTATCGAGGCATATACGGTTGTCTATACTACTAGAAATTCATGGTTGCTTGCTGCCCTTGAGGATTTCCATAATGCAAATTTGGGTGATCGCGCCATCCCGAATTGTAGGTGTTAGAAAATGGATCGTACTTCCTTTGACTTAGTCCAGCAAAACCTCCCACGGCATTCACATGTTCTACGTTTTCATCCTACAAAACCAGACATACATCGATAGAATGTCCTAACATTGAACATATTCCACATACCTTTTCTTCTTCTTTCTTCGTAACTGTGATTTGCTACACCAAAGAAGTAAGGTCATCCAATCTTTTCTCTAATGTGGCCACATTCACCTTACTCATGACTTTTGTTCTATGCCCAGTACGTATGCCGAATTGTTGGGTATTGGAAGCCATATTCGTGATCAAGTCCTTTGCAACTGTCGGTGTTTTGTCAACTAAGGCGTCACTACCTGCAACGTCAATCATACTCCTATCTGTGAGCGAAAGACCTTTATAAAAGTATTGAATTAGAAATTGGTCAGTTATTTGGTGATGAGGACAACTAGCACAAAGTTTTTTAAATCTTTCCCAATATTCGTAGAGTGTTTCCCCCGTATGTTGCCGAATTTCACAAATTTCCTTTCAGATGTTGGCTGCTCTTGATGCTGGAAAATATTTCTCAAAGAAAAGTCTTTTCATTTCAGCCCATGTTTGCACGTTTTCTTCGGCTGAATAGTACAACCAATCTTGAGCATCATCCTTGAGAGAAAATGGGAAGACTCTAAGCTTAATCTGCTCTTCCATCACATTCTTCGGCTTCATTCCCATACAAACTACATCGAATTCCTTCAAATGTTTTTACGAATCTTCTCCCGGTAGTCCCCTGAAAATAGGTAATAAATGAATCAGCCCAGATTTTAATTCAAAAGTATTATTATCACCTAAATTTGGAAAATTAATGCAGTAGGGCTGTTGAGTGTCTGTGGACGCGACTAGTTCTCGAAGGGTTCGATTTGTTGCCATCCGTTCCATTTTTTGCACTTATCGCTACTGTTTTGTCTGTTTCCGTAGTGCTTTTGCTGTTTTCTCAATTTTAGGATTGTACTACAAATTTTCAAATTGATTTAAACGCGTAACGTACATACACCGTCAAAAATTCCTTGGCAATGGTGCCAAAATTTGGTACTATTGTCGCCTGCAACTAAATTCAAAAAGAAATCAACTTCCGTTAATACAAATTAATGTAATAGTGGTAAGTGGATATCGTTTTCATGAGGAATTTTAACGGTAGAAAGTTTACGAGTTCAAAACTAAAATAAAGTAATGAAAAGGGGGGGGGGTTTACAATTCACATAAATTAAGAAAATAGAAATATCAAAAATTTGAATTTAACAAAAGTGATTAGATCTAAAAATTTAACAAAAAAACCTTAGTTTTGGGTCATCGATGTTATCACACTAAAATGGATCCTCAATATAAAATTTCAGTTTATTAATAAACATTCACTGGGGGATGTTTTCTCTTAAGTGTAAATGATTAGAAACATATATCCTAAACATTCTTATTAATCAACAACTTAGATACGATTGTAGGTTCAATTGAATAATAGCTTTAAGAACTAAGAAACCAATGAATCGACGTTTAATTAATTGAGATGAATATCATGTTAGAATTTTCGATTCTAATGTAAAGAAGGTAATCATAATTGCTACTTTTGATTAACAAAACTGAACGTCATTTTTAATTAATCTAGCTATTGAACGAATCAATCCCTAGTCGCACACCTAAAAATCAATCAATTCAATTAAAACAAATAACTCAGAAGATACTCAATGTTCATCAACGAAACAAACTTTATTGAAACATCTCACACATAATAGATGATAACATGGTTTCCCTAAACCACGAAAAGAGATTTAGCTACTCATAATGAAAGCGAAAAACGAAGAAATAGTAAAACATAAAGTCTCCATCCCTGGTCCTTTATGAAAAATACGAAAATTCTAGTCTAGAACTAGGAAAACCAGACACAAAAACTCTGTAGAAAAGAAAACATAAAAACCAGAAAAACTCAGCCTAACAATGGCGTGAACAGTATACGTTTTTTCTCTCTTATGCTATTTTTTTAATTTCTTCCCTTCCTTCTCATGACTTCAATAAATAGTCCTTATCCCCACTTCAAGTTGTAGATCCTATTGATAAGATAGCAATATGATCTTTAAAGATTGTGAAAATCTCGATTTTGAACTTTAAAAATAGATTCTGCAGATTAATTTCATCCTTACACGTGCCCACGCTTAGTCACTGAATTTGCTGCCAATCTTGAATTTTTGGGTTATCTTTGTTTCCTTTGCATCTTTTTGATTCAATTTCATCTCTTCAGTGTTGAAAATCATTTAAGAACAAGTCAGAGACAAATCCATCAATTTTGAATAATAATTTCAACACATGAGAGAGATTTATGTACTAAATGAATGCAAAATGACAACTTAACAGTAGCAACACAAATGTCTGGCCTGTACTGATATCCACATAATAGGTTGAGAGAACTTTATAAGTCATATAGAGAGGGTTAAGCAAGAAATGCTAGCTCCATTAGAGCTTAACCCTATTTATATTAAGTTTCGGACATTTTAGTAATTTAATTAAAATCAAGTTCTAATTTCAATTAAACTTTAATTAGAATTACAAATAATTATAATTTAATACCATTATACTCAAATAAGATCCAACATCTCATATTAATGCTTATTTATTAAATATCTCATATTTAAATATAAAGTTTCTCAAATTTTACAATCAAGTCCAACTTGATTAAAATAACTTTGCTCTCTTTAACTCCTTTATGTGAGACCCATTAGGTTCCAAATATGTTGGCAATAATTATAAATTCTAATTCTAATTTATAATTAGAATTAGATCAATCAAAACTCCTTTTAATTTATCTTTGATTCTCCAATTAAACAATTTATAATCATAAATCAAGATTGGGTCTAACAGCACATCATGACCACCTAAATATTTAGAAATATCAAAGTAGTTTTGACTAACCTTTCCGTGCAGGATTTTCCTGTATAATTCATTCCTTTCATCATACAATGTTCTGATTAAACATAAAGCATGAAATTAATGTCTACTCTATTTTGAATCCAATCATATTAGTTCTTCGCCATTAGCTATTGATTCAATTAATGACATTTGTAAATTATTTACAAAACGTCATTCTACCTTAGCTAATGATTTCCCAATCAATACTAATCAAAAACAACATAAATTCTTCCTAATCACTTTAAGTTGATAAATCTTATCTTGATCATTCAACTACCTCCATATAGTTCATGCTGCATCTAATGACTATCAACTGAACATCCCATGATTAAATAGGTTATAAGTAGTATCAAAACATAACAATCCCTATACAAGAAAACTTTGGAGACTTCAAGTCAAATGATCACTTATACAATAATCACAATGAGAATTATATAGACTTGCAAGTAATGTTTCAAATGGATTTCTCATATTGGTTTTGTTTTATGAACTTGTTCTTTAACAAGCACCCATATGATTTTTTTAAGTATATCTATACTTTTAGCCTATGAGATTGCTTACTTCCTTCATAAGGAAAAACATAACGTATACTAGTCTTTTTAAGTTCTATTAATGTCTAGTCTTAATAGAACAATGATACATAAATGCAATACGAATCTCATAATTATAATCACATTATAATTTCATTCGTAATATATAATTATATTGTGGATTTTATCATATACATATAGACATGTATAAGATAAAGAATGACTTTAGATAATGTCACTAAACTACAACCAAACGATTGACTATAGGGTATAAACTAACAAAAGCATCTTTGTTGAGGGACTTCAAAAACTAAAATGATTGTTAAAAGAATAATGTAATGGTTATTTCATACTTTTTCTTAACTTTCAAACACATAGATGGCCAATAATTGAAAAACGTCTTAAGGTAAATTATGCATGAAAAAGAAAATTGTGATTTTTTTTTAATCATATTGATGTAACCTCATCAAGTTTTCAAGAAAATAAAAAATAAGGTAAGAAGTTAATTATATATCAATAACATGAATTTGAATTGCCTTACTTATTTCCATCTCATCACATCTTACTCTTTCTCATAACTTCTGCCTCAATCGTTAACTCTGTTCCTAGCAACACCATTCCGAATTCAGAAGGAACTAACTTTCTAGAGAAGATAATGATAGTAGGTTAGGCATTAGCTATAAGTGAAGCTATTAAAATGGGCACATCATTTTGGCTAGTTATAGGTTCTTCCATTAAATGTTCCTTTCAAAGAATGTAAAAATAAGATGAAAAGAAGAAAATTTTTAATCTAACTTCATTTCGAGAATGATTAGATTTGAATTTCATATTAATGAATTTGATGTGCATTAACAAGGTATATAAGCATTAGCTGAAGAATGAGGTATAAGATACAAGTATGCTTATAACTACTTAAGTTACTATAAGAAAGAAAAAAAATCATTGATGCCTCTTAAAAAGCAAAAGCTTTTGTTACTCAGTTTCCTTTTAATCTTAAATTTTTCAATATGAATCAATGACATGCTTATAAGGAAAATAGAGAAGATAAGCATCATGGAAACATTGTTCCATCCTCCAATTGAGGTCCATCTAACTAGAACTTGCCTAAAAGCTGCCCAACAGAACCTATACCATCTATTATTATTATCATGGTAGCTAAGGCACAAGCATTCCCCTTAATCAAATCTTATAGCAACAACTGTGGTTATAGGAGCATAAGAACCATTGATCAGTAACATAGAAAAAGAAACATCAATGTAATTTTAAAGATCATAGATAAGCTTTCCATAAATGTGGTATACAAAAGTAATAAGTGTTGGGAAGTTAGGATGAGATTAGATTTTGACTGTAACGGAATAATTACAAAATTTTTTAGTATTTTGATTTCCCAAAAACAAAGATCACTTTAATTCTATAAAATGATTAACACGTAAATCAAAGAATGAATTTTAATTCTTACCTTATTCCAAATCTTGATCCTTTTCTTGTTGTATCCCATGAACTATTTCTGAAACTGATCCATCTCAACCATCATTGTTACTCAAATTTTCAGCGTCTAACGGTATCCATATAATAGGTTGAGAGAACTCTGTAACTCTTATAGATAGGTTTAAGTAAGAACTGCTAGCTTTATTAGAGCTTAACCCTATTTATAATAGTTTTAGACATTTTAGTAATTTAATTGAAATTTAATTTAATTTCAATTAAACTTTAATTAAAATTACAAATAATTGTAATTAAATACCAATTATGCCCAAATAAGATCCAATATCTCATATTGATCCTTATTTGCTAAATATCTCATAATTAATCATAAAGTTTCTCAAACTCTCCAATCAAGTTCAATTTGATTAAAATATCTTTGCACTCTTCAACTTATTAGGTTCCCAATTTGATTAAAATATCTTTACACTCTTCAACCCATTAGGTTCCCAAATATGTTCGCAATGATTATAAATTATAATTATAATTCATAATTAGAATTACACATATTCAAACTCCTTTTAATTTATCTTTAGTTCTCCAATTAAATAATTTATAGTTATATATCAAGATTGATGTCTAGCAACGCATCGTAACCACCCAAATATTTAGAAATGTCAAAATAGTTTTGACTAACCCTTTTGTGCATGACTTTTCTGCAAATTAAATCCTTTCATCATACAATGTTTTCATTAGACAAAGCATTTAATTAATGCCCACTCTTTTTTAGTCTAATCATGTCAGTTATCTACCATTAGTTATTGATTCAATTAATGAAATTCATAAAATGTTTACAAAGAGTCATTGCACCTTGGCCAAGGATCTCCCAAATCAATATTAATCGAGAACAATAGAACATTCTCTCTAATTACTTTAAGGTGATGAACAACTACCTCCATATAGTTCATGCTACATCCAATAACTACCAATTGAACAACTCATGATTAAATAGGTCATAAGTAGTATCAAAACATAGCAATCTCTATACAAGATAACTTTAGAAACCTGAAGTCAAATGATCACTTATACAATCATCACAATGAGAATTTCATAGATATACAAGTAATGTTCCAAGTGGATTTCTCATATTCGATCTGTTCAGTGAACTTTTTATCTAACAAGCACCCACACTTTTGTTCATTTATCTCCATACTTTAGTCTATGAGATCAACTACTTCCTTCATAAGAAAAAACATAACGTATGTTAGTATTTTTGCATTCTATTAATGTCATCCAATCTTAATAGAATAATGACTAGGAACAATTTAGACATAATACATAAATGCAATACAAATCTTATAATTATAATTTCGTTTGTAATGTATAAATATCTTATGGACTTTATCATATACATCTAAACATGTACATGATGAAGAATGTCTTTAAATTATTTTTGTCACTAAACTACAACCAAAGAGATTGACTATAGGGCATAAATTAACAATCTACCACTTACACTAAGCCAATCGTTTAAGTATCATATAGTATATCACCACATGATGATCATGCTATTGCTCAGACAGTGGTTTAATGAGAGAATTCTATAAGATTCTTCATAGTGAGCATTGGCTTAAATTTTACAACTTCTATGTTAATCATCACTATAATTAAGAAAATTTGCCTAAATATGTCCTTGGATCTTTGATGAGACCTTAAATCCTTTTATATGCCTAATGACTTTAATGTTCCATAGTATATTACTGTTTTGAATAATGCAAGGAACTATATCAAGTTTACTAAATAGCTTATTGATCTAATTAATCATTTCCACTAAATAAAAAATGTATTATGGATTAATTAGCAACCATTGCTACATTGGAACCTTTCCAATCTTGAATAATATTGTTCTAAGTAAATAAAACTTAATTAGGAATTACTTCTAAAGTTAATATCCTTATCTCATTGAACTCAAATATTAACTCATACATAGAATAATGAATATCTTTAATACTTCACAAGTATCTAATATCTCAAATACTAAACATCTTTAGTACATTATCTATGTAATTGGATTAAAAATAGGTGAACAACTTCCAATTTGTCTCTATAGATCTAATTCCCAAAATTAAGTCGTTACCCTTTCATATCCAACAAGAATTGTTCTTGGACAATTATATTTTTAATAATTGAAAATTAGAATGGTTGTTCTCTATGAGTAATATCTCTTCACATACTCCCATTGAAGAGGACAGCTAAACTCCCACTAACCTTCTTGTAGACACGATAAATTCACAATCTTCTCCAAAATAGACTCTTTGAATTCCTCATAAAAGTGAATCTTTCAACGTCTCGTAGGCTTTCAACTAAACATTAAATGTATCAACAAAGGCAGTAGTGAGAGGCGTGCAGCTAGATGCGTGCAGCTAGATGCAACAAAACCTTGAGGTCTTGGGTTCGAGTCGTGGACTCACCCTTGACCAAAGAGGACAATA
>JAOQML010000197.1:31109610-31127819 GCA_027568935.1 Erythroxylum urbanii | reverse complement strand
AAAAGATTAAAATAATGATAAATAGCAAGAATATTTAAAATTTGTAAAAATAAGCAGTGAAAAATTTAACAATTCATAAGGACAACATTAGGTCAGCCTATGTCAAACTTGTCAATAACTTAACTCAGCCTAATGCTATCTTCATTGCTTTGTAAATTTAGAGTGTACTAAAATGATATTGCCTTAATTTTGAAATTTTTTATTGTATAAACTAGACAACATTGTTTTAATTTTAAATTTTTAAATCTATAAATTAAAACGATGTCGATTTGGTTAATTATACTAAAATATCATTATTTTGGTAATAAAAATTTGAATATGATGGGCCTTTTGATCAAACTTTAGACTGATACTTAGTCCTGAATCCAACAAAAAATTAAATCAACAAATTAGTTGAACCAATATTACCAAGCCTAGCAAATAATCCTTAAGTTATATCCATAAACACGCTACACTTACATCCAAGTATGTAGAAAAGTACGAAATTTTAGAATAAAATTTTAATGTTAGACCAAAAGACATAATCTTTGATGCATTATTAGGAATAAGGTTGTTCACAGGTATTGTTGGCAGAGCTTCAACTAACTAATTTCTTTCTCATCTTTTTTTGTGGATTACACCTTACCATTTTGTTATAATTCTCTCAAATATGATAGGTTTAAATCCCTTCATTCAAGCATCAGTTTACAAGTATAAATAGAGATGCAAATGATCATATAAAACACAAAAAGTTACATTATAACATTACCTTAGTTATACGATTCATTTCAAGTTATCATAGCCCACCTAAATACATCCTCTATAGTCTTTCTTCCTTTTCTTTTCCTGATGTTGCTCTCTTTATCATTTACCATACACCAATTCAAAATGACAAACTAATAACCAAGATGACTCCAAAAAATATCATATTACCATTTACCAATATCACTAACTTCATCACCATAACTCTTGACCACAATTACTATTTACTCTGCAATAATCAAGTTAAGTACATAATACTCACCTGTGATTTGCTTGTCTATATTGATGGGTCAATTTATCTACCATCAAAGCATAATGATATTACTACTGGCACATCATCTCTCTCAGCTAGATTTTTGGAATTGGTAAAAGAAAGGCAAACTTGTCTACTGTTGCCTTACTTTCACCTCTACCTCCACCAGGACATCACTAATGCTTGGTTGTGACACTGTTTGACATCTCCAGACCACTCTTGAAGATTATTTTCTTAAAAAAAAAAGGTCCAAAAGTACTTAGTCTAACATCGTCTTCACACCACTAGAAACGGAGACTCCTTAATCACCGATTACCTAATGACCATTACTTTCATTGTTGAAGAATTAGCATCCATCGGTGACTCATTGTTATCTGAAAACCTATTCTTCTTTACACTTAATAGACTACCGCCTAATTATGAATTGTTCAGCATTGCAAGTGAAAATAATGACATAAACCTATCATTCTCTGAATTGAGAGCTAAGCTATTGCTTCATGAATAATGCTTACTCTCTCTTCATCAATCTCCATCTAAAGCAGCTTTTATTGTGTCTCAAGGAAGTCGTACCTCAGCTTTTAGAGAGAACATTTTTGCCACAGATTTCTTTTTTTTTTTTGAATACGGAGGAGAGAAAACTGAAGAGGACACAACAAAAAACTTCAGTTCAACCGAAGGTTATACCCCGACAATACAAAGTTTTGTGTCGATCGGATATTATAAAGACATCGAGGTTGGCGGAGGTTCGATAAGAACATGCATTCCTGGGTCTTTTATTCCTCTAATTGGGCTGGGTCATGTGCTACTTCTCCTTGGCTCAAATATGATGAAGTCTCCAATTAGCTTCCTCACAATTGGCCAGCCCAAGATCAATGCTATCAACTATTTAACCCACAGCATAACACAAACCCAGGCCACTTTCCTTTTTACAAGCCACCTTTCAGTATAATTTTCGACTCAATTCAAATACCTAACTACCAAATGTCAAATTTATAAAAAAAAATCAGTTATATAGCCGCTACTAGTCATTTTTGGTATACGTAATCGTGAAATAACTCCGCAAATCTCACTCAAAAATTGACCACAATTTAACTTGCTTTTTTCACTCTAAATATTCAATCCATTACCACCCCATCCACCTATCCTTCCAATGAACTTACATAATGGCTTCTAGCTGCCACATCTTCTCCCTACATACGCCTATCTTATTGACTTCATTCAACCATATCCAAGTATTGAACAAGTGGTTATCAAAAATGATAATGCTCTCCCTGTCTCATATAAAGGCTTCTTAACTTTCCCTACAAACAATCGACCCTACAATTATGCAATATTCTCATTATTCTTCATCTTACTACAAATTTACTTTCTATTGCACTATTTGTTAAAGAAAATTCTTGTTTAATTAAATTTAATCCCTTTGTTTATATTATGAAGGAGATTTTAAACAAGACTTCAATCCTCACATGACACATCTACAATGATTTTTATCCTGTGAAGATTCTTGTTCGCTTCATCAATCCTATTGCCTTCACTGCTCATAAGCTTCTCTGAATATTTGACATCAATGTCTTGGTCATCCATATAATAAAACTCTTTCTAGGTTGTTTTAGTCCTTTAAATTATCTATTATCAATCTTAATTACATCTTATGTCTTTAAGGAAAAAGTTGTCATCTTTCATTTACTTCCTCTACTAGAGTATGTACAAAGCCCTTTGAACTTTTTTACTGTGACATTTGGGGATTTTCTCCATCTTTGTCTCTATCTTATTCAAGTTATTTTATTACCTTTATTAATTATTTTAGTTGTAACACATGGATTCTTCCTCTGCTGAAAATTTATTTTTTTACGAAAAAGTAAAATGTTTCAATATGATGGAGCTTTTGAACTCATTAAAAGGTCGTTTGCCCAACATCTTACTACTCGTGGCATTTTATTTTGCATCTCCTGCCCTTATACCTCACAAAAAAATGGTGTTGCTGAAGAAATTTTTTTTCACGTCACTGAAACTAGATTGACGTTACTTCTTCCCAACTCTCTTCCCAAACGATTTTGGTTTAAAGCTTTTTCCATAGTTGTCACCATGCACACCTAAACTTGATCATCTTTGTGTTTTCAGTTGTCTATGTTTTCCATTTCTTGGTTCCATTAGCTCTTATAAACTCATACCTAAATTCATTCCTTGTGTGTTCCTTGATTATGCTCCCAACTATAAAGGATATTGTTGTCTTAATCCGTTCACTAACAAAATCTATATTTCTTGCCATGTTCATTTTCTTGAAACTCAATTTCCTAGTCTTATACCCTCTTTTATCGTCACCTTCTCATTCCCTTTCTTTACCACTACTATCAAATTTAAACATTTATGCTTCCCCTAAATCCCAATACTTCATCATCACCTATTTCCATACCTTGTGAACCTCCTGTCACTTCTGTACGATCATCACTAGTACCTCAACAACCATCATGTCACGACCTAACCTTGGATCGTGACCGGCGCTAAAGAAACAATAAACTTAAGGTTTACTTAACCCTTAGCAAGCCTAAAATGCCATTAAATCCCTATATCCAAAGTAAAGGTGAGATTTCAAAATGATCAAACTCATGCTGATAACAATCAAATAGTTCTAACAATATACAATACTCAATGTGCTACAATATTAAGATAGTTAATACAAGGGAAATCTAATATATTCAAGACGAGTGCGGCTTTAGAGTCAAAGGTCACCAACAAATATACATCGAATCACCGGAGAGGAAGAAGATCAACAAAGTACCTTATTAAAAGAGATTTAAAAAGAAGATGCTAAAAAAATAGTTAAGGGGAGTCAGACCTCGCTGAGTGAATTAATATTATGGTTATGTTATGCTCTCTTAAGGATTTCAAATGATACATATATATGTATATATTTATAATGTATTACATCTGTAATGCAATTTCATAACATAATGATTTTTTTTCATAAACATGCATGCATTTCTCATAACAATATCATGCCATATAATCATCACAATAAAAAATAATAGTGGAGGACTGACAAACGACCCTATGACAGACCCTTAACTATACACTATAGCTATAGGGGCTCTCTTGTTCCACATGGGTCGCTTGGTCTAATGTAGTGGACTGTCGTTTGAGAGCCACACTTAACTGAACTGCCATAGCCTCACTACGACATGATTTTCATTCAAAAGCAAGCTCGACTGAACCGCTAGAATCATGCTACCTTTTATGTACCATATATAGGTTGGCATCTGAGAGCAAGCTCGACCGAACCGCCCTAATCACATCATATCTAAATCAATAGACCCAATACTAACCCAAATCTACACCCGACTAATGACTCACTATGTGCACAACCTAAGGACACCCACCAAGTAACTTATACTATAACAATCCTCTATATTATCACATAATAGGACAAGCACAACATTGCACAACAAAAATATGAATACATATATCAATCCATATATATGAATGTCATGCATGCATATGAAAATGATGGTGATTTCCATGATGAATATCAAATTCTAATCCATGTTCATAACCATGAATATTAACTCGCAGGTAGAATGCATTCCTTTGTGCCGACTCTAGTGTCTTGAAGTGGAGGGTTCAACTCCTGATTGATTTATAGAAAGAAAAGTCAAAATGACCATTAGGATTTAAAACCTAAATTAATTTTAGACACTCTGAGAAGAAGACCATGACTCAATATTAAAGAGCTCTATTTTCTATTTAAAAATGACAATGTCACATTTTACAAGGAGCCTACTAAAATTTAGACAAAGTTTCCCCTATAAAACGTGCATCTCCCTTCCGAAAGAAGGGTAATTCTTGTAATAAAAAGACACTTCTATGACCACTAGTAATCACACCTCAATTTGGGCCTCCAAACTACATGTCTATGCCTAATTGAGTCCACATTTACATCACAAAAATTCATAATAAATCTAATCATAATTTAAATATATCAATTTCTAACCCGTACACCCTTATTTATACTCAATACATCAAGATATTCTCGATTCTAATCAAGAACAACTCAATTTAATTAATTTCATGCATTTCTATAAGAACATAACCTTTTTAAATTTTTATCTCACAAAATATGAAGAATTTCAATACGTTCCTTTTATGAAAATTGATCTACATAATATTTGGGATTTTTAAAATTATTTCTGATCATTTTTGGGTTGGTCAAAAAATCACCACAGTCACCAGAGTGTGGGTTACACGGGTTGACGCCGGAGGAGCGGTGATCTTCACCACTACCTAGAAATGACAAGCTTACCTCTAAGAATCCAATGGCAATGGTCTTGTGTTGAAACTCCTCTCGCTTTGTGAGAATCGAATGCTTAAAAACTCAAAGGTGACCAATTTCTGTTCATTAGCAAAATGGGCCGACTGGTTCCAGGTTTTCCTCCTTTCCGAAGATTTTAGGGCAGTTAGACACGATGGTGGTGTTCACCAAAAAAAATGATTAAAATAGGAGATCAGCGACTTACCTACATGAAACTGAAATTTCCAGCCGTGATTCCTCTAAATTCAGGTTGTTTTTGAAGAAACAAGTTTACGGTTTTGTGAAACGTCCTGAGAGCTTTCCATAGAGCCTAGTTCGTCAAAAATGGTGGTTGGATGATGAACTTATGAGTGTTAAAAGTTGGGAGTAAATAGTAACCTATAGGGGAAAGAGTTTAAAAGATAAATGAAATTAAGCTTTGTTAAACTCAACTTATACTTTCATAGGCTTTTCTCTTTATTGGCCCATTATGAGTAAGTTAACAAAAATTTGGATTATTACACATCACCACCCTCCCGTACAATGATTACGTAAACTCGTGACTGCACTTGCCAACTTAAAACTTTTCGTGATCATATTATATATAGCACCATCATTCACTCCTCTCCCGCCCCTATTCCTACTTCTTTTACTTGTGCCAATAAATTCCCTCACTGGTGTCAAGAAATGCTTAATGAATTCAAAGCTCTTCATCACAACAACACTTAGTCCCTTATCCCTCCTTCTCTAGGTGTAAATATTTTTTATTGCAACTGTGTTCTTCTGTACCAAACTTAAACCTGACGGCTCTCTTAATCGTTATTAAGCTCTTCTTATCACCAAAGGGTACCATCAATTCCTTGGTATTAATTATAGAGATACCTTTAATCTAATTATTAAACCAGCTACATTCGTCTCATTCTTACTCTTGCTTTAACTAGAAATTGGAAAATTTGTCAACTTCATGTCAACAATGCATTTCTATATAGTAATCTTCAAGAACTGATCTTTATGCAACAACTCCTGGGTTTTACTGATCCTCACCATCCTTAATATATATGTCATCTTCACAATCATCTTTACAGTCTTAAACAAGCTCTTAGGACTTAGTTTCATATACTAATTCATAAACCCCATGTATTTCGTTTCACTTCATCCAAAGCTGACACTTCCCTTTATATTCATGCCATCTTTACTCACACTACTTTACTTCTTATTTATGTGGATGACATCTTGGCGTTCTTCACAAGAATCTATTCAGACTATCCTTAATGATCTTTTTGCTACTTTTACAATCAAAGATCTTAGCTTTCTTCACTGCTTTTTTAATATTGAAGTAGCATTCATATCCATTGGCCTACTTCCCACTCAATCCAAATACATCTGTGATCTTCTTCACTAAACTCATCTTGATTCTTCCAAATTGGTCTCTACTGTCATTTACCCTTCTCTATCTCTTTTCCAAAAATCATGGCCTTCCTCTTTCTGATCTTATTGAATATCCTAGTACTATTAGAGTTCTTAAATATTTTAGCCTTACAAGACTAGACATATTAATATAGTTTCTTAATTCTTACAATGTCCTACTAATGTTCACTGTTCAACTATTAAACAAATTCTTCGATACCATTATTCTACTCCATCCTATAGACTTCATTTACCTAAATCCACCTACTTAATCTTACTTGCCTATTCTAAAGCTCATTGGTTAGATGTCCTGATGATTTTCGCTCCACATCTGGTTATTGCATTTTTCTTGGTTCTTATCCAATATCTTGGAGTTCTAAAAAACAACTTGTAGTTGCCAAGTTTTGTATAGAAGTTAAATACCAAAGTATCACTCTTGCAACTCCTTTGCTTTATTGGATTAACTCTCTTTTTAGTGAAATTAGACTTTTTAACATTAAGGTGCTCTAGTGTTATGACGATTAAGGATGTCAATGGGTCGGGGCAGGCTTAGACCGCCCTAGTCCCGGCCTACTGAAGGGCCATCTGGCCCGCAGTAGGCCTGTGGCCTGGTGGGTCATGGGCGAGCTTAGCTTTTCTACATTTTTTAATAAAAAATACAAAATAGCGTCATTTTGGACAAAACGACTGCATCAGCCCGTGGCCTACCCATAGCCCGCCAAACTTGGGCCAAAAATGGGTCAGGCCGAGCAGGCTGGGCCGAAATTGTCATCCTTAATGACAATATAGGAGCCACTTTCCCTGCAGCAAATCCTGTCTCTCAAGCTTGCATCAAACGTATTGAGATTGACATCAACTTTGTTTGAGATTTGGTTGCCAAGAAGTCTCTATTCATTCTTCATGTACCAGCTACTCAACAACTTATTGATATATTGACCAAGCTTTTGGGATCCACTGCTTTTCTTCAAATGCATACTAAGCTCAATTTTGTTTCAAACATGAGTTTGCGAGGGTCCTATCAGCAGATCTTCAACTGATTAATTTATTCTTATCCTTTTTTATAGATTACATCTCATCATTTTATTGGAATACTCTCATAAATGATAGGTTCAAATCCCTTCATTTTAGCATCAGTTTACATGTATAAATAGAGATGCAAATGATCATGTAAAACACATAAAAATACATTACAATATTACCTCAGTTATACAAATCATTTAAAGTATAAAACATTCCAAAATTTGGAAAAGAGCAAAATTGCAGTCACTCCTTGGAGGATCTCATACTTGTTGTAGCAGAACACACAGTCATAAAGATACACGGCCACTTTGATACTTTAGATCCATGATTTTGATGAGATTGTATATTAAAATATATTTTATTTACTTTGCTTTAAAAACACACATGGAATTTGCCAAATTTCGAAAACTTCTTGTGGTATCGTTATGATTGCTATGAAACAATTAAGTATAAGTTTATTGCCACTATAAAGTTAGCAAGCATAAGGGAGTTTTGATTCGTTAATAAAAATTAAGATCTTTATCATCTTGAAACATGCAATGCGATGACATCTTTTGATGACTAAAACATCTTCACAGACATATTTAATTAAGATGCAAACTTAGAACTTACCCGTATATATGCTTCAGTCATGACCTCATTACTGCATGAGGAACTCAGTATGAGAATTAGATGTCACTAGCCCTATGATAATAAACAGAAGTCGGATATACTGATATGCGCAATGTTCATGAAACAAAAGAAACCTAGAAAAACATAACATTTATGTGCTTCTAGTTCTTTACACACCTTTCCTGCATGAGATACGTCACGGCATTAAATTCTTGAGATTCCATTAAGTTAAAGAAGTTAGAGGGCAACTCTGTTTTGGCGGGTAATAAATCAATCTATAGTGTTGACACCATCACCTGCCAAAAGAGAGAAGCCCCGTAACTAGTTCACTTAGCATTCACGATTCTATACGTGTGGTTAATGCTGCGAGAGGGCTTTATAGGTTCTACCCTGCAGAGATGGCTCTAGCAATATTGAAGTTGTTGAAGAAATAGCATATTTCATGGATATTCCTTAACGTGGTGCCTGCTTTCTACGCATTCTAAGCAATGGCACTAAACCTTTATCTGAAAAGCTCATCATACTTGGGAGATTCTCAGTGGGCATGATTTAAACTCTTATGTGTTTTTGCTCATGTCTCTCTCTCTCTCTCTCTCTTTATGTCTGCCTATCCATGCTTTGCAGATGAAGGTGAGAGGAGTGCAAAAAAGAGCAATGTGGAGAGAAGAAGCTTTATTTTTCTCTATAGAGGTGGCAACAAAATCCGGGCCTGCAGGCATATCCCATTTATTGCTTTGTCGATTCTACTTGATTTTTATTTTTTATTTTTTCACTTCTATAGTTTTTGGCTTTAGGAAGTCGACATATATTAACAATTGGATTAAGTTGTTATTATTTTCTTATTAGAATAAATCTTAGTACACCTAATTCAATCGTCTATGGTTTTTGTCACCAATTCCAAAATTAAGATGTTGCAAGCCTACTCAATCCAAGATGTACGAGACAATGATCAGGAGTGATTGGCCAGATAAAATCAAAGAAATAAGAGTCACTAATTGTTGAATTGTATAGTAGAATCAAAACTCTACTGGATATAATGTTAAAATGCATCCTCAACATAAACTACTGATTAACTAAAACATCATGTTTGATCGGGAATTAACCAAATCCATCAATTAATAAACTCCTTTGCTTCTTTCCCACTTCTTGTCAACCATTTGTCTTCTTCCCAACTCCTGATTAAGAATTTGTTCGTGACTTGTAACATCTGTATATTTTTCCTTTTGTTCTTCATCTGGTCGCTAGACATTGCTAGAGTTTGCATGGATAAGTGTTATCGTCGACCTAGATCTTTGGCACTACAATGTTAGATGTCAATTGGACTGAATAAGTTTAGTTGTGCTTCCGATTATGTTTTTATCATTCTACTATGTTTTCTACAGTCTTTTTGTGAATAATTCAAATCCATTCTACTTGGATTGGATCAAGATGTGTTTTAGACTGGGTATTCTTAATTTTTCTGTCTTGATTTTCTTTTTTTTCCAGAGGATTTGGCTCTACTTTTAGTAAGAAGTGGAATTTCTCTCCTTCGTTTTAATTGGTCTTAAATAGGATATCATTTTTGCAATTTGTACTTTTGAGGTCTTAATTAGGTTACCTAATAGGCCTCACCTTCAGTTCATATCTTTCAAATATATAATTGAACGAGAGAATGATCTCCCCTTACTATGTTGTTCAAAATGTAGAAACAAATGAAAAGGTGTTCGTTATTGAATATGATGGTCCACGTAGAAGGGGTTTATTCCTAGAAAATATATTACTATCGGATGGTCCAAATCAATGAATCATCCAGGTTAAGTCCAAACCATCCAAGTGTCCTTTCTCAGTGCATCGTGTTGTATTTAGGAGTTTTTATTCAATAGAGTTGTTGCATCCTGTTAACATTCAAAATCGGGGGACTAACTTTTATTAATTAGCGATACGATAGCCTTAAAATAAACACTCACTATAAGAAATACACAGAATCCGTGATGCTTTTTTATAAAATGTCGCGGATTGTGAAGAATTTTTGCAACTTTTTAAAAACGTCAAGAAAAGTCTGAATTTTTTGCGATGTTTTATGTAAACGTCGCAGATTTGTGAAACTTTTTGTGTCGTTTTTTCAATAAAACATTAGGAAAGAGAAACCACGACGTTTTATTAAAGAAAACGTCGCAAAAGACGTTTGCCTTTTGTTTATTTAAACGTGTATTCCCTTATAGACATCATTAGAAACCTAATTCGCCACCTAGGTCCATCAAAGATGCGTTAAAAGCGATTTTTGGAATTGTGCTGTATCCGTTGAACCATTCAACGCTGATCAATCTCGGAGCGGTTGTGGCGTTGTTCTCAATCGTATTGAAGGACGGACAAGTAAGGATTGTGGAGGATACGACGACGGTTATTGCGCAAATCGCAGGATGCGAAGAGAGCGAAGCGGAGTTCGCGAAGTTCTCTAGCATTAGGGTTTTGATGGATTTAGTCAACTTGAGTATGATGAATGCCCTGTTATATGCCGTCTTCTCATCCGTAGCTTGAGAGAGAAAGAGAGGATTGAAACGGCATCGAAGTTGCTCGTAACCTTCCTCCAGAGCCTGATTGTTTTATTGGAGAGTAGTGGGCGTTTCGTATTAGCGAAAGAAGAGAAATGACCAAGAGAACAACGCACTCTTAGTCAAGCGAGGACGCTGCTCTAGACGGCCCAGACTCTAATCTCTTCATCTATTACTGTAAACACTGCGGCTCTCATGTCCTGATTACCGGTCTACTTCTTCCTTTTCTTATTTTCCTTTTCACTTAATATTGAGAAGAACTGAACTAATGGTTCGTTTATTTTGTGATTAAGATACTCAATTGCAGAAAATGCCCAAAAGGAAGACTAACAGAGCTTACATTTTGGACAAGAAGAAACATCTTGCTAGACTCAACATTCATGAGGGTGGTAAAATTCTCCTAAAGTGGTTTTTTCTTCTTCTTCTTTTGATCTCTGTTTGTTACAATATTGCATTGTTTGTTTTCATTTTTATTCTTATCTAGATAATTTTGGTTTAGGGGTGAAGGAAAATTAGAGAAACAATTTCGAATGAACTATATGGGTTGTGGTCTCTTTGTTTGTTACCATGCCGAAGAAGACTTAGATTTTGCTTCTTTTCTTTACATTATTGATGGAGCTCTTAGTACTGTTGCTGCTGAAACTAACTCTCAGGTACAACTACTACTCAACTCATTGAGATATAAATTGCTCGCCTTTTGAGATCATTTCATGAGTATTCACTTGGATAAGTTTGCAAATAATGCGGAAGGATGCTCCTGTGCCACCCTGCATATCATAGTTGGAAGGGGGCCTTGTTCAGGTGGCTATAGAAGTTGAAGACCGTGCACAGGACTCCGCAATAACAAGTAATTTGGCCTATTTGATTTGTTTCTCTTTATGATTATCTTTAACCTGCATTTCTTCTAGCCTTGGAGTGCTAATGGAACTTATGACTTGGAGTGGCTTCACTCTAACAATGGTTATTTCCAAGTATCTTGTTTAAACTGCTTGAAGTAACTCCAGTTTGGTACTGGAAATATGTTATGAAATAAAGAATGTTTCTCTATTGTACAAATTTGAGCTACAAATGGGAAATGTTTAAATATCATATTAAATTGAGCATTGCTTATGTATTCTATAGGAAATGGAAAAGGAAGTTTACCATTCATTAAAATGCAGTAATTTATATTTTACTTCCCTGTTTAATCACATGTTCATTCTTGTTGTTTATTCAGACAAAATAATGTGCAGTTCATTCATGTTAATTTATTATTTGTTTAATGTGCTTCCATCTCTATTGATAATGTTGAAAATTTTGTTGGAGAACCTAAGATGTGTGCATGTAAGCTCTTATTGGAATATAAGTGGCTTGAACTATTTCCATGATGCATATATTGTTTCAATGTATGCAATGAATTATACTACAGCACTTTGTCTTCTGGTCATTGTGCATCATTTCTTTACGTTCACGACTTCATTAAAAAGGATTATAAAATGTTTAGAAAGAGCATAATTTTGTTCTTTTTCATCATCTCCAAGTTGAAAAATGAGATTTTGACTTTTTATTCACCTTATAGGTATCACTTATTAACATAGAGGGGCCAACACTATTGTACCATAAACATATTGCAAGTGAAATTTCAACCGGCATCATCTCGGTGCAATCTATAACCTGCTCTATTCGTGAAGAGGCCAGCTCCGGAGAGATTCACTCAACTAGTTCTAGCTCTATCACGGTAAAACAATTACAATACGCATTGAATAAACATCTTTAGTATAGGTTTTGGAAATTCATGAACGGATGGTTATTTTGTAGTCTGATGATGAGCAAGGTGGGACGAAGAAGACGAAGAAGAACAAGGGACGTAGGCAAAAACTAAAAAAGAAGCTAACACTTGGTGGTGGAAAACGCAAGGAAGGTCAAAAGGAAGAGCACAGCCATGACCACCATGTTTCAAGCACCCCCACCACGACCACCACCGCCACCACCGAACATGTTCCCTCCAGTGGAGAACAACCACTCCATGAACACGAGAAGAAAGGTGTGATTGAAAAAATCAAGGAAAAATTGTCTAGCCACTATAGTAGTAGTCACTAAGTAGTTGAATATGTTGTGTAAATTATCTTTCATTTCATTGCATGTATATGACATTTGAACTATCTGTTGGTTGCTGGGATGAGGAGTTTGGGATCAAATTTGTATGTTGTTGCTCTTGATTTTTAGTTTTTTTCGACAGTGGAGTGTAAAATGATTACAATGCAACATGTAATATCATGTTTCAAGTCATGTGTATATATATATAAATAATGGGAATAATTTTGGTGCTAAATTAGTTCTGATGAATAGCATTATAAGTCAAGATATGTATTTATGCATTTCTTTTTCTGTAAACTGTTGAATCTTTCCTTCAAATTTGAAATAAATATATAAAAGAATTCCACATTGTGAGAAAATTTATTAAATTAAAATATTTTTCAAAAAATTAAAAATATACTGCAATTATCTATGATGTTTTTGTATAAACGTCACAGAATGTCTTCTGTGACGTCTTAAAAACATCGCGGAATGTGACTTTCTGTGACGTTTCCAAAAACGTAGCGGAAAGACCAATCTTTTAGTGAAGTTTTTTAAAACGTCACGGAATGTCAATTTTTTCCGTGACGTTTTACAAGAAACGTCGCAGAAACTTTTTGCCTACACCACATTCCGCAACATTTTTTATGACGTTTTTTGACATTTTGTGATGTTTTGTAAACGTCGCAAATTGTGCTATTTTCTTGTAGTGACTTTATTTATATGCTTAATTTTAGTTAACTCCAATAACCAAAGGAGTTCTGCTATCAATTTTATGCATTTCCTATTAACAAAAGGGTATCAGAATAGTCATTCTTAATAATTCTTAGGAAAACTGTTTTATGTGTATTTTGTTTTCAGTAAAAAATAGTAAACAATCTATTCAAATACGCAACCTAGTAGAATAGTGAGTGAATTTTCAAGATTGTGAAGTTTTAAAGGTGGATTATTATTTAAATTTAAAATTTTTTAAATTTTACAATACCAATTAAAACCATAAATTATGTCAATTAAATATACAAAATTTTAATTTATTATAAATATAAATGTTTATTCTATTAGTAATGTTTATGACGTTAATGGAAAATCTTGTCATCCATAGGTAGTGGCCATTCGAGACTATCACCTATCACATAGCATTAAAAATAAAAAAAAATAAATTACTTCTATTATTTAGTAGGAAGTGATTGACGAAATTATAATTAACATGCTAATATAATCTACCTAGAAAAATGATGCCAGCCTCTTTAAAGCAAAAAAGGTTATTTGTTCCCCCACTTGTTACATTCATCAATTTGTTGAAGCTTGAATTTGTGAATCTCCATTTTGGATTTGCAGCACAAATTTGTAATTTTTCTTTTCATATATTTTGCCATTATTATCCATTATTATCTATTGTCTTAGTGTTATCTAACTACGCAAGTACATAAGCTTACCATCGAGTAACTATTTCTACGCTATTTGTATAATTATTTTCCTACTTGGAGTATTGTCGTTAGAATAAGGTGCATTGTCAAATTTGTTTTATCATATAGGTATTATAATTGTAAGTTCAATATGAAAAGATGCCTATATTATTTGTAACAATTTTGGAATAATAAAATACTGAGAGCTACATATACATATATGCAATTTTGAAGTGATAGTATTACTATGAAAAATGAAGTGTTTGTTATTATAAAACAAAATGATAATCCCCCCATCCTGAAAAGATACATCTGGAAAAGAAAGACGTGAAAATGGGATTAGGGTATTAGTTATTTGTTTATCTTGTGGGGTAATTTTGTGATTTCTTTAATGACTCATTAGATAACCATTGTTATGGATTCCTGAGGGACTTTTAAAGTCACGTAATTGTTGTTTTGGAGAGTGGGGCTCTCTGGAAAGGTCCTAACTAAATTGTTTGTTATTTCCATTTAATGAAAGTTACTGTTGAATTCAATGCAAATTCTTGAATTAATACTCTCTTTTTTTTGAACAATCTGAGATATCAAGTTGTATCAACTTGGTATCAGACCATTGATCCAAGGTGCCGAAAAATGCTGGAGCAAAGTTTGAGACCATTGATAAGGAAATAGAAGAGTTGAAGGGATGATAGAATGGAATGGAGCAAAAAGTTGATGGTAATACCCTGAGTCTTGCGTTAATTGCAGAATTTGTCGAGCAATTTGAGCGAGCCAAAGAAAAAGAAAAAGAGGTGATCAATGAGGGCATCTCGGGAATAAGTGGGAGACTCACTGGGGAAGCATTGCCACCAATTCCCTTCCAGTGATCCACCATGAGTTTAATGGACGAATGAAGGAACCAGTGAGTGGGGACGATACGAATGGAGGCACAAAGGTGTGGAGAAGGGGACAACATTTGGAGTTATCGGTGTTTACTAAAGAAAATCTAGAAGGAGGATTGTTTTGGGTGGAACGATATTTTGAAATACATCGGATGTCAGATGGTGAGAGATTGATGGCAACATCAATCAGTTTTGATGTGGAGGTGCTTGCATGGTTCAAATAGAATGGTGTAAGAACTCCTTTCTAGAGTTGGGTGGAATTGAAGCAGAGTATTTTGCAACATTTCATGAATGGGAAAGAAGGAGATGAGTACGAAAGGTTTTTGGGCATTAAATAGGAGAGTTTTGTCGCCAAATATAGGCAGGAGTTTGAGACTCAATCCACCACATTAGTTAAGCTACTGGAGAAGGTGATGGCCGGAACATTTCTAAAAGGGATAAAACCAAAGATAAGGGCAAACAGAAAGTGTTAAATCCTATTGGGCTAAAGACTATGATGGATATAGCCCAAAAAATGGAGGAAAAAAATTAGGTTGTCAATGGAATCAAAGGTCTGATCTTCACACAATCAGCTAAGGGCCAATTTGCTAATGAACCCAGGACACCTGGGCTACATTATAGAAGCCCATTAGACAATTGAAAGTTAGGGGTCAATGGCTTGATTTAAAAGATGGTTTTGGGTAATCTAACCTAGATTACATTTGGAGCTAAGGAGCAGACCCAATCTATAATCGTAAGCCTTGAGCAGCGACTATGACTTACCGACACCAAGATCCAGACACACCAAGCTAGAGATTTATGACATACATGCAATGAGAAATTTAGTCCTAAGAACAAAGAGAATTGTAGATTATGGTGGTCAACGAAGGAGATACGGACTTGGCTGAAATCAACGTTGACAAGGAAAAAGAAGCTTTCTTGAGTCTGTCAGTGACTGAGGAGATAGAGGTAAGTAATGTAGAGACAATAGAAGTTTCTTTAAATACTGTGATGGGATTGTCAATGTTGGTAATGATGAAAATGAGAGCCAAAATTAGGGAAAGATAAGTGATTTTACAATGGCATAACTCATAACTTCATTTTGAAAATTGGTGGCAACCTTTAAATTACCAGTGAATTCAAATTGTAGCAACGAATTAGTTATAGGGAATGGACACTTAGTAAAGGGAAAGGGAATATGTCGAAATGTGAGGGTGTTAGTTTAGAGATTGGAGATAATTGATGATTTTTTGCCTCTTCATTTTGGAATTACTAATCTCATTTTGGGAATGCAATAGTTAAGCACAGTAAAAAAAATGGAGTATATTGGCCAAAGCTTTTGATGGCATTCAATATTGGTGGTATGACGGTGAGGAGGAAAGGGGACATGAGATTATGCAAAACGAGAATATCACTAAAAACAATGATTAAGGAAATTAACAGAGAAGGATATGGCATCTTAGTCGACTGTATACAGATGCAAATTGAAGAAGTGGGTAAGGAATTAGCTAATAAGAAAGGAAAATGGTTTAAGCAACTGGAGGGGAAATTTCCTGAAGTTTTTTCGAAGAAATTGGGTCTTCCACCAAAGAAAGCAGTTGATAGATTGGAGATATGTCGATACCCATTATTTCAAAAGGAAGAGATTGAGAAGCTAGTATGAGAAATGTGTGCGACATGAATTATCTAACCCACCCCAAGTCCTTTCTCTAATCCGATGTTACTTTTGAAGAAGGGAGATTCTATATTGATTACTGAGATTTGAGTAAGGCCACTATCCCAAAAAATTCCTAATTCCAGTTATAGAAGAGCTATTGTATGAGTTAAATAGTGCATCTATTTTTTCTAAATTAGATTTGAAATTTGAGTATCATCAAATCCATGTTTGACTTGAGGATGTTCCTACAATAGCTTTTAGAACATATAAAGGGCATTACGAGTTTCTTGTTATGCCAATCGAGTTGATGAATGCCCTAGTAACTTTTCAATCATTGATGAATGAGGTAATCTGGTTTAATGATATACTTGTTTATAGTAGCGATGCAAACACTCATGAGAGACATCTAGATTTGATTCTAACCTTGTTGAAGGATAATCAGTTAAACTTGAATGCAAGGACGTGCAAATTCGGCCAGAGACAAATATCTTGGCCATTGGATTTCAGCAGAAGGAGTGAGTGTTGACCAAGGGAAAATTACAGTGATGTTAGAGTGGCCATCACCTACTAGTTTAAAAGACCAGAGAGGTTTTCTTGGGTTCACAAGCTATTATCGACGTTTTGTAGCTGGATATGGGACTCTTGCTTGGCCTCTCACCCAACAACTCATGAAAGACACTTTTGATTAGAATGAAGCAACAGAGAAGGCATTCTGATTACTTAAGCATTCTATGAAAACGGTCCTTGTGCTAGCCCTTTCAGATTTCACACAAACCTTCACCATTGAAACCGATGCCTCATCAATCAATGTATGAGCAATGTTGATGTTATAGGGGAAACCAATCTCATTTTTCAGCCAATCACTTTATCTTCGCAATAGATTGAAGCCTATATATGAAAAAAAAATTGATGGCCATAGTGTTGGCAGTGTAAAAATGGCACCATTACTTGTTAAGAAGGCATTTTACCATCTACATCGACTAGAGAAGCATGAAATTTTTGCTAGAACAATGAGTGATCCAACTTAATTATCAAAAATGGATGGTGAATCTCATACTATATGATTTTGAAATTCACTATAAACCAAGAAAAACAAACAGCACAACGGATGCATTGTCACGCCTACTAGTTGCTAACCCATCCTTACTAACAGCACTTAATTACCAGACAGTGATGGATTAACACCAGCTCAAGAAAGAGATGTCTAAAAATTCAAAACTCAGCTTTATTTTTTGAGGTTTAATGGCTAGTAGATCAAACTTGTTGGACCCCACACCCCGCCCTTAGGTCGGCGGCGTGTGTTTACGGGACATACCGCGGCATCCAACCTTACTCAGTATTGTCCTCTTTGGTCAAGGGTGAGTCCACGACTCGAACCCAAG
>JAOQML010000197.1:31098840-31109510 GCA_027568935.1 Erythroxylum urbanii | reverse complement strand
GACTAATATTTAACACCAACGTAAATTTTTATGTTCTTTAAATAAAAGATCACAACAAATAAAAATAAAATTCTATTAAATATTCAAAACTTTTACTTTATTATTAATATTAATGTAAACATGATCACCCATTTATTTGCAATTCAGAATAAATTTATGTGATGAAAAAATAATAAAAGATAAGCGTATTTTAGAACTAAAAGAATTAAATTGTTATAATCTGAAGCATGATATCTTATGAGTTTATGGCCAATGGGTTTCTGATATTGTTGAAATATCGGATGAAATGCAATGCCCATCAACCCCAGAATGCTCGGTATCAGTTAAATCAAGGAAAAGGTTTGATTCACCGATCCCTCTGTAGGAATTGGAAGATCATACTCAATTAGGATCCATTCCTACAACTATCTGTTAACTTAATATTAGAGAACGATTATAACATTAGATGGTCAGTACGTGACAATTTACGTTAGTGATATTAACTTAACGTTAAATTATGTATAATATTATAAAATTAATTAATATTTAAATTTTAAAATATTATTTATTCAAAATAAAATGTAGTGAATATTATATCTTATTATATAAATAAAAATGATAAAAACTATTTCATATAAAAATTTTAAATCTCACCAATATATATTAAAACATTAAAAAAATAAGCTACATTTGCAAATTAAAATTGAAAAATATATAATAGTGTATTAGATTTTAATTATATGAAAAATGAAAATTTATTTAAATAATTTTAAAAATTAATCTAAGATGCTATTTTATATAGACGAGTAACAGTAGCCAAAATTGATGTAAGTTACATTCATAACTTTGTTTAAAAACTCAATTTCGATATTAAATAATTATTAACTGCTTTTGTTCATTTAAAGATTGCTTTCTATATCAATATTAATTTATTCAATATTGAAATCGATATCTACTACAATAATAATATTCATATAATCGGAACCTTAGTGTTCTAAAATAGGAATGGAAAAAATTATCTCACCAACCCGAAATTAATAAACCTGGCTGACTTTAATCAAACTTTGAGTCAGATTCTTTTAAAATAATACGATGTTTTCAATTTTAAAAGTAAATAAACATACATAATATTTGACTTAACCAAATTTTTTAAAAATAATACGATGTTTCAATTTTAAAATTAAATAAATATATATAATATTTGGCTTAACCAGATTTTTTTAAATAATACGATGTTTTCAATTTTAAAATTAAATAATATTTGACTTAACCAGATTTTTTTAAAATAATAGGATGTTTTCAATTTTAAAATTAAATAAATATATATATAATATTTGACTTAACCAAATTTGATGAACCGCTCAAGCTCGAACTCATGCTTAAAGCCTAATATCCTATCAAGCTTCAAGTCTGACCTAAACACAAAATTTCGAACCAGGCCTAAACCCAACCTGTCATGTTGCCAAGCCTACTCTAAAAGCCTATACATTGCTTTACTATATTGGTACCCAACTATACAATATCACTTAATTAGATCAGACTCGAATTTAGTATGAGAAAATGAAAATAATTTAGAACTTGTATGAACTAACAAAAAGTCATGCGCCGAAAGGCGATGAAACCAACTTTAAGGCAATACGCATTTCCCAAAAGCCTAAAAAACTGAACTTCCAACAAATGAACTCTACACAGCTGGCCTAACATTGTGTACATTCTCCTCTATATTTCTCTTATTATTTCTGTCCACTGACTTTACTTATGGCTATCGCAATGAAACTAAATGCAATAAGAAATTTCGCATTGTCACTCTTTGATTTTCACACCAAGGGCCTTTTCTCTTCATCTACTCCGTCTTCTCCCTTATTACCTTCTAAGCCCCTCTCTTCTTTCACGTGCGTAGGCTTGATCCTACTGATGGGTTTAGACTCTGGGATCATCTTCAAGATGATGCCCATGGCTATAAGAATTAGCCCTGTGCCATGCTGCTCTGTTAATGGCTTTGTAAATATCAAATATGACAAAAAGAGGGTCACTGCTTTTCTAGCTGTCGTTATCTGCAAAACATTGCAAAGTATAAAGTGTAAGATATCAAAATCATGATTCTTAACCTTTTTAATGCACACATCAAACATTGCAAATAGACATAACAGAGAGGAAAAGATGTTAACCCCATTTCCCAAATGCAAATGAAAAAATGCAGTAAGCTGATTTAAAAAAACAAGGTGAATAGTGAAAAGAGTTCATTTAAATTTCCACTGGAAAGCAAAAGAGTAATAAAAATGCATCACCAGGGGGGTAAGATTTTACATACCATGGCAGTGGTGGCAGCTCCAAATATCGCAATGAGGGACAGAACAGACACTTGCCCTATGAAAGTGGCCATAGCTTCAAATATTAACACTCCATAAACATAAGGATGCTGCAATTGAAAAAAAAATTGTAAGTAAAGAAGACGTTTATTTTTGTTTTCTCAGTACAAGAAGAAAATATGGTTTGAACCACAATCAAGAAATCAAGGTAAATGCAATATGTATATCTCATAGACGGCCCGGTTTTAATCAAGACACCAGAAAACATGTGAAGAAAGCAACTTAATCTATTGACGACTTAAATATTGTAGCTGCTGGTTCAGGGAATACTTCCACTCATGAGCACTACTCTTTGAAAATACTTTAATATTCTATTATACAAAGTCTGGTGTGAAAATACAAAAGCTCTAAATCATAAATTATCACCATTTGAGGCCTGAATTAGGTGACTTAGTCATCATCGTGCAATGCAACAAACTCAAAAATTATGCACCAACTCATTGACTTCGACAAAATTCATTTCGCTGTCCATGGACGGCAAACTCCCTTGACTAGCTCAAATAGCAAAATTAGCTATAATTTGAATCATCTTATATGTTCACATTTTAAAATCATCTCTAAAAACCAAAAAATAGAACATAATTTACTTGAGCACAAGAACTCCAAGCCCTGAACAGCTCGCCTGTTAAAATCATTGGAGGAAGCAGGAAAGGCAGCCCAACTACCGTAGAGCAAAATAGCATCTCAATCTGTCAAAATCAAGAAAAACAACTAAAAATCAAGTGGGAACTCTTTGTCAAACTGATTTGGTATTCAAATGCCACTCAGAAAATCTTGATCACCTGTGTGGTCTCAGGGTTCATGGTAAAAATTGCTTCTTGGAAATTTCCCATCAACGAGTCCAAAAACAAAGCACCAGAAATCATTAAAACGCCTATTATGCTAAAATTTGGAGATGTTTGGGCATCTGCTAAGGTGAAAAGAATCAGACCAACAACTAGAAGAAGCGCAGAGATGTATTCATTAAGTGAATACTTCCTTCTCAAGCCGGGAATGAAAGCACCCATTACCATGACCGGGAGCACCTGTAATGCCAAGAAAATAAAAGAATAAACAGACCGACACAATAATATATAGACAAAAAAAATGGAACAAATTAATCTCTTGTTACGCTAATATTAACAAGGGGCGGCCAATAGTTATTTCACGAGATCTACAAATCTGTTATGGGACATCCTCACAAACAGATGAGTGGATTATGACAACAGTAACAGTAAATGTTCAAAAATTAGGACATAAGAGCTAATTTACCTTGGTGGATTTGAACATGATCTGCGCTGGATAATTGAGAAAAGCCAAAGAACCCTTGGTCAATCCATGGGAGCCCATTAATACAGCAGAAAGCTTCACATAGGTTTTCCACGGGTTCACCATTTGCTTGGTGGTGAAACCCTGCAAGTATATGAGAGCCAGGTATACAAATCCTTGCACAAAGGTGAAATACCAACCGTAGCTGAAATTTCAGGGAAGGGAACGATTACGCATATGAAGACGAATTGAAGCCGATCAAACAATAAAGAAACCTTGATTTTTTACCTGAATTGTAGCCGATTATATACATATTCCTGGAATAAGCCAACGAAAGACCAAAATTATCAGTACTTAACCAAATTACCAAGTCAGATGTTATAATCTTGAGTCCTTAGACGAAGCCAAAACCAATGACGCAGAAAGAACAAGCATTCAGGATACTTTCTCGTCATTTTAAGTCCCATACCTAAGCCGATATTCATATTTGGCAAAACAACAACACATGTAACCGAAACGAAGAAGAAGAAGAAGAAGAAGAAATACTACTGCATGCAGAAAGATTGAACGGGTATTACGCGAACAAACGCAAAAAGGAATAAATTTGAGGATTACCTATCAAAGATGAACCAAGACACAGAGCCAAAAAAACAGGAGAAAAACAAAACCAACCTCGCAAATGCCATTAACAAGGTACCCAAAGAAGAACCCAGAAGAACAAATAAGGAATTGTTGCCACTTGGGTCTATCAGAAAGAGAAATCCCAAATAAAGACCGCGATTGATCCTGGCTCTTCATCTCACAAGTTGAGCCACAGTCTGTAAAATCAAAAGGCGAGCAACAATATATAAAACAGATAAACAAGACCCTGAAGGGGCAACCCCTAAAAAAAGATTGCTTGCTTGTGTTAATACTGCATGGTAAAGCGATACAAGGAGAAAAAGGAAATATAAAAAGAAGAAGCTAGCTTGTTGAATGAGAGAAGAAAAGTATCTGACGGTAAACTATGAGAAGAAAAGAGCGAGAGAGAAGCGTTTATTGGGTTTTATTTGGCTCCTCTCTTGACAATAACAACGAAAGGTTTTAAGAGGGAAGGGGAACGGAACTTGCATACACGGACAAGATACGGAACTGAAGAGTTACATTTCTCAGAAAACGGGTTTCGCCAGAAAATAAAGCCGAACAATAATTTTTTGGTTAGACAAGAACATTTTTATATAATATTACTTTTCCTGGACAATTAAAAATTAAAATATAGTCTTTTCTTTTGCATGTTTAATCAGCCAGCTCCGACCAATTAATTAATGCATTGGTTAGTTATATGAAGACCTAAAAATAGAGTACCCCTGTTCTCAACTATTAATCCAATTTTTCTCTATGGATATATTTATATAATTAAAAAAGTCTAACGTATACACTACTCTTCGTTTTTTATAAAAGTTTAGAGAGGATCGTTAATATACGTAATATTTAAATTTGTAATTTTCTAATTATAAAAGAATAATTTTTGTCAGTATTTAAAATTATAAAAGATATAGATATTACAGTCAGAATTTGTTCCGTAGCAATTTAAATTTTGAGTTGGTTTGTATTTACGTAGTTATTAAAATATCAATTAACTTCATTAAATCTGCTTTAGGATTTCCCTTTTCCCTACGCCTACTGCTTTCTTTTTTCAATCGAATGTCGATTCAAATTATAAACAAGTCAACATCGTATAGCTGTTTACGGGATATAAAACTAAAACGTGTCTTATGGAATATGAAATAAGAAAAGAAATGAATTGAGTTAAAACGTAAGTTGATCGATAGCATTATTATTAAACATGAAAACCAAACATGATACGTGTGAAATATATACATAATTTGAAAAAATCAAACATTTGTATTAGTAAGAAGAATGCAAACAGTACATGTTACCAATGAGTAAACAGTCAAAACAAACGTTTATATCAAAACTTAAATTAATCCTAAGATTTTCTACGTGTACCAAAACAACTCCATCATTTTTAAAATTCTATCAACGACATATTATATTAATTTTGTGCAGGCTTAGTTCACCTGTGCTGTAAATCCAATTTGGCAGGGGAAGAAATTGAATTTCTCCACGCTAGACGACAATGTTTCGTTAAATGCTAAATATTATCGCCTGCAATCGTTTCCATAGGAGAAATAATGTCAGGCAATAGAATCAACAATATCATCTAGCAATTAAGTTAGACCAAAAAAAAAAAAAACTATTGACGACAATGTTTAGCATAAACTCAATTGTTATCATCTAAAATTGGGCGCGGGGTTCAGAGAACATCCCTAATTGCGTATATTTCTCTGCTTGCGTGTGTTTCAATCCCTAAACTTGTGTCTATCTGCTCGTGAGTGCGAGGTTGGTATAGTGCGCTTCTCATGGTGAGTGAGGTGCGCTCCTCAGTGATTTGTAGTGTGGTGTGTGGTGCATCTTCTCCCCTTTTCTTTGTGATTTAAAGACATTTTCTGCTGTGTGTTTAACAATGATAAAGAATGTTAAATTTTTTGGTTACGAAATTTGTTTAAATAGGTAGGAGACAAGTGCAATAGACGTGGAACCATTGTTTATTGTGGTAAAATAGAGACAATATGTAGTCCCTGACAACTTATTATTTGTCATTCTTTGTTGGTATGTTTATGCCTTGTATATTACAAAAGATTGTCCCCAAAAAAAGCAGTAACACATATTCTTTCTATGATGTATATCTTTGAATTTATAAACTATTTTATCTTTTTATATGTATTAGGATGTGATGGTTTCTTAGAGAATGAGGGCACTAGTGGATAATAGAGCAACAAATCCAATATTCCTTGTTTAGCTTTCCATTTTGTCATAAATATGAAGCGCTGATAAAACTTTAGGTACATATTTACATTGAAAACATTAAAAACTTCAAAAGTTTTTAACATATTTTCCTCCTCTCTTTCATCTATCAATTCTTGCATCTATTGTCAGCAAATTTGAAATTTGTTACATACAAATTTCCATTAATGATTATTTTCATAAACATTAATCATAAGAAGGATAAGCAACCTTTAGTCCACACATAATAGTGGTAGTGATTATTAATTCTAGGACTAGATGAAGGTGAAGCTAATAAATTATTATGCAACAACTGCGGAGAAAGAGGTTCTGTTAAATATCATTTTTTGATAATAAGGAATAAAAATACATTAACAAGTTCGAGAGTGGCATAGTTCTACAATCTTTACATACATCTAATCCTAGTTGTCTTCAATAACATGAACGTTAAGTTTTTATTAGATTGGATGTGCCTATTTGAAGCTCCAATAAGGATGTATAGGAATCTCCAAATACCTTGTCTAATTTCTATGATTGCTATTGCATATACATTAAAAGAATCCATAGATCCTTTATGATTATTCTTAGGATAGTTTTAGCAATAATACAAACTAAATGACAACCAAATAATATGTATAAACAACCAAGTAAAGAATCCTAGCGTAACCCAAATTTGATGACAAAATGTCAATCATTGTTTTAGTGTACATTAATAAATGTCCTTAATCTTTTTTACATTTTTACTTAAGAAATTATTTTAAGTAAACATATCTTATGGAAATAAATGTGAAATAGTTTCTATTGTATTTTTTGTTCAGTTAGTTTTTGCTCAATTAACCTTAGTTAAAGTAGCTTACATATGGGTTTGTATGTGGTTGTTTACAAATTGTTATTTACTTGTCTTTTGCATGGTTATTTACTTGTTATTCACAAGGTTATAGTGACTCAATATAGAACTTTAAAGTTATATTATGGTGGATACTTTAAGAAAGATCCCAAGTTGAGTTATACAGGTGGATTTCGAGTTATTTTGATAAAGTAAATATTGATTTTGTCAATTATAGACAAATATATGAGATGGGGAAGGAACTCGGTTGCTTACAGGTTAACAAGACATATTATAGAGTTTCAATTTTCTGATTTAACAAGTCTTTAGGGCTTATTGAATATAATGAAAGTTGCATTAGGTTAACCGACCTTTTAAAAATAAATGAGACAATTAAGGTGTATCACACACACAAACTTGATGATTCAATTATGGCTCTATAAGTTTTAGCTATAAGAGGTAATGATAAGGATATCGTGCATGATGAAGTTGGCTTAGATATCAATAAAGAAGAGAATAGTAATGGTGGGGATATGGCACTTGTGATCATGAAGATGAAGGTGTTAATGAACCTAAAGGTGATGATGAAGTTGAAGGCCTTAATGAAGTTGAATGTGATGATTAAACTAAACGTGATGATGAAGTTGAAGGTGTACACAATACAATTGATGTTTCAGATCCAAATGGACACCAACCAATAGAGAATGATTCTTATGATTATGGAAGTTTCATTGCTAGTGATGAGTATCTTAGTGGAGAGGAGCCTAGGGAGCAAATTAAAAGACATAGCACAACTGATAGACATGAAGCAAGTGGTAGTTCGTTAAATTGGACACTAGGCATAGAGTTTGCAAATGCTAAAGAGTTCAAAGATGTTATTGGTTTAATATGCAATGGAAAAAAAGTAAGTCTAAGTGAATTAGAGTTGGATACATTAAAGTTTACAAGTGGAAATTGTATAATATGCAACGGGAAAAAAGTAAGTCTAAGTGAATTAGAGTTAGATACATTAAAGTTTACAAGTGGAAATTGTATGCAACCTATGATAGTAATGAAATATATTTCAAAATATAAACATATAGGTTTAAGCATAAATGTTTCACAACAAACAAGTCTAAGATGGTATCATCAAAGTTTTTAGCTAGACAATTTTAAGAAAGAATTCTAAAGAAGCCTAGCAATACCATTGCAAAGATAGTTGAAGAATGAAGAGAAAAATTGAACATATTTGTCAATTCTACCATGTGCATGGCTACCAAGAGGAAGTTAGGAAAAGAGCAAGCATTAAATTATACTCGTGAATATTCAAAGCTACAAGGTTATATCCAAGAGTTGAAACATAGCAATCTTGCATCAATAGTAGAATTTCAATTGTCTGGAAATGAAGAAATCTCATTATTATAGTTCAAAAGATTATATTTTGGAATTGTGAAAGAAGGATGAGCCACATGAGGCCCATATTTGGGATGGATAGTTGTTTCTTGAAAACTAAATTTAAAGGGCAACTAATCAGTGCAATTAGAAGGTATGAAGATAAGGGCATGTATCCTATAGTGTAGGTAGTTTTTGAAGTTGAAAATACTGATTCATGGAGTTGGTTCTTGCCGTGCAATTAGAAGGTATAGAGATAAGGGCATGTATCCTATAGTGCAGGTAGTTTTTGAAGTTGAAAATACTGATTCATAGAGTTGGTTCTTGCCGCTCCTATTTGATAATTTGATGTTAGAAGATGGAGGAGTCAAAATAATTTGAAATTTAAATTTGTACTTTTAAAGTTCTTGTTTAACTTCATATAAATGTTAAGTTGTGTCTCTAAGACCTTTAAATTGACCTATATATTGAGTTTCTCAAGTTTTATATTTCTTGTCAAGCGAATTGAATCATGAAACATACGAGTGTATTTTCTATTTTGTTATGGTCCATTATAAGCTAGTCAATTTCATATTAATGATCTACGTGGTACTTAGGGTATTCATTAATCTTATTACATATCTCCATCAATACAATATTTCTAATAAAATTATCATTCCTAACAAATAAAAAGAACTATGAAAAAATAATGCCAAATTAATAAGAAATTTAAAGGTACAAATTTGAAAATGAAAGTACTTAAAGCAACTGCAAATTGTATTTTTTAAGCAATTCATTCACATATACAAAATACCACCACTTAGCATGTATAAATATCATCACTATTTAGAAAAATTATCACACAACATAAAAAAAACCACCACTATGCACAAAATGAAACTACAACGCTATATAAAAAAACTATAATCCTATACAAAAATAGCGCCATTTTATACAAAAAATAGCGCTTTTATATAAAAACTAACTTTAGTCAATAGTAAAAATATCACTAGTTCATATTTTAGATACTATAACCTTGCACAAAAATATCATTATAATGTACAAAAATTGTCGCCACCATTTTACAAAAAATATCATTGCTTTATATAAAAAGTATCACCACTTTATAAAACAAATCCATTCAGATAATACTACTAATACCACTATTTATATTACAAATACCACATGTTTATAAAACTATATGACCCCTATAAAAAGAACAATTCTATACAAAATATACAGTCACTCTATATAAAAAACTTTCATCACAATAAACATCTAAATACCATATTTGCTTTAACATGTAAATACCACATTTGAGTATCAACAATAGCGTGATTCCATACAAATAATAACATTATTCCTTACAATAAAAATATCATGCCACTATTTAGAAAAATACCATCATAGTAAATAAATAGGTACTACCTTTACTTTAATACGTAAATACTTCATCTAAGCACAAATAATATTATGACTTCATACAAATAATATCATTACTTGTTACAAATAATAACACACCTCTATACAAAAAAATACAATCATAGTAAATAAATAAGTAACTAATTTTATTTAATATATAAATACCACATATAAATAACAAATAATACAATGATTCTATAAAAATAAGATGATTACTCCTTACAAACAATACCGTGACTCTATACAAAAATTATCATCACAGTGAATAAATAAAACATTTAGTTTAATATGTAAATACTACATTTGAATACAAAAAGGACTAGTACTTCATACAAATAATACCATGGCTCTTTAAAAACAATATTACGACTTTATATAACACATATCATCAAAATAAATAAATCATAACATATTTACTTTAATATATGAATACCACATCTGAGTACAAGCAATACCATGACTTGATATAAATAATATTATCACTATTTACAAACAATATCATGTCTTTGCGCTAAAAATAAATTCACAATAAATAGACAAATGCCACCTTTACTTTATTATATATATATGTATATTATTATTACAAATTGAAAAACCTTTTGGAGATGTGATAAATAAAAATTCACTTTGGAATTTTATTACCTATAAAA